>VWPW01020226.1:0-92726 GCA_013389825.1 Crypturellus undulatus
GGGAAGCCCGGCACGTGGCCAGGTTCAACCAGAAAGGGAACGCACGGCTTTTATTTCACAGGAGCACAAATAATCTGTTTAATGAAAAGAGGAAAGACGTCAGAATTGGAGAGCTGGTATGTAGTCCTCCTTCTGCAGCTTGAGGTAAATATAGGGGGTTCGTGCAAACGTCCCAGACTTTCCACTTGGAAAAAACTTCTGATTTTTTATCTGGAAGTGGGGCAAATCATAGCCAGTTTCTGGACAGGCTTCTCACTTGAACAGGCTCATGTGGTGCTTGTTCAGGGCCTGACCTGTTTTATTTATATGCATCTACTAGTCTTGCAACCAGAGGCCAGTGTTTGAAGAAGCCCCATCTCAAAGGCAGCGTGTTGTGCGAGAGCCCAGAGCTGCTTCCCGTGTTTCTTTTCAAAACCAAGGGATGAACCTCATAGCCGTCACCCGGCTTCCTGCTACAACTTCTCTCGAAATTAAACCACTTTACAATTAAAAGACAAAAACAACAACAACAACAAACAAACAAAAGGCTAATGATGCAATATTTGTTTGAAGATTGAAAACCGGCTGAGGAGAAGCAGGCAATCTAGCAGGGCCATCTCGTGATCCCAGCGGTGCCGCTGTGCCGCGAGGAGGACGGGGAAAGGTGCCCGCTGGTTACGCTCCCAGGCAGCCCCCGTCCCACGGGGACCCCCTAGGTGCCTGCGGCTGCTTCCCGCAGCAGGGTCGCGGCAGCCGGGGGGGCGAACGCTGCTGCTGGGGACGAGCGGACTGCGCGGGGGAGCGCGACGAGCCCGGGCCTCCCTCCTCCTCCGCCAGGTCCCACCGTAACGCTCAGCGCAGGGCAGTTACCGCACTGTTCTTAATCCAAAATGGTGCCTAAACACAGTTTCTGCTAAGCTTTCTGTTTCTTAGGCAAGTTCTCTAATTTCCTTACTGCTGTTTACTACCCAATGTGGTATAACCCCCAGGAGTGTGTCGCACTCCCGGTGTCTTGGGGTGGCCTCGCCAAGTTCAGTGTGTCGTTTTGGGGAAAGGCTTGGCCGGGCGGGCTGGGGTGGTGCATGCTGGAGGCCCTCCGCTTCCCGCGCTGCGGGGAGGGGCGTGAGTGCTTTCCCCGAAGCAAACGTGGGCCCTGCGGCTCCTCCGGCAGCGGCAGGAAGCCCTGGGGAGCCAGGGCCGCCCTCCCTGCCACCAGCAGCAGCGCCTCAAGAGCCTGAGGTCGGGAGAGCTGGTGGGGATTTGCTCCGTTCCCCCAGCCGGCTGCTGGGCTCGCTCATCGTGTGCCTCCCAGCCGGGCAAGGCAGTGGTGGTTGTTCATGTGCAGCTGGTCGGGGTTTGTCAAGGGGAAGGTCCCTGTGTCCTGGGCTTTGTGCGAAGGTGCTCTCAAGTACAGAGAAACTGAAACTAGGTGGTCTTCAGCATGCACCTCTGCAGGAAAGCAAAGGCCTCAGGAGCCGTCAGGATCGTTCTGTTCACTGCCTTTGCCTGGTTGCACCAATATTAGTTGTAGCAAACACGGGGGAAAAGCTACATTTCAACAGTCATTTTTCATGGCTTAGACAAAACAGTCTCTGGTAAGTCCTTTGAAAGAAATGCCTCATTTTTGGGGCCCAGGTTATGAAGGTCTGTGTATTGGTCCTAGAAGGATGTGGCAAACTTTTCGGTTTGCTGATGTGGTGGGGCCTGCCAGGTCACTCCCTGCAGTCTGAGGCCACGGAGGGCCATGGCCACATGGACATGGGCACGTGCCCCGCGGCTGCAGCAGGAGCACGGACTGCGAGCGGCGCACGCCGCGCTGGCCAGGCCCTCGAGGAGTAGCCTTTGAGGAGCAGCCCTGGCCGTGCTGCCCTGGAGCACCGCTCCGGCGAAGGGCCCTGCTCTGGCGCGGGCTGTGCTGACCGGGGCCAAGTGGTTTTGGCTCTCAGTTTTGGGGAAGGGAAGAGGCTCTGCTTGGGCTGTAGGGTCCTGGAGTTGCCCAAAAGCCACACGAGCAGTGTGATGTGGGGGCCGGGCACCGTGCTGCAAACACCAGCAGCGCTGGTTGCTCTTCCCACTGAGCAGTTTTAGCTGGGTGCCCAGGGTGTAGTGTTCTCTACATCTATCCTAAATGCCGGTGTAACAGCCTATGTGTGGTCCTAGGCCAACTTCGGGCCGTGCTTTGCAGAGGAACAGCTCAAATTTATGATTTCACCTGCAGTAAGAATCCCTTTTCCTCAAGGCATTCACCTCTAGCTGCTATAACTGGGCAGTTTCACAAGTGTGGGGTCAGATACTTAGCTAATTGAAGCCCCCCATGGCCTGATGAGAGGTAACATGAATGTGCATGGATCGCATGTGTCCCTGCTGGCGGCAGCGTGGAAATGCAGTGGAGCAGCACCAGGGCTGACACAGAAGTGCCGGGTTTCTGGGACACCAGACTTGGGCTCTGCCCTGCAGATCTCTCGGTGCTGCGGACAGCTCGAGTGGTTTTATTTATATATTTATTTTTATGGTGGTAACAGCTGGTATTGCTCCTGGCTGTTCGTTAGTGCGTGCCCGGGGAAGCCAAGGAGCTGTCTGCAGTCGGGGTCTGCCTGTGCCATGGGCAGAGGGAAGCAGAGCACTCAGCCCTGGAACCAGCTAGGGCTGCAGCAGAAATGAACCGCCTTGTTGTGCGGAAGCTTTTTAATTTAACCTTTATTTTCTCAGACAGAATGCCTTCCTGTGCCCTGCAGCGCAGGTCTCCCAGCTCGCTGCAGCGTGGCTGGGCTGCCGTTGGTGGAGAGCTGTCAGTCTTGTTCTGTTTTCCCTAAAGTCTTTTTCTTTTTTGTTCTCCTAAGGTCCGTTGTCTTGTTTTATATACGTAGCTGCGTATACACACGCACGCAAAGGCTTTCCTGCAATTATGCAGAGTTAAAGTTAGGGCCGAGGTCTGCCAGACTCTGTGCCACTGTTCAGTGCTGACAGATGCTACTGGAGGAGTCTGTGATCGCAGAGGGTAGTTAGTGCTTTTGTTTGGCTGGCTTCTCGGAGAAGCTCAAAACAATTTGACACCCAATAATCGGAGAGCGCCACATCAGCTTGTCTGTCTGCTGGCCTGGAGGTGTGATGCATTGAAAACAGGGCAACAGAGTTGCACATGCTTATAATCAGCTTGGCAGCCTTGCTTGTGAAGCTGCATGTGCTTGCTTAATGAAAGCATGATAAAAAATAAATGGCTTTCATTAGACCAAGATTTCTTTTTTTACTGGCAATGATGCTAGGAGAATTGCCCACCTGCCTTGGTATTTACAGCCCGAGAGAGTTACGAAATGGGAAGGCACATGCTCTAGACCAGCCAACGTGTCCCACGATCCTGGGTTTGCAGGCAGGTTTTGCACAACAGCGTGCCCCAAAAACAGTGTCATTTCCCTCAGCCTCCCCGACTGATCGCTGTGTGGCGTCTTCTCGTGCCGCGTTCCCCTTCACACACAGGGAATAGCGCCCAGGGAGGATGCAGGAGAGCTGGTGAAGAACAGGGAGAAGCAGGAGGGAGCATCTGAGCCCTGAGCCGGGTTCTGGCACCAGTGTCCAGGATGCGTCTGAGACCTAGTTGCTGATTTGTGAGTCAGGGAAGGATTTTTTTCAAAATATGTGGAAAAGAGCAGTTGTTTTTTCAAAGGAAAAATTTCGACTTGGGGTAATGGGAAATGAACAGTAATTGAGTCATTTGCCCCTACCTTGACTGTATGCAACCCTGGCTACTGGAGTGAAAGATTTAAAAAAAAATGTATTTTTGCAGATTGCAGAGCAATTGGCAGAGTACAGAGCCTCCCTGCTGACCTTGGGCGGGTAGGAAGGGGCTAACGCTTGGGCTGCTGGTCCCCTGCGAGCACCTACCGTTGGGGAGCCATTCAGAGAAAGGGGCCTTGAAAATACTCAGTGTTTGACTGAAAAACAGTGAACTCCCCGTGTCTACTGCAAGTGGTGTTTGTACAGAGTAAATGCCCTTCATTGCTCTGTCCTCTTGCTATAATGTCATTTCCAGGGTTCATCTCAAAATAATTCTTTTTCTTAAGTATGAGTAGCTCACATGTTCCCTAAGCTAAACTGTTTTTTATTGTACTTATTAATATTTTCCCTTCATGTGTTTTCATGAACCATAGATATCTGAGGGCTCTACCAGAGCATTGGAGGGAAAAGACTTATCAGAAAAATTATTTTGCAATTGCCTGTGCAGAAACAAGCGACTAGCTCAGCAGAATTGCCCATATAGTAAAGATGCTAGATGGTTGTGTGATGTAAAGAAGATGGGGCCAAACTCTTCTCAGTGGTGGCCAGTGACAGGACAAGGGGTAATGGGTATAAATTAAAACACAGGAAGTTTCATCTTCATGTGAGGAAGAACTTCTTTCCTGTGAGGGTGACAGAGCCCTGGAACAGGCTGCTCAGAGAGGCTGTGAAGTCTCCTTCTCTGGAGATCTTCCAAACCCACCTGGATGTGACCCTGTGCCCCGTGCTCCGGGTGACCCTGCTGGAGCAGGAGGGTTGGACTAGGTGATCTCTAGAGGCCCCTTCCAACCTCAGCCGTTCTGTGACTCTGTGGAGAGTGTTTTCATTCATCCATTCAACCGAGTGATCCCAGCATCAATAAAAACTGTAATTTAGATGTTCCCGTTACTATATTTAGAAGAAGACACAGTCACATGCACACATATGCATTGACTATATGTGCATGCCTCACTGCACTGCTGCTTGATTTTTCTTACCATCTTTCACCTAGGCATTAGCTTTTTGCCTCATTTCCTAATTACTAGTCATCTGTAAATGTCATGAGCATGCTAATCCTCTTTTCCAGGTCATTCATGAGGATGTTAAATAAGATTCATCCTAAACTGCTGCCTTTAAGCCTTCCTCCCTACCTCCCTTGACCTGCAAGCAAAGGCTGGTTTACCAAGCAGATGGTCGAGCCACTTCCCCATGGCCGCTACTTTTGTGAGTGAGATCTGGTGAAATAGGTTCATCTCTAAACATGCCTCTGTCACCTTGTCTTGTCAACATCCTTGCCAAGGTCCGGGGGCCTTAGCAGCAGGATATTTCAAGGCGTCAGCCCTTCACAGCTCCCTGCAGGCCAAGAGATGGCTGTGTGCCCAAGAGCTCTGCTGAACAGGGATCTAACATAAGCTGTAGTTACTCATGTAATTGGGTTGCCTAAAAATCTTCCTTCTCCCAAGTAGAACCTTTCTTTGATAATGTCACATACGATATGATGAATACAGCCTCACAAGATAAGATGGACATTTTAAAAGGATGGTCTAAACCACCACAAGATATTGTGGGAGTTGGACAGTTCTCCTGTCATATCTTCAAATTTGCCTTAGCGGTATTTCTTATGAGAAAGTAAACTATTAATTTGTATGATGATCTAGAAGGTAGTAGAGAAACAGTTTGTTTCCTTTTTGCTTTTTTTTGTTTGTTTTGGCTACTGACAGACTGCCCAGAGATTGCCACTAAATTGTCTATTATAATGCACTGATGGCTCTTCTGAATCAATGTGCTCAATTCAGAACCTGGCAGCATTTGAAAACAGTTCAAATTGCATATATCTAATCTGACAACGTGTTGTCTGGTTCGCAGCTTTCTTCAGTTCCCTCTGGAGTACACCCAGGATAGCTCAGTGTCATCAGTAAATCTTGTAAGTGAAACTTCATTTCAGCTAATGGCGAGTTGTTTATGGATCTTGGTGTATTACAGATTGGTTTTAAACATTCTTGTCGTGGCTAATTGAGGGCTGTGCAGCTTCAGTTTTATGCCAGTGTTTAGATGCTAAGAGCAAAGTGTCTTCGTGCCTGCTCTACACGGCTCAGCTATTCTCTGCACCGTGGGCCCTGGTCCAGTGCAAGAGGCTTGAACAGCTCTTGAGTGCAGGTGGTCTCCAGTGCTGACAGGCAGCTTGCTGGGATGTCCCTGTTCCTGGGCCTGTGTTATTCTGCTGCACAAAACCCTTAAAGATTTCAAATCAGCTTAAAAAAATGTTTCTCTTCTTTCCTTCTGCCTCTTTCACCAGTCCCGTAGGACTTTGCCTAGATTGCAAGCATCAAAGAGCCGATTAAAAAAAGCTGTGGTCTCTCCTGACTCCATATTGAACTTGCCATAATCTTTTTTTGCTAGGCAGGTATTAGCTTTCCTTGAGCTATGAAGATTTATGGATACAAGAGGATAGCATTTCTTTTGTGCACCAAAAGCTGTATTTTTTTGCTGAAACCGGAAGTTTTTTTAGGTCTTATAGTGACCTAACTCACTAGTATCTAGTGACCTGAAAGGGTGCTTTTTGTCACTATTAGCTGTATATTGGTGGTGCGTGTCCTCGGCTTCTCTCTTCCTGTGGCAGGTCCCACTACCGTACGTGGGCAGAGCACCTTGCTGTGGTTGCACAGCAGGAGAATGTTCTGTATTAAGGTTGAATCTCCCAAACACATACAGACAACGGGTGGCTGCAATTTGCTAAGCTGCTTTGTGCCCAGATACTTACCCTACCTGCTCCTTGCCACAGATGAAGCTGCCTGAAGTACTATAACATTCTCAACCCCAATTTTCAGCAACAGGCTGTTTGTCCTGCAAGCAGGTCTCCGGCCGTGGTGAGGAAGAGCAGTGGGAGTCCTAAGAGAGATATGTCTGGGCACGGCCACTTCTTGTCAGTCATGCAGCCCCCTTCCATGGCCAGGGCAAGTCTGGCACATGGAACAGCCCTGTCCTCAAGAAGAAGGATTCTGCTCCTGGCATTCCTTGGTGACTGGCAAAACAAAAAGAACAGTAGCCCAGAACTGCATAAAAACGCCAAGTGGCACAGGACACAGTGTGGACACAGGTGTTTAAGTGAAGAGAGGTTGAATGGGTGAGAGGTCACTTAGGACTAGTAAGCACACTTTGATTAAAAGATTAAATTTTGCATGTTGCAGCCATAAAGTGTTGTTCTAGTTAAGCGTTGAGCTGCTTGTTAAGAGAACTATCCTACGTGTGCAGGAGGCAAGAGGATTTTCCATCCAGCTTCTGTGCTTCAAACAACAAACCAGAGACAGGGAGAGGAGCCCTTGCAGCTCACCAATCTTTGGCTTAGGTACAGATCTGCCTGCCTTTTGGACCTTGCTAGACCTGGACAATAAACTGTAAGCGGAGACCAAAGGAGGAAATGAAAAAATGGGTGATTAATTTTAGCCCTAAGAGAGCATAAAAGTAGGAAGCTGGAGGGCTGCCAAGGCAGCCAAAGGGAAATGTGTTGGAAGTCTTGTTGACTTGATTTGTCCACATTTTTTCTCTCTGCCTTATCGAGCCTTTCCCTCTAACAAGATTATTTCTATTTCCCTTGAGTTTAAAGCTACCTCAGGTCATCCACATGGGATCATTTAATTTTCCACATTGCTAGTAGTCTTCAAATTCATTTTAGTGTTTCTTTTATTTGTTTGTTTGCTTTTCCCCAGAAGGACGTGCTCAGTTAGTAAGCCTTTGATTCCTGTTTTGATGCAAACAATTTCTGTCTTAATAGCTTGTATTTTGAAATGCGTAGAAACCTCTCCAGGTATTCAAAGCCCTACATGTCTAATGGGTAACTGCTAAATATCCACACCAAAGCTTACACTGAAAAGGTCCATGTTCAGCTGAAGCGCACCGTTTGGGAAGGGGGGCAGCTTTGGAAGAAGAGGCGTGAATATACACCGGTAAGCAGAAAGTAGCTCAGCAGGTAGTAAAACATGTCTGGGACACTGTGGTGCAGTGATAGCTGCTGCCGTCTTTCTTTAATTCCTCTCAAAGCACTCGGGATGCAGAACCTTGTGTAAGTCACATCACCTGATTTATTAGTAGGATTCTTGGGTTATGCGATAGGTGCGGCCCACAAGCAGCACCTTTGGCCTGTGGCAGCAGTATTCTCTGCTGGCCTTGGGTGGTCTCAGACTTTGGTAGCATGGTGACACTGTGATTTCAGCGCTTTCGACTCAGTATTCAGTCTTACATTTCTGACTTGTCTGACTTTGGCTGTTCGGAGAGGCAAACATTTGCTTATCTAATCTCAAAACTTGTTTTCTACAACTCTGATGCAACTCTGATGGTCCTTATCTTGGGGTCTTGTTTGATTCCTTTTGTACTGCCTGGCAGGCTTTGGGAGGGGATGGAGTCAGTCTTATGCTGCTACACATTGTTTTAGTGCAGTACTAGTTGCTATATCTTATTTACTCTGGATGGGCCAGGACAAGGTGGTAGAGGTCCTGCAACATTTAAATCTTCCATCTTCTTCGCTGAGGCCAGATTTTCTGTCCTGAGACTTATATCGCAGTGGAAAATACACAGTAAAGATATTTGGAGCAGAAGTCTGGTCTGTGCAATGTGCCTAAGTGTATATCTCTGTATTCATTTTCAGCTATGAAATAGGGAAGTATATATAAAATAAGGAAAAAGCAAACAGATTTTCTCAGCTGTATATTAACCTCTGTGCTGTTTACTTTCACACGTAATATCTTGGGACCTGATTGTGTTGCAGTCACTGAACTCCATCTTAGGGTTGAGATGGAAGTTGTTTCCATGAAAATTTTGTTTGAGCCATCTGCAGGCAAAGTCAATGCAGGTCTTTTATCTTGTCTGCAAATCCTGCTGAGATAGCAGTGCTAAAGCCAAAGCCTGTTGAAATGAAAGAATTTTCTGTCTATTTTGTCACCATAAATGTGTCGTGGAGAGGAGCTATTTGAGGTTGGTGACTCCAGAAAGTCATTCCAGCATGAGTGTTTGATGCTGGACTGCCAGACATCTTTTAAACCAACTCTTATAAACCTTGGAGATGTCATAAAACAAGCAACCAGACCAGCTCCAACTTCTATATGCTTTGCTAACAATACAAACACCTATTTTATGTAAATGTTTTAGTTCCTTGGAGTAGACTCGCAGGGAGCAAATAACAAATCTTTCAGTATTACATAAGTCAAAATGGACATGGTGAATTGATGCTGGTTCTGCTTTTACAGCTGCACTGGCCATGAAAAATTAAACTTTTCTTGAAGAGGAACATGCTTCTAGCCCCTAGTTGCAGAGAAAAGGTTTTGAGAATACAAAGTCTCTGATATATTGAGTGCTGCTTGAGATCACAGCTTGCAAAGAGCAGCTCAGAAAGGTGTGAAACACCCCCTTCCTTGTAATCAAGGATGCAAATGAAACATCACTACTTAGCATTAGAATTGACTAGTGTTGACAGCTGAAGTTCAAATAAAATTATCATCCACCTCTGGAATACTTGTGACCTTAAAACATGATATGCACTCTCTTTGGAGTCATCTCTACCTGCTGAATGCTGGGACCTTCTCCATGAAGAAGAGCATGGCCGTAGATCCTCCCTAGTAGCTGATTTGCGCCACTGCTTATGAGGCCAATTTTGGTACTAGCCCAAACGCATGTAAACTCCGTTAATGCTGGTAAGGTCTGTTTCGTATATACCTGCAGGAGCTGCTTTTGCCCATTGCAGCTGGACAAGCCAGTTCCTGTACACGGTGTAGGGACCTCCAACCACCTCCATCAGGACGGTACAGGTGATGCTGTCAGAGGGGTCAGTCCACCTGGGCAGCAAACGGTACCCAACCCTGCTGCCCTGTCGGAGTTAGCCGCTTTAGAAAATTCCTGGCTGTTGCCACACACGTGCTGTGTTGTGCTGTGGAAATAACAGCAGGAAATAGAGCAGAAATAGCATGTTCTTTGCCCAAGCAAAAGTGATTTACCAGGGAGCAAACACAAACCTACCAAAACGGGGTTTGATGCCTCATTGGCAGCAGCTCTTGGCTGTGCCTGGAGAGTAAGCCAAACCATCCATGGAGGTGCAAGGATGTGGTATCAGCAGAGGAAACTGGTCCTGGTGAGCGGCCAACTCCCCCTGCACGCTGACACCAACAAGAAACACGAGTTCCCTGACGTGGCAGGAGTACCGCCTTGCTCTGCCATCGCTGGGGGCAGAAGGCTCACGCTCCTCGCAAGGGTGATGCAGCCGGACCGCTACCGCCACAGCGCTGCGCTTGGGGCGCTCCGTCCTCGGGGCGCTCCGTGCTCGGGGCAGCCCCGCTCGCCCGGAGCAGCCTGTGCGGGCAGAGCGGGCACAGGGAGCACCGCGGCCCCAAGCGCCAGCGCCCGCGGGCAGGGACAAACTGAGGTGCTGAGGGAGCCCAGGACTCGGAGCATGAGAGTTCGCTTTGGTTAAAGCAGCCACCTGATTTTCTATGAGTTTGGGGTTTCTCGTTTGACTTCTCACCTTAGCCTTTTTTTTTAATGACATGTCAAAAGTGGAGCTGAGCATGTAAGAAGTTGGGGAAGGGACTGTTGTAGCGGGATGGATAAATAAAAAGGGAAGGTTGTTCTGTTGCACTTTTTTTTTCCCCCTCAAAATGGGGGGAAAAAAAAACAGTCTGAGTCCAAACAAGACCTTCTGTTCAGTTTGAAATCTGCTGCTGCGTGAAAGTTTGGAGTTACTGCATTATTTTGTGGATCCATTTTCTCAATTAATTAAAGAAAAAGGATATTTGTAGAGGGAAATATAAAAGGGAGGAAACAAACTGTTATTAAACTGTTATATTGGGATAGCTAAGACAAATTGCTTTAATGCTTTCAAATCCTTCTTCTCTGTGTCCTTCAGCTTTTGGCAAAAGGCATTTCCTTGATTGGCTCTGAATTTGTGGATTGTTTGAGTGGCAATTTGTGTTTCTGGTATGTTTTATTATGCATTCACATCAATTCAGCCAGTGCCTAGTAATAAAGGAGGAGAATAATAAGGATCTGATTCTCTACCTGTCAGAAGAATTTGGTAGAAGTTTGCCTGTCTGCTTTCCTGCTCACTGAGATTTCTTTCCCTTGCCTCACGGTATCCAAAACCGGACGGGGGCCTCTGGGCTCGCTTCGCAGGCAGGGATGGACAAGGTGGCTGCTGACACTTAAACCTAGGCTCAAATAGCAGCATATAAAACCACAGCCATGGAATTACCATAGTCACATATCCCCTGGAATCTGAGTGCCTCCTCGCTGCCTCTCCCAAAACAAAAATTCTCCAATCCTTAGAAAAAAACATATGTCTAGTAAAGCACGTAGAAAATGAGGTTTCTCCTGTTCCATTCCCGCTGAATAGCTTGTCCCTTCAGTGATGGTATCCTCCAAGGGAAAAGCAATTCTTCAGGCAACCAGGTCAGATAGAGGACTTTGGCTAAAACCTACTTGATGAAAGAACTAGAGCACTGTGCTGAAATTGCAGTAATACATCTTGTGATAAATTTTCCAGCAGTTGTGCCCTCGCTTCCTGGTGTGTACCTACACAAACTCTTGATATGTGTAAAAGTAGATAAATCATGGGTCGAGAAGTTGAAGCCTTTGCTATCTAATAATGCACAGTTTAGAAAAGGATGAGGCTTTAATACACAGTTTAGAAAAGGGTGAGGCTTGTACATAGTCTGTGTACAGTTATTTGAAATACTGACACACACATGGATTTCCTAGAAAAGCGTTTTGCCTTGAGGTCCCGCTACTAAGGTACTTGCATATTTTCCCAGTTGACCTTCCACTAGTGGGAATAAGGATTATTTCCTTTGATGTTAGTCTAAGAGATAAAATTTTAAAGAAGAACATGCTCTAGACATGCACCATAAAAATGTGAAACTTTGTGGGGACAAGGGAAAGGT
This sequence comes from Crypturellus undulatus, assembly GCA_013389825.1. Lineage (NCBI taxonomy): Eukaryota > Metazoa > Chordata > Aves > Tinamiformes > Tinamidae > Crypturellus > Crypturellus undulatus. Next base: position 11,652 of record VWPW01020226.1, read on the forward strand.
CAGAGCAGGATCTGTTCTGAGAACTTGCTTGCACTTTTAATTTTTATTTTTTAGTGTATAGTAGGAAGAGCCAGGAAATATTTTGTCCATATTTCACTTCTTATAGCAACACGTATTGCTAACTTTTCCCCTTTGGGATACAACACATTTTTCAAAGTATTTGGTAGCCTATTTCTCAAGGATATTTTCTAATGAAATCCAGAATATTTCTGGTCTTTACTGTCTGTATTGCCACTTCTCCTTTGTTGCTGTCCCCACTGAATGGAAAAAGGAGCAACAAAATGAGATAGAGGTGAGGAGAAATAAAAAATCCAGCCCCTCTGAGGGGTAACCTGCACACTTTGAAATTGGTTCATTTGGAAACCTGCAAAAAGGAAATGTTCAGGCATGTGATTTCCCTTGTCCCTTCTATTGACAGTCTCTAGCGATGTGTTTCAGTAGTGTTCTAAATTCAACCTATAGAGCAGAGCAAAGAGATGATTTTTCATACAGAGGTTTTAAATTTCTCCCTGGCACGATCCAGGGGGGGAGATCCCGGGGAGGCTGCGCTCGTCTGTGCGTGGGGAGCGCGGGACAGCAGCGGCTCTTGCAGCCTGGAGCTGGCGCCGCGGTAGGACGTGTTTGCTGAGCAGAGCGATCACAGTGCTGCACGGGGGGAAGGTGCCCTGCTTCAAAGCTCACCTAGATCTTCCCCATCATACACAGATTTTGGCCCTGGTTCACTGTGATGAAGGCAATTTGGTGAGAGGAGCACAGGTACCTTCTTCAGGCTTGTGTCTGGATTTATCGCAGTGATGGAGGAGCAGGTCATCAGCTTTGGACATCAATTTCTTTAAAGTTCAGTTCACTCTGGCTGGATTTATTTCAGTGCTAAAGTGTTGTAGTAAGATGGTGTTTGCCAAGCTTGTATGTGGCTGCAGATAAGGCAAGATATTATCTGTAAAATAGAAGCAAAGAAATATGGGCAGTTCTCTGCATTCGCTCATAGATGGCACTAGCAAATCTTGAAATTCCTTCTTTTAGAAAATAAGCCAATCTTGTTTTGCTTTCCTACCAATAGGTGGAACTAGCCATGTCTTTGTCGCCTCGGGACTGAGAAAAGGAGCAGGGCTGTCCTCCCCTTAGCAAAATGCACATAATCCTCCCTGTTTTCCCCACCGACACCTCCCAAAGAGCAACCTTCTCCCCCAAAACAAGCAGTACCATTGGGGTTACCTCCACAGGGCTGCCCAGGGCAAGCTGGCAGAGGGGAAGGAAGGTATGGATGTGATTTGGGAAGCGGGAGGCTGGTATTCCCCCTTTCTCGCAGGAAGGAGCTGGGGTTCCCAGGAGCTTAGCCTTATCTCTCGTTCTTATCCATCTAGCTGCCCATTCAAAAAGTAAACTTTGTGTGTAGCGCAGCCCAGGGACCGTCCTGCCTGCCAGCTGCTCTCAAGTGTTCGCTCCGTTCTTATCGGTATTCCTGGGATAATGCGTAATGCATGAAAATTAGGCCAAATGCTCTAATTTCATCACATTTTTTAATTAGGTCACATTCACCTCTGATGGCTAAACTTAGCTATTGGCCTCCTTAGTCTTCCAGGTTTTTTGCTTCCTATACAAGGCAGATGTTGCCATTTTAATTGGAAACCATGAGGTCTGCAGGGCTGCCAGCTCTTACACTGATGTTGCTGGAAGGATGCACTTCAAGTGCAGGCAGAGGAGCTGGTGCCCCTAAGAGCCTCTGAAAGGGTGAATGCATTTCTGGCTAACGTGGAGCAAGGGCGCGAATGGTGCCGTGTGTCCTTCCCTTGCCTTTCGGTGACCCGCACGCGCTAGGCAGGCTCAACAGCTCAAAACTGATATGCCTTTGAGCCAGCTCCTTGGCTCAGGGAGTCCTTCCTTTGACAGAGTAAGGAAGTTGAGTCGAGCTTTTCTGGCCTCACGTGCTCCTCAGTTGTCTGTCGGCAGGTACATCATCTGCCTGAGGAGGAGTTCTGAGGCTGAAGTTCGCTAATTCTATAAAACTTGGTAGCCCAATACTGCTTTTCCTTCCCCCCTGCAATCAGTATTTCTCTGCAGTTACTTCAGAATTTTACTCTTTTGGTAGTTAGAAACTTAATTTCCAGCATGTTCATTTATGGAACACTTTATTCCACTTAGTTCTTATGTTAACAATATTACTAGCTTTGCCAGCGTCTTCTGTTGGAAATTGAATTGATTTACTTGGCAAAGTGGAGTGCTGAGCTGGTGATGTCCTTTGGGACTCTGAAGATGTACAGAATTGTAAAATAGTGTCCCCCATAGATCTTTAAAATGGCCATTATTGTCATACAGGAAAAGAAGGCTTGCTCAGGGAGCGGCCAGGAGTCTCGTGTAGGAGAGATGCCTACGCAGATAGATAGCATGTTGCTGCAGCTCAGTGCCTGGTCTGCTGGAAGATGAAATTGTTTGTGTTGCTCAGAAAAACAGCCTTTGCAGGTGAATACACCATTTTTTGCACAATCCTTGTCACGCTCATATTAGTAATGCAATGTGTTTCCTTAGTAAGATCATTTGGGAAGCAGTTTCTTGTGGCAGAGATTGAGTGGGAAAAAGTTTCTTCATTCCACAAAAAAACTTAATTTCAACATCCCACAAAAAACTTAATTTCAATATCAAGGAACATCAAAGATGCACTGCATCAAGGAACGCTTCTGTTCAGAGGAAAGATGACGAGCGACAGTGTTGGACCCAAGAGCTCTTCAGTGACTGCAGGTAGAAGGTAGAAGTGCGCACGTGAAGTATATCTCAAGCACAACATGTTGGTAAACATTTCCCCCTCAGGCAGCATCTTAGGGAAAGCTGATTAAATGCCTGATCCTGCAGCCTGTGGAAGGCCCTCAATTTCTCCCGAAGTCTGGGAAAAATAACAGCTCCTCCGTGTTTCCCAGCAGGAGGACATCGGCCCCAATGCAGGCGGCTGGTGCTTCTTGTAAACTCAGGCCTGCTGCATGGCTGCGGTGGTGGGAGGTGATGGAGGAGCTTCTCCGGCTGCCACAGCCATGTGTCATCTCCGTAGGGATCCAGGAATCCACCCGAAATCAATACGAGCTCTTCCTGAGCAAATGTTGAGAGCAAGATCATGTCCTAGCTCTTCAGTAGAGCTGTTTTCCCATGTAGAAGTGTCCCCCTCCCCATACAGTCAAAATGCTGCAATAAATGGCAATGTCAATTAAAAAAAATGTTTCTGAATGAGGAGAATGACTGAACTTTTTAGGTTTTAGTTCATTGAATGGGAATTAAAAAGCTAAATGATTCTGGGGCAGAGAATGTTTGTGTTATGAGCTATTGTGTGAAGTGTGTTTTGACATTGCTTCATTAGTACTTTTATATAAGTAGAAGTTTCTGCATGCAATATTTTAAGAGACACAGTCTGCTTAAAAAAATCACAGGTCTGCTTGAATTTCTTTCAAGCTCTTACTGCTGCAAATAGCATTTGACTGAAAGACTTTAAAGGGGGGAAAAATACCCTATACTTGAAGCTGTTGGGATTAAGTATTTTATTATATATTGTACAAATGTTTCTACTTGTGTTTCCGTGCTGTAGAGAAGAGAGCTATATTTTTAAGAAATGGAAATGCCCTTCTGGCACAGCAGCTGATGCAGGGAAGAGAGAGAAGCTTCCCTAACCCCCTCTCACAGATTTTAATGTTAAAAGTCCACTCTCCCCTCAAGAGAAAGGAAAGTTTGTTCCCACACTGATGTCCCTCAGCCGCCATCCGCAGCTGGCACAAGGGGGTAATGTGAGCTGCTGTCCCATATTCATGATACATAATATCTAACCCTAAAGTCATAGAGTCCAAAGTCAAGACGAGACGTCGCCCCAAGTGGGAGTGCTACAGCCCTGGTAAACTGAAACGGACGCTTTTGACAAGTTTCACTGAGCTAGTAAAAGTTCGTGGGAGCTGTAAGGAGAGAGGGTTTAGATGCACAATAATTAACCATGAAATTATGGTCTCGGCCAATAAAGAAGTGCCGAGATTCATTCAGCTAATTTTGAAGGCTTTTTTTCATGGCCATTAAAAAGACTGATAGGAGAAAAAGGATCTTATCTGTGGTGCTTCCTCCCACTGAGCGAGCAAGTGAATGATTGCCACTACTTTCCAAGCCGATTTGTCCCTAATTACATTCAGCGGTGGAGAGATAAGGCAGTTCAGGGTATAAAAATTAAATAAGGAGTCGGATCCTTTGGTGTTGGCTGTTCACAGCAGTATTACAGAGAATTTATGCACAGAGATCAAAGATTGGGAAACGCCAGCCAAGAGGCGCAATATCACAGTCTCAGGAGAGTCTCACGGCCTGACCCTACTTCTGTAGAAACACCTGGAAATTTTCTGGAGTTTGATTCATCTGTGATTTGGGCTTTTTCTTTGTGTGTGCGTGCATGTGCTGTTTTGTTTTTTCCCCCCCTCTCCTCTCCAGTGAGGCTGTTCAGAAAATCAGAGGCCTCTGTGATTAGACCTGTAGCAGCTGAAAGCGTGTGTGGGTGCTCCAAGCTATTCACAGCGGCTGTGGGCTGGAACACGAGAGTGGGTGAAGCTTCTGCTGCAGAGGAAAAGCATTAAAAAAAAAAAAAAAGGCAAATAACTTAAATAGAGACCATACCATCTTTGAGCAATTTTGGGTGCACGTTTTCCAAGAACTGCATCTCAGCTTTTTTTTTCCATGAAATATACTTATTTATTTATTTTGATTTAGGACTTGTTTTGGGATTAGGTCGTGAAAAATTAGGTTTAGTCAACACAAATTACGAATTAATCCTGGATGCATTTTGAGGGGTGGGAGGGGGATGAGCAATTTCCCTGCTGTTTGCGAGTCTCTGAGCACAGAAGGGGAAGAGACTCGCTGGCAGCTTTGGACCCCTTGGTGAGCTTGTCAGGTAGTGCTGTTTTAATCAGCAACAACAGCAACATGAGTAGCAAACTACCTGCAACGTACAAATTTTCAGGTATCAGGGCGTTTTCTGACTGTTTTTATAATCAATTCCTACTGCTCGGGACAAGGCAGCTTCAGGGTGATGAGTTTTTTTCGGTATGGTGGGGCCCATGAATTGAAGGCCAAAGCTGCCTTCCCTAGAAAATGGGATTACAAAAATTTGTGAAATGAAACCAGTGCTGGGATTTTTCAGGAGCACCTCTGCGCTACTCCCGTGGCAGTACCGTGAGTCACTTTTTTCAGCACATAATAGCCCCATGTTCTCCTCTCTGGTGCTTTCACACAATTTACATTAATTTGTGAACACAGCTCTCCTGTACGGGATAAGCTGCTTATCAAGGTGACATGCAGCCATTGTAGCTCTGCATGAAATCCATGGCAATTAGAAGATTTTCTATTTTACCTATTTCCACTCTGGGAAAGCTAAGTAAGGCAAATCAAGATAAAATATTGACCTGTCTGTGAAAACAAATGTGATTCAATTTGAAGGAGGATGGGAGGTGCTTTAAGAATGAAGAACACGACATGCTTTAAATATATATTTTATATATATATATATATATATAGTGTTTTGCAGGCCTAAGGTTAATGTGCAGTCTGAATCAGTTATCAATTTAGATTTTTTTTTCCCTGTGAGGCCAGCAGCAAATCATATGTTTTCAAACACATTGCAAGGTATGTGTTAAAATAAATTAATGGCCTCACTTCCCCTGAGCTGTTTTAGGAAGTTAAAAAAAACAGCAAGTCAGAAAGATTGATGTTCTGGTTATTTTTTTTATTATTATTGTTTGTTTTACTTTCTATTTGAGTAACTAGAGCCATGCAGGCTGGACAAACAGGTTACATCAAAGTATTTCTATTGCAAGCAAGAAGCAAGGCAGAAATCTTATTTCTTTCACTATTCCAATTAATGCTGCTTAAAACATCTATATCTAAAGAAAAAAAAAAGAGGAAAAGAAAAAGAAAAAAGCTAGTTGACTGAAATGCAGCGACTTCTTCTTCCAAGACCTTCAGCCACCCTGAAAAGCCACTGTGGGCTGTGCAATTTCTGATGGCTTTTAAAGCCTTTTGTTTTCTTTTAATGTCAGTGGGAAGCAGGGAGGGAACTGTAGCACCCAGACACTCTCAAGCTTGTCCCTGGGGTAGGTAATTTGCACTTTCTCAAACTGCTGCTGATCCCCTTGTTTCACAGGGGATCCCTCTTCTCCAGTATCTGGCCTCGCTGTTTCCTCTTTTGCCATCAAGGTGTTTGCTGCCCGGGTGCTGTGAACTGCCCCAGCCCTTGTGACACTGGGCGAAGTGGGCTGTGGCACTTGGCACTCAAGGCAAGCTTTTTTTTTTTTCTCTAAAGCTAACCCGTTGTTCTACAGTCATTCAGGCTGAAGTGCATGCTCAGTAGTTTAAAAGCCCAGCATATCTAAGCAGCAGAGTCCTTTGTAAATGTAAAAACAAGCAAGCAAACAAACAAACAAAAAGCAAGCAAACAAAACATTTTCTTCTTCTTAAGATACAGATTTATTGAGATTACTATTAGGATTTTGGCCCCAAAGCATTGCAAGCTGGATGGGTTCTCACAGCCTTTTAACTTTTCCTCTTGTTTTAAAGCTCTAAGGACATCAGCTGTCTGGTTAGGCCTGAGCTATGGGGAGACAGTAAGACCTGCAGAACTTCCATGCCTCTGTCTGCCACATAGCCAAAGGTATGAGGGATACCAAGGTAGCAAAGCCAAGGATGCCAAGCCGAGTACCCGGGGACTTTGCGGAGGGAGACCTGCACAGCCATCCTGGTGGGTCTCAGTGGAGGTCAGTGAGTGGTTTGTGGCATCTCTCTCACGGGCATGGTCCCTTTTTGTTTTCTTCTCGCCTGCCTGTAGGCAGGCACTGAGTTGTGCCTGCAGACGAGGCCTTGTCCCCTCCTGCGAGCTACCAGTGCCTCTTGCACCGCCTGCCCGGCAGGCCAGGCAGCCTCTGCGTGGTCCTTCCCCTGCGGTGGACTCCTTACCCCAGCCTCCCCGCTCCTTTTTGGTGTCCCCAGTACGCTGGGACTGCAGAGACCGCTCTGGTGGATGCTTCAGCGTGTCCATGGTGCAGGAGCAGAGCCGGGCACGGAGCAGCTCACAGCAGAGCGCGCGAGCGAGAGCACGGACCAGCATGGGGCTGCGTGAGCTGCTAGGCTAGAAATGATCTCCCCTTGAACGCGTCAGAAACGTACGAGTAAATTTCCCAAGTTCATTCTGTACCTTTATTTCTTTTCATATTTAGGCAGCCCATGTGCATTTTAGCTTTTTTTTTTTTTTTTTTTTGTTTAATCCCAGCTGGCGGGGTTTTGGCTTGGTGCTGCTGTTAGCTCTGCCGGCTTGCGAAGTGCCACTGTGAAGGACGCTGTCTGGGTGTGCAGCAGCGTTATTTATTAGTGCGCACGCTTACACGCTGGTCGTGAAGGACAAGATGAGTCTGTGGAAGCTGGGAAGAGAGAGCCTGGGGATCGTTTGTGCAGGCACAGAGTAACCTTGAAAGTGCCAAGCGAGGATGAAGTTGATGGGAAAGGGCGGGGAACTTCCCTATACTTGAGCAAGAGTACAACATTTAGTGAATATTAATAGAGAGGGGGATAAATCTGTTTTAAGGGTATACTGTGGTTGTATTATATCTTTGCATCCAAGGCACTGTCCTTTTCCACAAACGATTTGAATATCCTTGCTGCTTTTATAGAAACACACTCAGGATGAGTGATGCAAGCACTTTGCATCTAGGCCTATTTATCTGTCTTTTACAAATATATGTGCTCAATATTTAGAGTGGTTTATGTATGCATATACACATTATTGTAACTGTGTACATTCTATATTATTACTAGTTTGCAAATTAATTGTGTTATAAATCCGTAGTGGGATAATACTGTAGTTGTTTCCATATTAACAGGTGAATTCGCGCTATTTGGAGGAGAATAAATCTCCAGTCCATTTCACAGTAAGGAGGTACTTAAAGTACAGCTGCAGAGGACATTTAGTTATTTTACATCCCTCCAGAGTTTGTCAGAAGCGGTCTCTCAAAAGGTGCTGATTCAGCTAAGCTAAAAACTCTTTGAGAACTGCAGCAAATGTTTTCATAAAGTTGAAAGTTAATTTATCTGTGAGTAGTAAAAATATTGGGGTTTTGATGAAATAATTAGCATTTCCTATAGAATGATAAAGTTGCAGAATCTTGTGCTTCCATTCCCTCCGCTTCCTCAGAATGAAGTGTAATTTTGATTTGTTTCTGTAGGAAAAACAAGCGTGTGCATGTGTGTGTGTAGGATTTTGTTTTTGTTTTTCTGATTTGTGGTGGTGGTTGTTCTGATTCTGATAAAGCCGAAAGAACCCAGAGAAATCAGAAGTTGAAGGGGAGTGAGGATTGCAGGTTTTCCGGACCCCGTTTCTCACAGTTTGGATTTGATGAAGACAAGACGAACGCTTCCCCTGGTTTCTGAGGGTTTTGTGACCAGCACGGTGACGGTGTCCTGCCTCTGTGTCCTGTAACACCACGTGTGTGCCCAACACGAAGACGCATCTGCGCTGCATGCGTGTGAGCGGCTCTGCAGCACAGAGCAGCACCAGCCTCTGAAGAGGTGGGTCCTGAGTCACGAACACAGTGTCTGCATCAGACCAAACCACCAGAATCCGGGAGTTCTCGCTTCCTTGTCCCTTCTGCAGCCCACGGGAGGCCAACGGAGGTGCTTCTGGCAGCCGTCCAAGTGGGGAGGGAAGGAGGAGCGCTGCTGGCAGCCGGCCACGGCTCGCTCCAGCAGGGTCACTTGTAAGACAGGCATCTACGAGAGCTCGCCGGGATTTTTTTTTTCCCTTCCTAATTAGGTGATTTGTGACTATATTCTTATCAGTGACCTTGTTAATGCATCTATAACCATTCTCATTAGTTCCAAGTTATCTGAGGGATTTGCCTAATGAGAATATGCTCTATCAGGAGGACATCAGATGCATTGCACGCTAGCTCTTGCTGGCAATATACCTTCCAGCGATGCTGTAGGATACATGAGGCTTGCTAGAGAAGGCGAAATAGGCTCCGTGAAATACATGCATTCGCTGATGTGCCCGAGGCAGTTTCTGATTCTCTGATTCATCAATAAATCTGAAGGGCGAGTTCAAGCTGCCAGTGCTGTGGAAAGACTCCACACCGTCCTGAGAAGGTCCTGGTGGTGGGCAGATGACCGTGAAGGCAAGGAGAATAGATGGGCTAGTGCTGGGAAGGTGTTCGTTGCATCCTGCAGAAGCCTAGCTGATTCTGCCTTACGAGAGGCGCAGGTCTTGCTCCATACTCTGGAAAATCGCACGAAGCATCCCAAAGTTACGCTAGCGGAGCCGAAATCGCGTGAACTTGCTTGAACACAGTGAGATGAGGCACTGACTAAACGAGGGAATGAAAACAAAATGCAGCTGCAGGGCTACAGGAGCTTAGATCTCTTGGGTGGTTTATGTCGAGTACTGGACAGAATGACTACTACTTAGGGTTATCTGGGAAAGTCCCGTGGGGAACACCATGAGGAACAAAGAAGGATGATTCTGGTGGAGCAGCACCACCACAAACCACTTAAAACCAGCTGAATCTAGCACTACTTGAGCAGAGTGTTCATTACAGTGGCAGTAATTATTTCAAGACTTATGTTCTGGTCTATACATTATTAGAAGTGTCAGCATTCAACAGTTACAAACAAAAAGTCGAGGTCCCCATGGGCGATGGGCCGAGTTGCCTTCCATGGGTCACCACGTGGCCTGCTGGGCGAGCAGCGCCGTATGGCGCTGCTCGCCCAGCAGGCCACGTGGTGACTTTCCAGCTAGCGGTGGCTTTGGCTGTCTGCTTCAAAGCTGATGATAAAATTGCCGTTCCCCATTAGTCCTCCACTGCCAATATACGTGGGCCGCTTCCGCTCCTTGAACACGGCCCCTAATGGTATGAGTCCCGGCGGGTGCCAAGCAGCAGGCCCGGGGGGTGCGCGGGGAACCGCTCCGCGCAGGGGACAAGGTTACAAGTGACGGCGAGGTGCCTCGCTCCTCGATTAATGCAGGCGGGCTCGATTGCTTGACCGGCTGCCAAGCTGCTCCCAGGCTGGCGTGGAGGCAAGGCCTGGAACGGGCACACGGGGCTGAAGGAAGCTCGTTTGCAAGTGAAGGGCGATAGAGGGGAAAATAACACACGTAAACAAACAAACAACCCCCATCCCCACAAAAAATATTCTTTCTTATTTTACTCTTTCTGTCTCTTCTTCCGCTTTTACCCTCATTTTGCAAATGCTGATGCTATTCTTTCTGTCTGCCTGTAGCTCCAGAGCAGCCGAGTGCCAATAGCCAGACTGTTTTTCCCGCAAAACATCCACATTTGGGGGATGGGGGCTGAAGGAAGAACGGCATCGTTAGGTAAGAGTTTAGTTGCACCTTGAATGCAGACTTTGGGGGACCAGAAGGCAAAGTGTGCAACCTTTCCCCACGCCGAAGCACTGGGAGCAGGTGGAGGGGCAAACTTCACTCGGTATGAGCAGGCAAGGAGCAGGACCACCCCATGCATCCCTGACGTGGTATTGGTGCCTTGTTCCACACGCTGTCCTTGCTCAGGCCACGCCATGGCACAGCCCACCAGCCTGGTGTCAGCAGCCTTGTGAAGCACCTCCAGAAGGAGGTCTGGGGGTCTAAGGCTGCCTGTCTTGCCAGGCAGTCCCAAATGCTAGTTATTAGCCACGTAAAATCCTTACTGCAGCTTCTCTGCTGTCTCGTATGGGCAGCTCAGAAGCTGAGCTTCCAGTGATGTTCATGGATGTGGTGGTCCTCTGAGACTCTCCATGCAAGAGGAAGGAAAGCAGCCCCCCAAGCTCCCCAGGGTCCGTATTCATTGCTGAATCTAATTTAGATTTTGGCTGCTCGGTGTCTGTTGCAACCTGCACTAGCGCCGCTTGCAGCTGTATGTCCTCTCTATGAGGATCTTTGTATTCCTGTCTCCTGCGTGCTGCGGGGAGGCGAGCCGGAGCGGAAGCGGTCCCTGGAAACGCGAAGGAGCGCGGGAGTGCCAGTGCTGGCAGGCGGCGAGGGCTGACACACACACAGAGCAATTTAGCTGCACTGAGCCAAGGGCTCGCTTCACGAGAACAGAGCCAGCTATCAACCCTGCTTCGTAATACGTGCCTTTATGTTATCCGTCCTTATCAGATAAATAAGGGTGCTCCAGCAGAACCATTAAAGCTAGGGAGGTTTATGGCTTTTAGCAAGATTGCATGCAGCTTTGCCCTTTGGCTATGATTGCAAAAAACAGTTAAATATGCGAGAAAGTCATCTTTTTTTTTCCCCTCCCCTTCCCTTTTATTTTTTAATATATTGTTCAATAACATCTTGTTCAGTTGAGAAATGGAGACATTCAAGCAGTTTTGCGGCTCAGTCCTACTGTAAAATGCGGCATGTGGCACTCAGATAAATAGCTTAAACAAAGGACTGTGGTTATCTTGCCCATAAGGTGCTAATAAGGATTCTCTGCATCTTTCAAACTCTAAAACTTATGTAGGAACAGGAATAACTTAACAACTTCAATACAGTAGTGTGCTCAACCAGAAGAGCACCTGGAAAGTAACACTGGTTTGAAATGAAGTGAGAAAGGAGTGTAAGTGAACAAATACCCTGCCTAGGCATGCTTTTTAAAGTAGGACAAGGTTTGCTTTTGGCAGGTAGAACAATACTCAGGCCAAAGGGGTTCTGCTTGCTGGGTTTGTTCTACTCCACTTATCTGCTAGGAAGGAGCTTACAAAGGATTTGAGACCTAGAATTATTTGGCAATGATTTAAAAATAATTATTTGATACATGAGCTCAGATGTAATTCTGCATCCACATCATCCTCTTCTTTGGTGAGAGTTGCATATGCCAGCTCACTGAAATTTTAGGGGAACTATGTATGCATGACTGTTTATGCATAGCTGTGTAGGTACTATTGAAAATCTGGCATTTTTTGCTCTCATCAAAACAGTTGTATTTGACCAGTTGGAACAATGTTCCTCAAGCTATGGCAAGAAAAGCAAAGCTACACCCCAAATAAAGCAATAGGCTCACGATACTGAATCTGTTGTTTTGTTTTTTTCTCCTCTACATATGTAAAATCGGTGTGCAATTTGAGGGAAAAAAAAGAATTCTGAAATCATACATCTTTGAAATCTTATTAGGAATGATCAGAAATTAACATGCATATAGATTCTTTTTCTAGCAATTATTGCTATATAATCGGTAAGAAAAAAAAAAAGTCTGCTTTTCCTGGAAAAATTGCTTCTCTTATTTCATGGACAAAAGACATAGCAGTATTTCACTTTTTCATGCTCCTATCTTTTTTAAAAGAAATACCACTAATCTCAGCATTTCCACTAAAGCAGTTGTGTTACAGTGTGTTTAATAGCTCTATCTTTAGTTAATTCCCTGTGATTTAGGTAATTCCCAGTCCAATAATGCTTTGGACCTTTTACAGTGTTCCTCACCTGAGGAACCCAGAGCTCTTTGCCTGTAAGTTTAAATACAACTTCACATTACCACTAGTAAAGAAAGGGAAAGAAAGCAAAATTATTTTTGACCAAGATCACAAAGACTCACTAATGATATTTTTCTATCTTTTGGAAAAAGGCATTGAGAAAAGGCATGTCCTGGAGAGCTTCTAATATGTATGAACTCCCTTTGCTGGTTGATTAATTAGTGTCTGAGAAGTGTTGCAGTCCACATGGCTGCTGTATGGAGGTGCTAAATGGACTTTTTCCATCTTCTGCAGTGCATGTTACAGAAAAGAGTCAAAAAGTGGTTTGGGATTTTGTTCACAAAGTTTACTGATTTGGTAAATTAGTTGGATACAGGGAGTGATCACCCAGAAAATCTTAGGCTGATATTTTCAACTTAATGTGGCACAATAATTAGCCAAATGAGGGAATTAAATCAGAGGCAGGTGGTGATTCTCTGCATCTGTTTGATATAAACTCGAGAAGAATATAGTCCCTGAACATCGTGCTATGTGTGTACCTTTACAGGAGAGACACCTTGAGCCAGTGCCATAGACATGAACTTCCCTGCAGGTGGGATATTAGCTAATTTCTGAAGAGTTCAGATCTGGAAATGTGCCTTAGCTTACACATTACAGCCCATGGATACTTCTCGCTTCTGCAGAGTCCCATAGACCTTTAGTGGCTCCACCTGTAGAGATAGGTCTTCTAATAGGAGAGTAAAAGAGAGGTTCTGCAACGTTGCCTCACTCTGGCATAGCTGTGACAGTAATGCTTTTTTTTTTCTTTTTTTTTTCCCCCAGAGATCCATTCATAAAAGTACCTGTAAATAAAACTGGAATCCTAAGCACTGAAATGACTAGACCTAAAAATAAAATTGACCTTTGAAGTGAACTTTTGCTGTGCACTGCGATGCAGTGTGAGACAGCCGTGAGGCAAATCCAAGATCAGTCTAGCTTCAGTTGCTAATGGTCTAACCAGGGCCTAAATAAGATAACTGGAAGGCTTCCCCTGGCCTCCCTGATTCCATAACAGTTTTTGGAAAGAGTGGAATCTGAATACTTAGTGACATCCAGAAGACCATGTAGATTGGGGCAAACCAAAGATAATCCTGAGAATGTCAAACTGTGTGTAGTAAGTTACTATGTGGTGGTGAGTCAAGACAGGCAGTTCTTTCAGCTCACTATCTAAACATAAAAATAAAAGTTGATCCATCTGACAGGTAAAAGAAATCTCTGTTGAATCTGAGAGCGTTATCTCTGCCTAGTTTCATAGTTGTGCCCTCTTTAATTAGCAAAGTGTGGTGGATTAACATTTTAAGATTTCACAGAGGAATAATTAATATGCTAATGTTGTTTGTAGTAATTTACATAAAAGCTTTATAACAAGTTTGGTGGTTTAGCCTGACCAGAACAATTTAAAAGCTTCAAATAAGCACTTGCTTCCCTTTAGGCAAAGTTATGTCTAATATCAGTGCAACAACAAGCTGCTTACTATGAGCAACATCAACAAAACAAAGCAGAACACCGAACTAGTAAAATTTCAGTACAAATGCAGCCCTGTTTTATTTAATAGCTGTCTTTCTAGAGAGCATGTGCAAGTGGAGAAGAGATAGCATAACTTGAAAGGTAGATGGTGCGCAGAGCCTGCGGGAGAGAGGATCCCCTTCTGCCAGAGCTGTTGCCTGATGGCTGCAGGGTGGACATGCAGTCGGTCCTGGAGCTGATGCCTCACATGTGCTGCCTGCACAGGCTGGAGTTAGCCTGGAAGAGCAAGAGGTAAGATTGTCTCTTCCATGTTTTGCTATCTCACTGCAACCCAACACCATAGTACTATGTAGAAAATGCCTGAATTCTTTCATTCTTTAATTAGATGGTGGACTTTTTGCACGCATGTTTCATCAGGAATGAAACCCTCCTTTCTCTCTACAAGATTTTCCTGTATTGGAAGCCCACTGAGGGTGTACATCTACCCCTGGTCAAACTATGGAATTTGCAGATGTCCAGAAGAACTCGTAATCCTGGCTATTCCAGAAAAATCGGGGAAACTCAGAGGACATAGAGCTTGACTGCTAAAGTCTACACACAAGGAGGAAAATGTGTGCTCCTATGGACATGAGCTAGGGAGGAGAAGGTAGCTAAAGGAAATAAAAAGACCAAAAAGGACATATTTCAGTCAGATTAAATAATGTGGTCCCAACAGTCCACCCAACAGTAGAAAGATGTACATTTGTTAATGAAATAAGCTGTCTTTCTCCAGCATAAGCTGGAGATGCTTCCATTTCATCATCTAGTATAGCTTATTTCTCCCCTATCCAGAAAGCAGAAAAAAGAAAACTGCTGAAAGAAAAACAGTGACCAGCTGCTGTTGAACAGTTGCCGTTCACTACTCCAGATGCAGACAAATACCTCTAACCTAGTTTTGTAAATCAAAATCATTCAGGCACAATCCTGACTGTGTTTGCCCATGTGTCCAAATGGTAAGCTAAACCCCACCTCTGACATCTTTTAGGGCTCTAGAGGAGGCGGGTCTCTAGGGATAAGATGCAAGGACTGGAAAACAGACATGCCTGAAATCCTTGGAGAGAGAGCTTTGCATCCATGCAAATGCATTTATAATGATAGGTTTTGGTGTGCTACTTAATACAGGTTTATGTTAGGAATTTACATAGGCAGATGCTGTAAATATAAAACAGTACATGAATGCTCATTTAAGAAAAAAAAACGGTAGCAGATATTCCAGTGGGAAAGCTAGAGTATGTTTTTCAAGATCCCTAATGCCAAGAAATTCTCATCTGCTTCATTTAAGAGGCTATAGATATTTGTTTTTTCTCTGGGAGGTGGAGGCACTAAATCAGAAGGGATTTAGGAAGACTGTCTTGTAGGACTCAAGAGGATTCTGCATATGCTGTGCATAATAAACTTCAACTCAGCACTTCATACAATTGTTTTCTCTTGTTTTCTGGCTACACACTGCCTTGAGACAAAGCTACCTTGCAAATGGCACTTTGGGTTATTTGCCAGGGGACAGTACTGGTCTTGTTGTAAAGACACAGTAAGGTTAATCAAAAAGCAGATGATGAGATCCTAAACTCCTTTTAAGCTGAAATAGGGATATAAGGCTGCTGAATGGCTATTTTGCATTACGGCTGCTATGAAGGTCACTGATGGAGAATAAACTGATATTGTTCATACTGCGTGTCCTAGGAGTTGCAACTGCACTGAAGCAATAAAATACAACGCTCTACCTATTACCGCGGAAAAAAGCATTAAACTGGGTTGCTGCTATGGAAAATATTAAGTAAAACTAATTTCAATCAGTATTTAATAAGTTAATTTTACCAATACCTCCTGCATTTCCATCTCATATCCGGGCTGAGAATCCCATCGCCCTCCGCTGAGCTTAATGTTGACTCTTGTCCCTCTGCCAGTTTTCTAGCACTGCTGCCTCTGAGCTAGAAGTAGCAGCATTTCTCAAAACTGAAGACAGAAGTCGTCTGGTTTGTCTGTGGCAAGAGTGGGATGTAGGAAGGAGATGTGGAAAGCTGGTACGCAGAACACAACGGGGCAGGGAGAAAGCAATAGGTATGAATATCAGCTGGGAAAGAGGTTTTCTGTGTGGTTTGCACGAGAGCTAGTGTATGAAATCAGGTTGCTTCAGGTCTGTGTCCCTGTTTTGGTGGTCGCATAGCAGGTGTAGCACCCATCAATCAAGCCTTACTGATACACTATCATGTTTTGCATGCAAAATACTTAGTATAAGGATCCTATATGTGTGTAAAAATAAATGTATGTAAAGGAGGGAAATTTTAATTCAGCTGTTTATCTGCTTGGTGTTATTATCAAAAATAATTGCTATCACAAAAATGATTTTTTTATAGCTCATTACATTAGATTCATGTAGTCATATCTATTTTTTATGTGTGGTATTAGTGGGTTCATTTGTTCCACATGGCTACAAGATTGCACAAGTTTTAGTGCTTTCCTGTTGTTTGTTTGTTTGTTTGTTTTCTGAAGAGTTTTCATTATTTGTAATAGTTTCCTGCTGGGTACTGTACTCCTGTGTACTAGTTTTTTGAGTGTACTTGCCAGCGCAGCACTTGTCAATATAGCAAATCAAGATCCACACTGAGATATCTGTTTTAAACAAATGGCACCCCTGTTTTCCTTAGAGAACCCTTTGGGAAATTGTCTGTTGCTGGAATTTAGGAAATAGGTTTTCATGTATAAGCTCTCAACTACTTTGTGTCTCATCCTATTTATTTGCTATGACCAACACTGCAGACTTCCTGCTGGAGAGAAAATGGGGAACCAACCTCTATGGCCAGGGAGCTTATTATGAAAATTTGTAGCTGAGTGGATATTTATTCTTTGAATGGAAATTGCTTGATGAAATCAGCTACCGAATATCAGTGTTTATTTTTATGGTATATTTTTAAGAAGTCTTTCAACAGATAATAGGCTGTCTGATTGAATGACTGTATCAGGCACACTTTTTGACATGTTGAAGGCAATATCAGGGTGTATTGATCCAGGAGGCTAAGGAGTAGGACAAAGATGAGATCAATATTTGCCTCAAGGGACAATTAAGTTTGTTATCAGACAAAGAGAAGAGTTTGGATATTGAGTGTCTCCATTAAATGGAAAAAAAAAGAAGGGTGAGGCAGGTCTCTGAATGTGTGAGTGCCAAGGTGGTTTCCTCTCTTCCCTTGCTTCTTAGCATAAGTGTTTTATGATTAAAAGTTGGTGACAGACAAATCGCCAAACTGACCAGATGTTTCAGATAGCCAGGTAATAAAAGGGAAACAGACCATGTTAGAAGATCCTATCAAATAGGATCAGCAGATACTATAAAATAGCGCTCTCATGAACAATCTGGCTCTCTTAAATGCTTTTACCTCTGCCTGAATTGTAAATGGGAGGTTGTGCTTTTTTTATGATTTATTTTTTTTAAGTGACCCAGAGCTGCAGAGCTACAAAGCTTTGGTGAGTTGGGTGGCAGAGCCTTTTCAGTGCCTCTCTGGGAAGTTGCTTAGCTTTAGACCTCCATGCCCACACAAGGCAATACTTTTGGTTAAGTAAGGGTCTCTGCTATGGTGCTGGAGTCTGCATAAGTGCAGCATAAGGTTTGTGCTGGCCCCCTGCATAGGGATAAAATCACAGACAGAGAGTAATGCCTTTTTGCTGCTTATGATGCTCTGCAGCTTACTACCTACCAAATGTAAACATTTGGATCTTTGCTGAATTGAAATCTTAACCCTTCAGCGGATGCACTGGAGGGGAAAAAAAAAGGAAAAAAGCAAATGAAAATATTCTCCCTGAGGTCAAGACCCAAAGTCTTGACAAAGGTGGTGGCCAAAGCTGCTTGGGGGTTTTTGTAACGCTCTATGCAGTCATGAATTCTAGTCACTGCATGAAACAAAATATTTGCCAAAATGTCTTTTCTTTTCAAAGAACTTCTGTTACAAGTAGTGCAAGTAATGAAGTCATGTTCATTCCCATTCCTAATTTCAATAATTGACGTTCTCTGAAAGCAGACAGACATCTATCAGCAATGCCCTGGGTTAATAAGATGTTTCCCTGGAACTTAAGGATGGGCTAAAGATGAGTTGAAGTGCTGTGAAATGCAATGGGCAGGGTCATAAATTTTATGTTGGAAATCTGTTTTGTAGGTCAGGTCTATTTCAAAACATAAAGCACAGCTCTCACTTCAATTAAAGGGCCTAAATAAGTGAGGACTGTATTCAGTATCTGACCATACTGGAACCCCAAGGCCCACCTTAGGAGATGACAAGGGATCTTGCTGTCTCACTGAGGTACTTATAGTCCAGGGAGGCTCAGGGTTCAGGAGCCCCTGTGTCAGCAGAGCCGAGTTACCGGGCTGGATGTGTCACTGGCCTGCAACAACAGCAGGGCTCGTGCTGGACAACCACTTGCAAAATAAAAGAAAAAAAAAGGGTTCACAAAGAAGGGCAAAGCTGAACAGTGTGACTTCCCATTGCATCTGACTAGGCGCTTGGCTGCAAGTGAGAAGTGGCTCAACCAGCAAGCGATAACATATTAAACCATGCTGGTTTTGTTGGTAATCCATACTGGTTTAACTGTGAATCTCAGCCTACTGTCTATCCCCAGCATAGGCCAAAGTTCCTAAGTGTTTCAGGGACTTCTGACAATTTTACCCTATGTGTCAATAAATAAAGACTTGCCTGGAAGTTTCAGAAGTGCCCAACCCTTCATGTATCTTATGTCACCTTCTAGCAGTCTGGAAAACTTCTAAATTTGCAACATGCATGCCAGGATGACCACTTTCAAAAAACAACAATTAATGTTACTCACTAAACATAAATTTGCATCACAAGAAATAGAAAGTAGGTGGCGTTCACTGCATAGACGAGTTTTTTAAATTAAGCTCTTTATATCATTCCAGGAGCCTAAGACCCAATTTTCTCTTCCTCATTCAAGGTTTAATCAACACCTGCAGAGATAGCACTGTGTTATTTGTGTTCATAGAGATCTGAATGCAGCTCCCTTGACTAATGGGCTGGAAAGTTCTGTGCTGATAAATCTGAAATTTCTGTATGTTCTTATAATGAAGTTAGCAACATAATGGATTAAAGAATTACTTCCTTGAAGTGTAAGGTGGAGGACTTGCACTGCCTTTGAAGAGTGAGTATTCTGTTGCAAGCTGCCACAGAAACTCAGACTCAGTACAAATGCTGAACGTGATTTATGTGTAATCTTTATCTGACTCAAAGTACGGAATACTTCTAATTTATTTTTGAATTTCTTAAGAGTCTGGGAGGGGCAAGTTATCTGGGCTTTTCCAGCAGTCAGCTGAAGAGTAATAGGCAGCTTCAGATGAAGACTTACCATTTTGCTCTTAGGATGAGAGTGGACTGTCTGTTGAGAGTGCTTGTCTCCATTCATTGACCAAAAATAGCTTTATGGACCATAGGGTTCAGGATAAGGAACCTAGACGCAGGTGCTTATTTTTTTTCTGACATCAGAATCTTAAGGATTCTGGGATCTTAGCACAAAGTGAAAGGACTTCTGAAGTAAAAATACTGGAGACAAACAAGGCTTTTGGTGGCACAGAAAGTTTTGCTTAATGCGATTGGGACGAAAGCCTAGAAAGGAAAGCGCGATTCCAAAGGTGATGTGTGTGATGCTTACCACAAGGCTCAATGTCGTTCCCTAACATCTGGCATCATGTTAGGTACCACAAGCCACGTGTGGCTCTCCTGCAATTTGTGGTAATGTCTGGCTGACCTACATAGATATCTTGGATGCTGTATAACATGGCAAAAGTCAGCAGAAGCACATGTTTAAATAAGCGACTGCCCCATCGGTCACCATACTGCATGCTCTGCTGCCCTGGCTGCATTAAGCAGGGGTTGGAATGACACAGTCCGGGTTGCTTAGTCACCCCCATGAAATGGTCTAGTTAGGCCAGGGACGCTGCTTTCTTCAACACAGTTTATTTGTCTGGAAGAGTGGCCACAGCATGCAAAATCACAGCTTCTTAAAGTGCCTCAGCTCTAGGAATGTTTTACTATCGTGGTATAGGAATAGGAGACAAAATAACTGCAGTTTTCAAAGTGCAGCCTTGGCCAAGGCTTGTAATTGGCACCATGTGGAATGTTTTGAAATCTTCTATTATTTTTGCTCTTTGAGTAATGTGCAAACTTTTCTATGCATAGAGAGTTTCTCTTAAGTTTCTGTGTCAATAGGAGATTTCTCCTTAATAGAGTTTGAAATCCCAGATGTAGCTACATTTTGTATTCATGTCTAGGAAGGGATTTAGGCTGAAAAGTAGAACTGTGCATAAAAGTGTGTCTATTGCTTTGTCAGAAAAGGCTACATTGCAGCAGAATGCTGAAAAATGGGTTTCAACAAACCAGAAAATACAGGAAACAAAATACACTATCCTTCCAAATCCTCTCTCCTCTTCCTTGTGGAGTGATATGCAATCCTGAAACATTTCTGACATTCGCAAAAACATAAATGAAGCAACAACCAATATCTTTGACTACGGTCCCCATTTTCTTCTCCCACATGTAATGAAGGAAAAACAAAACCAGTGTTTTCCTTTTTCAGGATATACCTTTTGTAGTTTATCTTTTTCCAGGCTACAACAGCTTATATTATTTCAAGTGAGCTCACAGAAAGTCACTAGGGGAACCGTCAGAAGGATAAAGAGAAATTAAAAATGATTAGTAAGATATTACAGAAAGAAAGTGGGAGCTTCGAAGTTTGACCCTGTGCTTGAAGGCACTTGGTTATATCTCTGTACACACACACTCCTGGTCTATTGACATGAGGTGGCAGTAGCAAAAGCAAACAAGAAAACTTCAGAGGGGTTGCTACTGAGCGAGCCAGTGTTGGCCAACAGGGCCAATGAAAGCAGAACCTGATGTTTAGAATATTTATGACAAACAGCAGGGCCTATGAAGTCTCCCAAATCAGAGATATTTCTGAAATGCAAGTATCATGCAAGTGCCCTTGGTCTATATCTGTAGGAGCTAAGTGGCTAAGGGGCAAAACCCACTCTGGTGTCACCTCTGTTACAGGTGAGTTCATGACCTGCTAGGGCTGGACACCCTGACCTTGGGAAGGCAGCTGAATTTTGCACTGCTGCCATAAGCAAACAACCTGCAGAGCTGCTCTTCCCAGGGCTGCGGAGGATCTGGGGAGTAAACCTGGCTCAGCGCTCAGTGACTTGCTCCTTTCTAGGTACTTCCAATTTCTTTTCCTTTTGTTTTCCTTTCAGCATGTGTTGAAGCACCGAAGCAGCTTGTTGCTCTGCTAGAATTGCCAGCTGCTCAAGTCTATGTGGCACACAAGCATTTTTGGTACATGAATATGAAAATATTTTTGGCTTTGTGGCAAATTGGCAGATGGCAGTTTCCCCCTTTATGACATAACATAATATATCCTCATCGATTTTTTTTTTTTAGCCAAAAAATGAAAACAGACCATTCAGTTTAGGTAACCTGAATTTGTTTTGACCAAACTCGAAGCTCTTTCCTGTCATCTTTCTTCATCATTATGTTGTTTTTAGTCAAGAGGACCTGGAAATGGCTTAAGCCCCCTGCAAGCCGACGTTCTCTGTGGACAGCATTAACAGTCACCATGCAGGTACCAACCGAGTGTGCACTCGTTCTCTGTACCCTTTGCTCTTTCCTTTCGACTTTGATGAAAAAAAAAATGCGTCTTGCAATACTTTTCCTCCAACAAACAGCATTGTTTACGTGTTCTGTGCTGAGTCAGAAAATGACAATATGAATCAAATATACAAGGTAATTGCACACCCAGGGCAGCAGTAAGAGAGCTGCTATGGTTGCCAAGTAGAGCACTGCGACGCTAGGAGGTGTGATGGGGTTGCTTTGCCCATGTGTAGAAGATGACAGTCTCGTGTGGCTTGAGCACGTGGCATCATCCCCGCAGAGCTCTGGCTGCTGCACAGAGTGCATGGGCCCTGGTTCACTTCACTTCTGCTCTTTTAGTGTTTAATGGGCTATTTACCAAATGCTGTACAAGCTCAGTTCTTAAAAAAAAAAAAAAAAGTCATTCATTTCTTTGGACACTTTCATGTGGCATTTATTATTCCAACGCTTGGTGCTTGACAAATGTTGTTTTCACAGTGCTCCTGTAGGTCTGCATGGACTATGATCCATCCTGCGTGGAGACGCGAGGTCCTCCCAAGCGCGTGCTGACAGTGCTGGCCAGGAAGGAAACAAATCCTGTATATGGCTTATGCCAGCCCTTGGGCCACAGCGATGGGTCTTAATGTAGCTAATTTAGTAGCTAAAGTCAGGGAGATGCCTTTAAAGGAAGGTGCAGGCTCATTGCAACTTTTAACGTGAGCCACCTCGGATTAGTTCAGCAACAGGCAGGTCACCAAGGCAGTAGGGCTGCTCGGCAGTAGCGCCGGAGCTGCAGCCTGGGTTTGGGCAATCCTGCTGCACTGGGTCTGCCCCTGCCAGCCACAGTGTAAAATCCGAATGAACCCGGATCTCGGAGTGTGGAGAAGTGGACTAGCTCCGAAATCACATAAAAATATCATTATCTGGTCTTCTTGCCTCTTTTCTTACATTCAAGGCTTTTCTTTCTCCCTCATTTAAAGCTGACTGGAATACAGAAATCCGTTTTGTAAACATTTTGCCATGTCAGGCTTCAGCTTTTTCCAGAATTTTATATTTTTTCACGGCCAGATAAAATCAAACACTTGATTTTATTTCAAGCTGTTCCAGTAATTTTTAGTATGATTGATATGACTTAAAACTTTTTTTTTCCACAGACAAAATCAATTTTACAGAAACTAAACATTGTTTTTTATCTCCCCCCCCCAGCCCTGTTTCATCCAGCTCTGTCTGCGGCTATTTTGCAGTCACCCTGACAACTGCAAGGCTAAATGCTGAGCATCAAAAGGGCTCCTCTTTCATCCTGTGATATGAAAGGTCCCCTCTGCTAGCTGGAGTGATTACTGTCATTCTGATTATTGCCTGATGACCAGATTGTTCTGCCTCTAAAAAGACTGTAGGAGCATTCTGTGCGCGTTCTCCTAAATGAAGGTGCTCAGGCCGTAATTGTAACTGATGTTACCATCAGGGTGATCTGGCTGCTCAGGTTTTCTCCTTTAACATATTTGGATTTTTCTGTGTTTTTTAGATAGATACTTTTTTTTCCATTTTCAGTGTGTGCTCTCTACTCACCCCTTTGAATTTGCCTTATTCCATATTCTGTGGATACATATGCTAGGCAAGAAAGCCTTTTGCTGAGAATCCATGTTATTTCCTTTGCTGAGAATCCGCGTCATGTTTCCTGTGTGTAATAAATGCTAGTCTAGACTTAGGAGAATTGGACCCAGTTACTTGAAGCATAGTCAGGTCAGGGTTTTTGCGCTAGGATCACTGGGATGTTCACTGAAAAGTCAGTAAAATAGAAATTAAGCAGCTGGATGTGTATGGATGAAACCAGTTACAGAAATGGTAAATATTCATAAAGTCTATATTGCTTTCTTATTTTTGTATGTGCTTAAAATAAAAGCACTAAGCAAGGCTTTCAGAATTGTGCACATACAACTTGAGGCTGGTTCTTCAACAGGAAAGACTCCTTGAAAGCCTCCTTGCAGCATGCGAGAAGCAACAGGAGAAAGAGTGAGCTGTGGAGAAATTGTATGTATTTTTTTTTAACCCAGCTGTTTATTTTAATGAAAAAATAGCTGCTGTCAACCTTTAGGAGCGCAACCAAACATGCATTTAGCTGCTGAAGCAGGAAAGCTTGCCTCTTTGTAGGCAGGGAACGTTATAAACATTTATACACTATCAAATGTTGGGGGTTAAAGCAGCTGTTTTGTATATGTGTGCAGACACCTGCCGTGCCATGCTGCATTTTGCAGCCTCTCTAAACCAAAGATGCATCTCTGTGCCACAGGAGTGTGGGTATTTCCAGGGTGATTTCCAGGGTCTTTCTGGAGAAGCCAAAGGGCTCCTGGGAATGGTGGGGAAATAAAAACTGGGGAAAACTGAAGATTAAATAACTGAAAAGAAAGGCAGAAGGACTGGAGCTGTTTACGAATTAATATCCTTTTACCCATGGACTTTTTCCAATGCTGTTTTAAGAACCGTGATGGGGCCGCTGCCACAGATATGCATAAAACAGGACTTTTGGAAGTCTGCAAGAAGTGGGATCTGAGAAAGCATTAGCCTCCTCTTTCCATTTCAAACACAAATCACTTCTTTCGCTCCTTCCTCTGTAGTTCATTCTCTTAATCGAAGCAGTTCTTGCATTATTTATAAAACCGGAGCATTTTCCCCTGGTTCTGCCTTGCTTTGTGTGAGCGTATCTGCTACAGTGTGAATTTGCTATAGGCTTCTCCTGCTGTGCTTTGGGAGCAGGGCTTGGTGCGCGCCCCACTGGGGCTCTAAGCAGAAACATCACAGCGAGGGCAAATTCAGGTTATTTTCTGTCACTTCTCGCAATGGAGCGTGGAGAACTGCAGCCGTTTACAGAGCTAGAGCTCCTCGTGGCTCCCCAGGAGTAAAATCACACAAACCCACACCCAATTTGGGAAAACTCAGATCAAAGAGGAGTTGTGTAAGGGGATGTTCTCATTCCACAAGGAAAATGTTATGCGTGTTATGTTCTCCCCAACGCAGCAAAGTTGGGTGGTTTGAGGGCTTTGGGTTGTAGTTTTATTTCAACACTTTTGCTTGGCCTCATGATTTTTATGGCATTTTCATTTGTTTATTTAACTAACAAGGAAGTACAGTGGCGTGCATATTGTCACATCAATTCTTTTTTTTCTTTAAAACCCCTAAACCAAAGCTGACACAGCATTAATAACCGACTGTCAGTGTAATTAATATGAAGAGGAGACACACTTCCCAAAGGAACACCTAATCCTCTTTGCTCCCATTTATCACCGCAGCTTAGTGGCAAACAAATCTGGGTTTATTTTCCTCTGTGAAACCTGTGCACTGCTATTTCAAAAAAACCCCATCACCAACAAAAAAAAGATAGGGCTGGCTCTTGCAAAGACTTACTCCCATGGCTACCAAGGGTACTTTTCATGTAGCTAAATAACAACTGTGCAGCTGGGAAAGTGGGTGGTTGGCTTGTTGTTGTTGTTGTTGTTCTCTTGTTTTTTTTTTTTTTTTTTCTTTTTTTTTTCTTAATAACCTGCAGGGACTTTTCTGCTGTTGCAAGCATTCCCAAGGTGGTTGCACGTGCCATTCAGACCCAGCTCTCGTCTCAGGTGACGATGCTGAGAGGATCCCTTTGAGCACCAAGGCACAGCAAGGGTGAGCAATCAGCCCTCATGATTTGGTCATTGGCTGAAGTTTCTGCTATGCGACCTCTGACGTGGCAGTTGCAGCCATTTCCCTCCAGCCAAGGGTTAAGAGGATGAGAAAATTAGATGGAAAATGAGCAGTACTTATCTGCACGTGGAATAGCGGGGATCCTTAGTGGCGCACTGAGGCGCACACAGAAAGCTTAATAACTGCGTCAATGGGATGCTTTAAATGCAGATTGCTTGGAGAGAATTTTTTTTTTAGTGTCTGAAAAGTCACTTCTATCAAAAATATTGATCTGTTTGCCAGTCACTCCAAAGATATTCCAAATGCAATTGTAAATGTATTATATTGAGATATTTTCTGGTATTTCCAAACACAGAGAACAGAGCATCCATGTTTGCCAGGTTTCTGTGAGGATACAGTGGCTGTATCTACTGGATACTGAAGTCCCAAACTTTTGCATTTCTCTTCCACCTGGAAGAGACCCACTCCTGGCTTTCTGGCAAGATAACTGCTCCAGTACACACAGGTTCATACCACAAAATTGCCAAGGTGACCTCTTCCAACCGGTGATGGTCCTTCGTCAAGGCAACAGTATGCTGACATTATTGACATTAGAGTAATATTCATTAATTACAAATATTGCAATATGTCCTTTTAAAGAAGCATTAAAGTGACAAACAGCTGATGCTGATTGATAGGCTTGATTCTGCACTTGCTGCAACCAGCCACAACCAGTAAATAGTTGCACTGGCACTACGGGTATTGTGCAAAGGAAACCAGCACCTTGGCACCATGGGCTAGTTTTCTTATTTTTTTATACCCAAATATGACACTATAAAATTAACACTCCTCCTGACTGCACACATCACTGATTCTAATTTGCATTAGTTCAGTATATTTAAGGACTTAACATTAATTAAATAGTTTATACAGAAATTTGTAAAAGTGAAGTGCCATTTTAGGATTGAATATTAGTAATTATCAGGACCATGTGAAAATTATGTGAATACATCCATATTTCCTCCCTCAGCCAACCTTGAGGGCGATAAAAATTCTCATCAGATTTTATCTGGAGGGAGATGGATGTGGAGTGGCTTGTTTCAGACACCTGAGTTGGGAGAGAGCCACATACTGATCTCGCAGTGCTAAGCACTTGATGTTCCCCAGCACCTGCAAGTCATAGGTCAGTCCACACAAGTTGTCCCGCATTACACTGGATATCAGATGCACTTGCCAGACAAAGGAAAGAAAAACTAAGGTGCCTGCAAGAGCAAGCCACCCTCAGAGAAGAGGCAGTGGTAGAGACCAAACGAAGAGGTTACTGTTGGACCGTTTCCACACTTGAGGCCCCTCAGGGGCAGTTGGCTGAGATGCACAGACCATCGACTTAAAGATACGTGTGAGGAGGGTGACGTTGTATTCTGGGTTTCTGCAGAGGCCTTGTCTTCTGGGATACTGCTGCAAAGCTTGACAAGTCCGTATTTCCAGGCAAGCTGAAAGTGGTCTGTGTGACTCCACAAGTGACCGGCCGGTGCAGAAGGTAATGGTAGTTTGTATTTTCCTTTCAAACAAAGCAGAACTCTTGCAGCAGACTGGTTGTAATAAGAGGCTTCCATGTATAAGGCCTTGACTGGAGGAGGAGACTGGAGACTGCAAAGGAATGACCAGCAGCAAAAACTAGGAAATACGACATTCGAATCAGAACTGAGTGATAAAAACCCTGTTTTTTGTTTGTTTGTTTTAAGACTCCCTCTCCCATCACAAGTAGATGACTTGTTCTGTTTGTTGAAGTTTTCTCCCAAGTTGATGAGAGTTTGGTTCATCTTTGGTGCATCTTGTTGCTTCTATTTTCAGTAGCTTATTCTCTCCCATACCATACCATGCTGCTGATGCCTAGTGGCCATACAAGATCTACCTGGGCAAGTAAACTGTGGACTGGTAGATACAGTCATCCATTAGCAAGTAAAAATAATGAATAGTGGATTAAAATGTAATAAATAGTAAATTAAAGCCCTGTAAAACTATTTTGTGAATTATCACAGGGCCACTGAATTTTATACTGTGGAGTTTTCTGTGGCTACACCTATTAGGTACATGCGTATGTTATAACTAGGAACTAGCAGGTTCCTTTCCTAAGGAAAGAAAATTTTGCTTTCCTCTGTTAAGGGAGCCATAAAGTGTAATATTTCTTTGTTTGCTTTTCCTGCACTATTAGAATCCAAATAAGAGCCTTTTAATTTATTGTTTAACTTTAGAATTAATATCTTGTTTGTTTATAGAAATATTACACCTTAGGGTTATTAGTAAAAGCCGTAAACTTGTAAGTCTAAGCCTACTCATACTATTAAAAAGAAAGCAATTAATTATTTTGATAATTTGGAGGCAATTAATTTACAAATCCATTCTTAATGAATAAAATATTGTTAGTGAAGGTCTTACTTATTTTTGTATGTTTGAATTTTATTCTCACACTGAAATGTTCTTTTCAGTAGAATTAGTAAATCTTAAATGAAAATCTAAAGCTCCTCCAGATCTTGGGAAACAATATTCAAGCACATTTGGCTTTATTTTCTCACAAATAAAACCTATACCTGAAAGGGAGAAGATGAGAAGATGACAGTGAATTACAATTGCTGCCACTGTGAAAGTGTTTAGCTGCAGAGACTGTGGATGAAATAGGTTTGATGGAAAAGAAAAATGAAATGTAGATCTAACATCAGGAAAGAAGAAATATATAGCAAACAATTTCCTGAGGATATCAAAATATAGCAGGCATGTTTTAATATGGTCTATTTGTACATCTTTCATCTTTTTTATTAAAAATTTGGTTATGATTTATCTTCCAAGCTGGTCCAAGAAGAGAGGAAAAAAAGAGATAAACAGATAGTGTATTTTATAATAAATATGTCTGGAAAAAATCTTAATTAAATGAGTTAGTATAGTTAAAACATCAGCACATGATATTTGTTTTGCTTGTTATTAAAAACCCTTTCTACAGCTCTGAGGGGTTCAGTAATGTATTTTCATCTAGTGCTGTTTATTTTTCAGCAATTCACTTCTTCCTGGGCTAAGTGCACATTTGGAAGTGCACACAGAATAGATATTATGCACAAAATACTTAAAAAAAAAAAAAAAAAAAAAAAAGATTGTTAACCAAGGGTGCAACAAAAATGGCAATTTAATCCCACCCTATGTAAGTATGTACCATGATACCCAAATAAATTAGCATGTAGGATTTATATATCTCAGCATGGCTTTTTTCTCCCACACTTCTGAGAAATCTTCCTTCCTTGGAGCGACTCTT
The DNA here is from genome assembly GCA_013389825.1 of Crypturellus undulatus. Lineage (NCBI taxonomy): Eukaryota > Metazoa > Chordata > Aves > Tinamiformes > Tinamidae > Crypturellus > Crypturellus undulatus. Next base: position 40,218 of record VWPW01020226.1, read on the forward strand.
CAGAAATGTTTTGAAGTGTTGTTTGACCTTCATCCACTAACTTGCTGGAAAATCCCACTCAGTCTTCACCTGATTTCTGGAACCTGCTTCTTGACTTCCCAGCCAGGGCCACCAGTCTCTATTCCCATCTACCTCCCCATGCTGCCATCCAGCAGCCTCCTCACTCTTACCTCTTTTTTTTTTTTTCCTGTTTTCGCGCTGGGAGTTTGTCCCTTTAGCCCATTTCTCCTTGTCAGTATCTTTCCTCTTTCCCAACATGCTCTCAATCTTCTTATCATGTTTGTCGTAGGGATGAAACATCTCCCATCCTGTGGTGTTCCCCAGTCAAATTTCAAGCCCTCTTCTACAACCTAGAGGCGTCAGGGCTTTATACCAAGATCATGTTAAAAGCCATCAGTGTCATGCCAAAAGCTGAAATTCTTCCTGGTCTCCATCCCCTCTCAAAAAGTCTGTGTGAACAAATAGCCAGCATGGAATATTTCAGGCCAAGTAGGAAATAATGGAAAAAACTGACTTCTGATAGGACTTGTGGAGCAGCCTTTGTTACAGGAAACAGACCAGCTTTTATATGCTTATAAATTATTTTCTATAAATATTTTACCATGATTTTCAGATTAACTGCATTTTTGCTGTTCAAAATAGCATCGCACAACTGTATGTGTGCCAGCTGCTATAAACAAAGTGGATGTGTTTGAAGGGATTGAGCATGTATGTATGTACTCGCAAATATGTGCATGTGCTTAGACTAATCCTGATTTAGTCTTTTAAAGAAAATTCTCTGGCTTAGATGTAAGCTTTTGATTCATTCGCTGGCTCTTTCATTTATTCATGTAGTTTCATTCTGCACCCTTAAGCTATCAGAGATATTTTATATGATGGTACTTAATTGTGTTCATCCACTAGAAATGCTGATTGAAAATTAATATGTTCCTGTTCATTTCTTTCAGAAGATAGGCACACGGAAGATTAATAGATCAATTTTTATTATCACCATGAAAAAAGTGGACCTCAGTAGCATGACAAAAATGTTTAAATTAATAGTTGTATTGCTAGAAATCCATCCAGAGGTGGTTAGATCAGGGTTTTATAAATGTTCTGTTTTAGCCCTGGCCAGCTGACTAACAGTCTTAGTACTTGAACTTTATCTCCATTATCAGTTTAATGAACTTAAAAAAAAAAAAAGATTTAGAGTTAAACTTAGGTAAACCTCCAGTGAAGATGTGCTGAAACTCATTTAAGATAAGGTAAATACATTAAGCAAGGGATAAAGTGTCCTACAGGGCTTTCATGTTGGTGAAGCCTGTTCCTGTATTTTCCTGGAAGGGAAAAAAAGAAAAAAAAAAAAAAAAAAGCAAGGAGGAGGAACTGGGAATCCTCAACACTCTGTGTTAGAAGAAGAGATGAAGGGTGTTTTCATCATAACACATCCCACTTCAGCATGCTAATGCCTGCTGAGCAATTTTAACAGCCTGCGCAGCTGGTTAGGGGCCCAGGCCTTGGTCCTCAAAGCTGGCCATAACTTCCCCTTCTCTGTGGGGAGTCAAGGGGAGAATTTGTGGTGGGGAGGGAGTAGTGGAGATGCGTTACCATGAGTACGTGTGTAGTGGAGAAACATTCCCCCAAACCATGGCCTGCTGAACCTCTAGGCCACAGCTCAGCATCTAGAGGTGGCATTGCCATTTGGACTGAACTGAGCTCTTTGTGTTCTTACCAGGTTGGGTGGAGGGGAAAACCACACATTTAAGCTTGAGTAGAACATACCCTTGACCTTGAAAGATAGGCGACTGCAGAGGATTTGGTTTTCAATTTAATGGGCTTGTCCTGGGGGAACTAAATGTTGGGTGTCTTCAGCTGACAATAAATGCATTTATGCCTGAACTAAAAGGAGATAGCAAGTTAAATGGCAGGTTGTGCCAGGCCAAAGGCTGAGTTTGATTCACAATTGGATATGCAACAGTTAACTCTGAAATCCTTAGCCTGGATAGATTTGGGACCAGATACTGCATGCTTCCCAGTATTTCACTGTTTGAATATTTTCCCTTTCGCATATGCTAAAATTAGGAATACTGGTGACCAAATGGAAAGGATTTTATTGTTCTTTGGTTTCCAGCAACCTAGTTTTATCAGATTAGCCATAACCATCTTACGCTAGCAGAGTTTTTAACAGAAATGTAATTTTCACGCTTGAAATTAGATTAATATGTGTGAAATGTCTTCTTTTGCTGCAACAGTTTTGCCTGCTGACCACAGGCAAAGAAAATCAGCAGGGGAGCTCCTCCCCTGAGCTCCAAAATCAGAACAGAGAACAATGGGAAAACCTGAAGACGTTTAAAGATCTTTATGGTTTGCTCTTGGGCCTGAATTTCATAGGGACTGGCCTCACGTAAAAGCAAAGACAGGTAAAATATCCTGAATTCAAGGTATAAATGGTTCTGATAGCTTCATCTAGAATTACAGCAAGCCTTTCAGAGGGAGCATGGCACATACTGGCAAATGCTAAATGTTTTATAACTCAGTGCATCTCTCTTCTCTATACATCCATACATCACAGCTGTGAAAAAGCGACATTTAGTCACAAGTTCAAGCCTCATGCCCAACATTTCCCAACTGGCAAGTTCTTAATCACATTAACATTCACATTCGCTTGCTTCCGTGTTCCTAAGATGAAGAATAATTTTCACCATGCCGAAGTTCTGAATGTCACAGGAATACTGTAGTCATAATTCACAACATTTTCCAGTAAGGAGTAATGAAAACATTTCCAGAGGCTGATATGGCAACATAGAGGGTTATGAGGAATTGCTGCATGATCTAACCTAATGTCTTGATAAGTGTAATTTTATAATAATATAATATGTTATATAACTATATATAATATAATATATAACTATATAATTTTATAATTTTATAAATCCTTTTCCTAAATTTTGAAGTGGGAATATGGTTTCCAAAATCTGCAGTTTGTGTTCTGTTCCTACTTAGTGTCTTCAGTGAAGAGAATGGCTAGAAGAATAGCGGTAGGTGGTGAAGGTAAACTGGTATAAATCGGAAAGAAAAGGCCTTAAGTTCAGAGTAAGAATTGTGTTCAATGATATGATTGGAAAGGGAGGAAGGAGGGGAAGAGAGGGAGGGAGAAGATTCATGACTTATGTTAACAATAAGGAAAAAGGACTTAAAATACTGTAGCAGCTTTATTAATGTAGCTATTAATTCATTTTTATGATGTATATGAAGAAAGATGGATTTTCTCATAAACATCCTTTCCTAAAGGCCGTGCAGTAATTGAATGATGAATGAGGCAGTGGTTGCAGCAGCAGCAGGTAGGAATAGGGAAAACGTCCCTGGATGGAAAGAGAGCACAAATGTCCTGCACTGAGAACCTGAGTGATAGAGGCTGTATTGCTGTTGTGGCTTTCAACCTTTTCATGCTGTAGGGGGTCACCCAGCTGGAGCTGGGTGTTTTTTCCCATTTTCCCTCATTTCTTGTCAAGGAGGAGTATAGGCATGCTCAGTGAGCTCACCAAGTCCAAGTGACAGTGAAGCAGGCCAGGTAACAGCAGGTTTGATAGCTCCTGCAAGGCATGTTGATATACAATTAGTTTCTGAGCTGCTATTTCACCAATCATGCAATATTTCCAGAATATGGATATTTTCTGTCATTATTTTTTTCTCAAGGAGAAAGTCTAAACCCTGCTGTTGTCCTTTTAAATGAGCCATCTTCGCAGTGTGAGGAGAGGGCTAAAGAAAAGAAGCTGGTTTCTGCAAAGATTTGGGTGTGCTGGATAAAACTCAAAGTTAGTGTTGATGGCACTGAGACCTCTAAACCTACTGTGAGGGGATTGACTTGTCCCAAAGCTAGTCTTAGCAGACACTTTGAAAGCTTTCAGTAAGGACTTTCTTGGTGCATGTCATCTCCTTGGGACCATGGACAGCGAAAGAGTTGAGCTCTTCCATGCTACCCCTTTGTCAGGTTGTTTGGCTATTGCTCAGCACTGCGTGACCCGCTATTAGCAGGGGAGGTCCCGCGTGTGTTTTCCTGCCCCTCCACTTGCACTACTATGTGGCAAGCACAGGGGCCTGAATCCACAGGTGAGGGGAAGAACTAAGACTTCATTTCCCCGAGCAGTAATGTTTCAGGGAACCTTAAACTAATGCAGAAATCACACCCTTCATACTAAGCTGAAGTTACTGCAATTTCGAAGATACTTGGCAGAATTGGTCCATTTGAGCCCTGACCTCATTTGCTGGGGGTCACATCCTAGAAATAAAAAGCTCAGTTTTTGGTGTAGGCATCGTGATGGCTTTCCAGTTTATGACTAGTTCTCCAGTGATCTTCTAGCAAGCATGTTCCACGCATGCTTAACCAAAGTGACAGTATCTTATTGCTGTCACACCATTTAGACCTTCTTGCAGTCAGGGGCTACTGAGCACATTAACCCTCATAGAGTCTGTCATAAATTCAGCAATTCCCTCACACTGAGGGATTGCTAGGAGTTGCTGGATCAGAGCTGAATATCAAAGTCCAGTGCTGTATCGAGATTTCTCTGTGCTGGAGGCAATCATCTCAGCTGCTGGTTGAAGACTATTTTGTGCTGCTCACATGGGTAGGAGGACTGGGATTTATTGAGAAGCTGTATATTTTGAGCAGTTGGACAGAGCTGCGATAGAGACTGTAAAAGAGATGTCATAAAAAATGGTATCCTTGTCAAGGAATTTAGTAGCAATTGGTTACTTACAAGAAGAGCCAGTGAAACAATTTTAGGTACTTTTGTCTATCAATTTGCTCGTATCTAGTGATCAAAAGGTACAATAAATTCATGTGTGGGTAGGACTGATGGACTGCCTTGCAGTAGGACTTGATGCTTCAGATTAGTAAAATACATGTCAATTGTGTGGCATATTGGTTTCATACCAACTCCCTGGGTTTCAGTAGGACCTGGGAGCCTGAAAGCAGGAAACTGCTGCTGTTCACCCTTGTGAAAAGGCAAAAAGAACAGTTTCTTTGAGACAAATCTTCCCTGGATCTCTTCCAGTTTCTCAGAAAGGCATGCAGCTCATCCCTGGAGCCTGTTTTAGGAGGAGGAGGAGAAGGGAGGATAAATACTTCTGTAAATAAGCTTAGCTGAAATGTATGCTAAGGATCTTCAAAATTCAGTAAATTATAAAACTTTCCATCACAACTGGGAGAAGTGGCTGGAGTAAGTTTTTTGGGTCATTCGGGAGTCAGATACATCTCTTGTGAGGCTTGCAGAGGCATCACAATAAGCCAAAATCAATAGAAGCAGGTGAATAACTATTTACATTATAAAACTTTCCTACATCAGCTGCTTCAAGAATTCAGTGCTTTCAAAATTGCTGCTTACTTCTGGAATCTACAGATGCCTGTACAATATAGGAAATGGCTCCCAGGCAGAGGAAAGGCATTTTGTGTAAACCAATTCCTTTTTATGGTTATTTGGCTAAGCAGAGGGAATTTTAGTATCTGATCCATTACTGAAAACCACTTGTGCTCCAGCCTTCAGTATAGTGAAATATTTTTGAAATCTTTCAGACAGTCCCTGAATCTCTGCTTACAAGAAGGTCTTTTTTTTTATTCTCCCTTTTTTTTTTTTTTTTTTTTTTTTTTTTTTTTATTTTTTTTTTTTTTTTTTTTTGAGACAGAACATTTTTTTCTCTTGCAGCAGGATCAATAACTGTATAAATGAGACCTGAATGGTAAATGCAAATACAAATCCACTTTGGGATTTCTGTTCCCCTTGATTGTATTGGTTTCTTTGATTTATTATTGGTTTAAAACCTTTCAGTTTAATTTCTCTCTCTCTTCAGTTACTGTAATGTCAGGAGATTCCCCTCCCCTACATCATCAGCATCCCCCAGAAAACTCTAACAGACAAGCTCTACCCCTAGCTGATCTATAGTGGCAGATTATAGCAATAAGTAGTTAATAACTGTTATATCTATGGTCTGGAAAACTGACTGCTGGCTTCAGTCTTGAAGCTATAAATATACTTTTTTTTTTTTTTTTTTGCATCCAATAGCTGCTGAGCATGGTGCAACTCAACTACAGAAATGGAATTAATTTCAAAAGTTGCTTGTGTTGATTAGAAAGACGTAAGAAGAGGTTCTTCTTTAGAAAGAAGAAAATTGAATTGATTAGGTAGCTTTACTAATTGTAAGGTAGAATAAAATCATAAATTCTTACTGGTTTTGATGTTCAGTGAGGATCTGCATTCTTGGGAGGACACAGGGAGGAAGGTGGCTCTGAGCTAAGTCTTTCAGTGAATGTCGGATCCAGCAGGCTCCTGCATGATGATGAGCAGAAGTGATGAGTTCATATTGTTAAGGCCTTTCCTGCTCAGTCACCAGCTAAAGACAAAATCATTAATGGATTTGAACAGCAGCGCCAGATAGTATCACCTGAGTTACAAGTGCAACCGTGGCTGGTGCTCTTTTAACGTGGGGACTATGCTGACCCAAACTGCAAGTAGGCTCAAACACACAGGATAAGGAGAAATGATGTGCCAAAAGACATTTCTATTTTGAATCCTCATCGTAGCTGAAGGTTAAGAGGTTAAGAGATTGTTGTTGTCTGGGAATGACTTCCTCCTAGAAAGTGGTAAGTAGCATATTCTATTGATTAGGTCCTTGCTGCTGTTGACATAAGAACTGATTTTAGCTTTGTCAGGATGTACACATGGGAATACTTTTTTCCATGCTGCATGGATGCATCAGACTGGCTGGTTTTTATTTACATACTTGCAGGAGAGAGGGACACATACACATAGTAAACTACTAGAGCAGTTTAGCCAGTTCCAAAACCGAGACAGAAATTCCAGCAACCTTTCTTTAAGAAGGTCCATCATGGTAGTATTAGTGGGGTGGTTTAATTCTCTTTATTGTATATAAGTGATTTTTAATCACAGAGCTGCACGGGACTTGAGAAAAATTGCCTTCGGTAGGAAGCTGAAGTGGAGAAGCAGTCCCCCTGGATGGACACATACTAGCAATTGTGTCCTGTAAGGCTTTGGTTTAGAAGGTGACCTTGTCCTGTTCAGCATGACTTCACTTCTTGGCTAAATCTCCAGCGTGACTTCACTCTTTGAATAATGTTGCGCCATAGTGACTGTTGTCTGGCTTTTTCCTCCCACAGTATTGCTCTTGCTAACTGTTCAGAAGACAGGTTCCCGTCCAGCCTCATCTTACCATGCTGCGCTTAGCAAGCTGTCTTCATCAAGTCTGAGGCTGGCTCAATACCTTTCCTAGAAACTGCAAGTGGAAATTGCAAGTGGAAAAAAGCTCTAGGGGAAACGAGTGGAAAAAGATCTAGTGTGCTTCATGGAAATGTATTTTAGAGTGTGTTTCACCCTGACAGGTCCTGATATAATTGCTTTGACTCTTTGGGTAAGGACTGCTTTTAAATAATATCCCCTCTTGGGATGGGTCTCTTATTTTATCTTGAATTCCCAAGTGAAGCACGATTTATTTAATGTAGAGTCAGAATATTAGACTAATGATTTTTTGGTTTGTTTTAAATGAGCTTTATACTTTTTCACACTATCAAATTTTGTGGTGCTGAATCTCACCATAGTGTGTCATGTGAATTTCAAAGACTGTGGCTTGTTGGAAAAGGCAGCTTATAGTGCAGGAAAGCCAAGGAAATGGACAGGAGGTTTGGGAAAATTATACAGTGAAGGAGAGTAACTGCAAAATCTCTCTTACCTCAGAACATAGTATCATATGCCACTGCTTAAAAACGGAACAGAGGAGACAGTTTGATGCAAAATTTACTGTCATTAAAGAGTTATCCTTAAAACTGTATTTTTGACATGATTTCTGAAATAATTGTAAAGCCAAGATTGCCTATTTTTAACATAATTCCTTCTACCAAAACATCCTTCAAGAATGGAATGTAGCACCTGTTTGTAGGCAAATGAGTGTGAATTGCCATAATCCTGCAAGCCAAACTGTGCTACCTAAAACCTGCCTCGAGTCTCACAAACGGGCAGCTGTTTGTAAGGTGGTGGTCCTTGAAGGTCCCTGCTGTGGCACACACTGTTACAGCAGGAGTTACAAAGTAGCCTCAGAATTTTTGATATGACAAAAGAAAAAAAAGCATTAAAGCATGTCCTGAGCCAATGCACCTTTGTGGATTGCATTGTGAGCTTGAGGTCTAAAATCAGACATTCAGATGATTGATCTTGATGCTTCTGGCCTTTGCCTTGCACATGCTAGCTGTATTTAACAAAACAGCTTCTGAGGGTTTGCTATTATCAAGGAGCTGGGATTCATGCTGGAGGGGGCTTAAGGTGGTCCTCTGAGCAGCCATCTGCTGAGGGTTGCTGCTTGCTGGCAAAGGCAGCAGGATGGGCAGCACACGCTCTCCTCACCCACTGCAGCTACTAGCTCAAAATCTGAGAGCAGACTGAGGTCAGTGGGGGGTTATGCCAGTTTGGGTCACTGAATGGCCAAGCTCTGAGAAAGATGCACCTATGATCCACCTTTTGTGCTGAGAAAATACTGCCTGCTGGAGGCACTTCCAGCACGATGGTGATGATGATGCCAAGGAGAATGGCCCATAGCATTGCAACTAACTTGGAAGCAGAAAGCCCCTGGGGGCATGTACTGCTTGTGGGCAGAGTGGATGTGCTGGTATCTCTGTGGCCAGCAGCTGATGCCCTGAGAAAGCAGAGAGACCCAGCACAGGTCACCTGGCCAAACGGCAGAGCCGTGCTGCTCCAGGAAGGGCCCTGCAGCGTGCCGCACAGCCCTGCGTCTTCCTCTGCCCTTTTCTGTGCTCCTTTATTCAGTGCTGTGCTGCGCTGTGCTGTCAGAGTGTGTATTACTGCAAGATAACCCCTGCCTGCAGCTCGCATAGCAACAGAGCGGGAGGCAGGCACCGCTGCAGCGGGAGGGAGGGAGGAGAAGAGGGTCTGTGGCGGCCTGCCCTGCTGCTCGCGGGCATCGGGGGCTCCTCCAGGCAGCCACTTGCTGCTCGCCAAATATTTCTCCATATTTGCACGCTGATTTTGTGCAAAGGTACATTGTGCTTCCTCATAGTCAGGGCTGATTTCAGAACAGTCTCCACTGTAGTACACTGATGAGGTCTCCAAAAAACGTTCCCAGCATGGGGCTGCTTAGCCACGAGCTGCACTGTGTGTTTCTCAGTGAGCAGCACTGAAAAAGCAGCTTCTTTGCTCAGCCAGGCTCAAAAGTGAGAGCGGCAATCTAAGACTTCTGGCAGCAAATCACTTTAGTACAGGCGTCTTGTTGCTCTCATCCGAAGGAGAAAGCTGATAGGAGTAAATTTATTTTATGGGATGCTTTTCTGCACCAGAGGTTGGCTTCGCCTCTGTCATTTTGACAGCATGTCCTTCTCCTCTGCGAGACTTTGGCCGACACGCAGCCCACTGCTGCTTCTTCATGAAGCAAGTAAGAGTCCAGTTCCTTCTAGCTACAGCCCTAAAAATGCTCATTTAATTATTCTGGGTGAACCTGAAAACACTGACTATTTCAGGGGAAAATTCTGCGTGCAGCTGCTCATATGGAGGCAGGTCAATCTGTAGCCAAATTATTTTCTTCTCCAAAGAACACCACAATTTCTTACAGCACGATACCCCCATCTGGGATGTGGACTGAGGGCAGCTCGGATTAACCAGGCTTCTCTCAGGAAGCTGCTGAGCAGGGGTAGCTCATCCCCAGCTGCTGCGATGCGAAGGCAGAGTCTTTCCACTGCCTGCAAAGCTTTTGCATGAGTCTCCTTGCGCCTTGCTCTTATTTACAGCCAGGCTTCCCTGTGTGGCTGCAGCTGAAATCACAGGCAACTTAAATCTCCCTTCTGACCACTTCTAAGCTAGCTTTGTGCTCCTAGAGTAGCCCCCGTGGTTAGTATCGCATGAATAGTCAAAAAATAAATGCAACTTTTGCAGCAGTAACCTACAGGCACCCTCCCTTGGAGGAGAGGCCTGTGTGTTCATCCTTCCTATGTCATGGGGTTAACAGAACCTATAAAAGCCTAAGGAGGGGTGAGGGGAGCACTAAGCCACCTATAGCTGATCAGTTTTGCTTCCTGCTGCTAAGAGCCGGCCGATCCCTTCGGCACTTGCCGAGGGCCACGGGGCAGAAGCTCCATCTGCCGTCTGGAACGTTATCTTGAGGGAAGGCACCTTATCTGCTTGCTGTATCAAAGAGAACCCCAAAGACTGAAGCGAGTCTTACTCTTTTTTAGTGTTTTGGTTTGTTTGTTTGTTTGCGCTTACTGCATAAAAACAGAGTCTTGAGANAGTTTGTTTGTTTGCCCTTACTGCATAAAAACAGAGTCTTGAGAGCCCAGGCTCCCCCTGGGGGCAAATGGGTCTTCTAACCAAGTGTTTCACTGAAGCTGTATCTTTTGCGTCCTCACTGATCTGGTTACTCTTTTCCAGAAAGGCGGCCCTCGCAGGGACCTCCCGCCAGCCGATTAAGACACTGCAGTTGGGGACTGAATCCCTGAAACTGCTTGTCATGTTTCCTAGCAAATGCTGCGACCCCCTCTGCAGCCTCGACCCTAGACCATGAAAGAACCCGAGGACGTGCAAGGGGACAGTGCCCCAGCTGCCACCCGCAGCGTTAGCTGCTGGCTTCTGCGCGGTGCCCTGTCCTGGCAGCGCGGGTCCTGCGTGCTCGGCAGAAGATGGTGAATGTGCCCTACCTGCATAGCGTTAAATGAGCTTCCCTTCCTCAGTGCTTGCTGTATGCATATAATCAGTATTCTTCATTTTGTGTTACAAGGTTTCCCTGGTTTAATTTTCCCCTCACTGTTGAAACCTATTAAAAGAAAATGATGGAGCAAGCAACTAGAACTTATAGGTGTAATGTGCAGTTGTTTCCATAATCAAAAGAAAATAAAGTCCATTGGATCATGTAATAGAAAAATGAAGAAAGTCTGAGCACCACCCCCTGCAGTATTTGCTCAATGGATATAAGGTAATGCTGATGGCAACACTTCTTGTTGCCGATGCTTTATAAGGTAGTAGGAACTGCATTATGTGCAATATAATTCTGGTGTGTTTTTAGTACACTTTGATTGTACAAATGTAGATGTGATGGTTTTAAATGAGCACACTTTTATCTTGTAGATAGAAAAGAGGAGAGAAGAGGGAGGAAACGGGCTAAAAAAGGGAAAAGGGAAAAAGCAGCATCTTCTGTCAGAACAGAGAAGGAGAATAAAGAGACCTTTTACGACATGGGTCATTTTGGGCTTCCCTGTCTTTTCTCAGCAGCCACACACATCTCTGTGTAACCAACAGTTTCAGATGAAAAGACCCTCTACATCCAAAGCCTAGTTGCAAATCCTCGTTAATGAGAACACACTCAGCTGCTGTTGCTGTTCGAAAGGCACTTGCACGGATTTTTTTTTTGCAACCGTATTGTCCATTGTTTTTATTTGTACAGAGCTAGGGCTCCCATGTGAATGCAGAGACTCATGGACATTTACATGCATAAGGTAGTTGCTTCTAATTTATTCCTTTGGGCTGATGTGAGCAGGAAACGGAAGAAAGAAAAATGGTTTCTGGAGTCCCTTAATAAGGTTCAAAGGGATTTTAGTTATAAGTGATATTTTGAATGTCAAAAAAAATCTATATCAACAGTTGCTTTTTTTCAGTAGCTTCTTTGTCACTGCTACAAAATTCACCACAGGGAGTGTATAGGAGAAAGTGGGAAATTCATAGTACATTGCCCTCTCTGCTGGAACTGTTGTCTTTCATTTTATAAATAACAGAAATTAACCGCTGAAAGATTGGGTGGGTAGAAGAGGCCATCTTTTTTCTTTCAGTGTAATTCATTTTCCTTTAGATCCCATTATATGTGGAAACTATGTAGGATAAAATCCTCAGAGACAGAAGCTCTGAATCTTTCCCCGGAAATCCCAGTGATACGGTGAGAAGACAGTGAGCAGTCACTTCTTTGTGTCTTGGTCATCCCAGCTGTACGCTGCAGAATAATGCAGAAGTCTGCTGCAATTCATATTCTGTGGCATCTTATGTTAGCTAAATATGATCCAGAAAGAAAGCTAAGGAGAGAGAGAGGGAAGTGATGAGTTACCATAGTAAAGCTAATACTTAGCAGATAGGAAACCACATTTCCCCTGTGGCTGGCAGGGTTAGCAGACATCTTATATTTTATCCTCCTTATGTCCTGCTTGCTCCCCTGTTTTAGTCATTTATTAGTTTATTCCAGAACTCCTGGTCTGATGAGCAGAGCACAAATCCAAGTGTTCAAGTGCCTTGACTGTGTGCGTGAATTCAGCCCGGTCCTATGGGGATGCTTCACTGTGTGATGGTGGGTACCTCTGTCAGCTGGAAACTCTTAGCCAGAAGGATGCTCCGATAGGAAAAAAAAAAAGAAGGGTTGTTATGACCAGCTCCAACCATGCCTATGAGTCCTTGCAGCGAAGTAAAAATGAGAAGGCTGTTTTTACACTGGTTTTCCTTTCACAGACCTAATTTTGTCTAGTGGTGGTCAAGTCACCAAGGTGGGACTTGAGTGGACAGCACTCAAGCAACCTAGGACAGAACTTAAGGAACCTACTAGCCGGTGTTCCCAGAGGTGAAGGAGACTTCTCAACACCCTGTGTGTAAGGTAAACTTATCATCTCCTCTGCCTGCTTCCACCATGGTGTAGGGGTGTTTAGTTCATTAGAACACTCAAACAATTATTTATATATAGGAAATATATATTATTTATATATAGTTATATAGGAAATTAGGGAAAGCTGCATTAAAAGTGCGATGTGGGTGAGCTGAACAAGAAAACCCTGTCTTTGTGCTTTCTTTAATTACTAGTTCTGTCTTAGTTCTGTCTAAATGCTATGCAATGTCTTCATGAGATAGAAGAAATATCATATTTGCCCCCAAAATTAGTGGTCCTAGATGTGAGAAGAGGCCTGTTACAGCTGCACCTGGTTCCCCAACAGCGGCTTGTTTTTTTTTCTGCAGCACTGAGTTACCAAAGGAGTGCTCTGATGGCTGACTTCTTCCCTACTACCATTTTGAAATTACTAATATTTTATTTTGCTTTATCAAGACAGTCTTACACAAAAGCAGGGATGGAAATCTTTAAATTATTCAAGCACTCCATGCAAATAGGAAGTAATTGTTGCAGTGCCCTGGTGAGGAAGCTAATTATATGTTGCCCTTTCCAACAGGGAGAGACAATAAGTTAGAATCACTGTCTCCAGAGCTGAGCAGAACTTTGAACTAAAATTTCCTGGGCTCAGATGAAATTCTAGACAACTCTCTAGTTTGATCAGGATATAGTTTTTCATTTTCCATTTTGTCTCACCAAAAACCTGGCTTGGAGGGGTATCCTTTGGCTGAGATACTGGAATATGTTCATAAATAATTTACCTGAACCTCTCGCAGTCAAGAATGGCACTGTAAGTACCATAGAAATAAATTTTTGAGGGTATATGAGTCACCTAGGTTTCATTGCATTAGTAATGACAAAAACCAATTCTGTCACTCACCCAAATTCTAGCTTGGCTGCCTAAAATGCTGTTGGTGTATCTGCTGTGACTGCTCTGGCTGCCTCAGTCCAGGCACTGTGCTGGTTTAGGGTCCTGTCTTGGGAGAGGCAGTCCCTGTTTTAGTGTGCTAAGCCTGTGTAAACCTGGAGTAATCTGCACCCACGTTCAGTGCAGGCCCTTAGTAATTTGAAATTGGCTTGAGGTTTGAAACAGGTTTTATATCTCTTTCAAGATCTGCCACCTACAACAGCTCCATTATCTTGCGAGTGACTCACCAAATTCTTACTGCAGCGAGTTCCTCATCCTAATTAAGGCAACAGCAACCTGAACTCTTTCCTCGCATGGGTTTCGTGTTCCCTTCTCTCTGCTGTTCTTTGGCTTGCTGCCCTTCAAGCTGTCCACTCTGCTCGTCCTCACGCTGACCTCCCCCACACCTCACACAGAGCTTCCCCGTGCCCACGGGCACTCTCTGGAGACTCTCTTCTTGGTGTCCTGGGATCACCATGGGTTACACAGCAGCACCAGGTTAAAAAACAGTGTTGCTAATCCATCCTGACGTCTTGCTGGTTTTAGGCCTTAGGTGGGCTTTTGCTGGAGATGTCAAATTGCACTTACTGATGAGGACAATCAGTCATGCAATTTGATCTCTGAGTAACCCAGGAAAACCACCTTTATCCCTGGAAACATATTCTTGTGACTCTTGATTACCACTGCAGACATCCTCTAGACCTCTACAACACAGCAAGAATCAAAATTATTAGGTAATAAGGGAAAATTATTAGGTAATAAGAAAAATTCTGTAACTTGCCCTGCAAAACCTTGATCCTAAAAAGAACTTCTAGCCTGATCCTCAGATGAACTCCAGCACTATTTTTCTTGAATACTTCTGAAACTGTCTTTTCTCCTTCTTGACCAGAACTGACAATTTCTGCGTATTGTAAATGCCCATTTTTAATGTTGAAAAAAATAACTCATTTCCTAATCAAGTAATGTAGTGCCATCAGATTTATAGCAATTCTTTACCTCAGTTTCCAACATCCTAAGACAGGGTTTTAGAAATACCATTATCCTGATTTTTTTACAGAAGGAGAATATGGGACAGGGAAAAATGAAGCAATTTGACAAAAGAGACTCAAGAAGTCCACAAGGAGAAATGAGAACTGAACTGAGAATTGTGATATCCTGATACATTTCTGCTAAGATGCTCACTAAGTCATTCTGTAGTTATGCCTCAGCTCTGCTTATTTTATTTAAGGTGTTTAGAAATGAGAAACCAATTCTGCAAACAATGCAAACATGCATGTGTAAGCTGGTATGACAGGTAGCTCCTTAAACTTTACTTCCATGTGGATACATACAGAAAACTACCATCTGCTAACTGGTCGAATAGTGAGTTTTGACTTTTTGCTATTGACTGGGGTAGGGTTTATCATACAGTGAGACACTAATATTCTCATTGTTCTAGTATTCTTTGTCCTGGCTCTTTGAAGTGGAGAATGGAGATTCCTGCTCCAGCATGTCAAGGCTTTTTCCTGTATCCTAAGAATGCGAGCACTGATGCAGTTTAAGATGACAATCTTATTGAGCCATCTTTCTTTGTTTTGTGTTCCCCTTGACAAACAGGATCTAAGATCTGTTTGCGAGCTGCCTGTCAACAAGACAATACAGTTAACCACTGATTTTCGGACTGAGCAGATCATGTAGGGTCATTTGAGCAATTCAGGATTTCAGGAGCACATGCACTCCATCCAAGAGTGGACCTCAAGAGAAGCCTAATGCAGGTTGACCAAACTGATTTTTCTGGTTTTGCTGGAATCAGCACAGCAAATCTGCTGACGTAATAAGCACTCTTTGCTCCTGCTGGCTAGAGTCAGTGCTTACCACAGGGGCTGTTTACCTCTGAAGTGCATGACGACTGCCAGTCAAACCCAGGGAGAGGCACGTTTCTGGGTGGCAGATCGATGCTTGTGTGTGTCAGCAGCTCATTTTACCTTATTCCATATTTAAATCTAGTAATGTTAATAATGGAAACAAAGTTTCAGTTAATAGGTTTGCATCATTATGGATATTTACACAACACTTAACACACATTGTTGCCGTTTCCGCCAAAGAGCAATTAGCTCTTGAACAGTGTTTGTCTCATTTTACTCCAGCAATGAGTTTACCACACCTTGTTTTCAAACACATTCTCTCATATGTGCCGCCAATATCTGGATATTCCCATGTGCGCTCTTGCTAATAGACCCCTCTCTGGATCCCTGTCTCAGGGCTGCCTATGGCATGGGGACTGTTGGCTGTAATGAAGGGTTTCCACATTCTTCATACATTTTATCAGTGACTTTTATCCTGGATAGAGAGTAAATGGAAAGCAATAAATAAAGTTATTACGAGGAATGATGATCAGCAAAATGTAAAATATCCTAAGTATTATGAAAAAGATGGAAACCCCATTTCAAGAACACTTTTATAAATGGAGTTACATTGTTCAGATTTCATAACTTCAGTCTTCTGCAGTAGTAGACCAGTAAAAGTGCATTATTACTAAAGCTTTTCTATGATTTAAGGTCTAACTTTGGACGGGCTTACAAATTAAGGAGTTTTTCTTTGTTTAAAAAATTCGGACTTTGAAACTTTCTGCTCTCAACAAAGTGAATAGAAAATCTGCTTTGTTACTCTAGAAAAGAGAACTTAAAGAGAGCATAAGCATCCCCGCATGAGAACAGGCAATAAACGGAAATTACGGTGTGGACAGAAATCATCTGAATGTGATGGTTTAACACAAATTTTTACCATGTTTCCATGATTGAAGCAACTTGGACCACCAGGTGTATGTGGATGTATCTTTCTTTCTTTCCCAACAGACACTATCCTACTTTGTATATTTAGCCAAGTATCTACTGGGTTAAAAAGGGAAGTAAGGATTTCAGGTTGGGTCTCATACACCCCAATTACTAACCAGGGTAAATCTCAATCTCTTTCTCCTGCCAGAAGTAATTTTGGGCTTGGTAAACTTTACGATGGAAAGCTTCTGTTGTACTTCACTGATACTTTTTCTTAGAAAAGACTGTTAACTAATTATTCCATATGGGTGTTGCTTCATATATGCAACATGAAAATGCCATCTATTTTGGTTGCCTAATTTTGATAAAAGTATTTAGTTTAGATGACAAGAACAGTAAACAGTTCTTGTCCTGTTTGCTATTGTGTTTTTCCTTAGATATGAAAAAAAGCGTGACTGAAAAGTCTTCTGATAAAGTAAAAATGGTCTAAAGTATGTAAAATCTTACAAAAAACAAGGATATACGGGCCTGATAAGTCCCTCTAACTTACATAAATTGGAAAATGATTACCAGAAACAAAATCTAGTCACTCTGCCATGAACAGCCCTACTGTTTTGGTACCTGATTTACTGTGGTTTTATATCGTCTTCCACATGCTGCATAGGATGCTTTCTAACAGACTATAGCACAACTAAGACCTGCATAAAGGTGGTGATGATCTTGAGGTGGCCTTTGTCAATAAGATTCACCAAGAAGATGACTTTCAAGTGCTCGGTCTCAAATCTCAGGAGCAGAGGGAAGGTCACGTCACTCATGTAAAATATATTTAGTGGTAAAGTGAATAAGAGACAGCCACTTGGTCAGGTCAGGAGAGTGTCACCAAGATACATGAAAATAAGTTGTTTGGCACCTATGTGAGAGTTGTTTCATAGATCAAGGCTCACTGTTCTTGTTAATTCTGCTGCTGTGGCGAGTGATGCAGGATTAGAATTTGCTTCTAGAGAAGTTATTAACCAGCAGTTTCAAAACCTTCTTTCTCCTTCTCTTTCTTGTATGTTTCTTTGTTCTTCAAATGTGGTTTCCACTTAATGTAACCTTTCAGAAGAAAATGGGGATAAGTGGACAAAAGTAAGGAAGAATGCCTAATATTTCTTTCTGTTTTATCTTTTGTGCCAAACAAGTCTATCAGTATATATTTTCCCTATTTTTGTAACCTATTTTAGAAAAGTTAGAACAGTGCTCTATGGAAACAATATTTTGGCTTAAAATGTCAAAGAAGGACATGCCAAAAAGTGGCATGGAACTTTTTCCATCCACCTAGAATTAATTTTGGACGTATTTATTTTTACAGAAGCATATATATTGCCAAAGGTGTAAAGCTAATATGTACAGCCTCAGTTGTCTCAGAAAATGTGCAGACATACAAGCAAATAGATTTGTTGTAAGGAGACGCACACGCACTCCGGGTCAGCTTTTGGTTCTCAGCAGCTCTTTGTGGGTGCATTAGTGCAAGAAAGTAAGAAGATTCTACTGTAGACAGAGTTAATTACAAAGGTCTAGGTATTTTTCACCCATCTCTTGAAGGACATGTTCCCACAAAGGCAAATGCAGAACTATTTATCTACCTTATATTTCCTGTTTCACTTCCTCATGAAAAATGCTGTTTACAGTGCTCTTGCTGCCCATTTAAAATTTATTTATGCTTCTTTTAGTGAATGTGGGTTGGAGTGTTATTGACAAAGACCACAATTCAATGTGAACGATGAACAGAGGTATTTCCCACAAGCCGTTTTGGTTGAAGGAAGCCCAAGAGGTGCAATGCTGAGGAGAACAGAGAGGCGCAGTTTCTCTAGCCATTGCTGCAGCCTAAAGCAAGAGGCTTTGTGAGAACTGTAGACAAAAGGCAATGTGCACAGTGGAAGGTCATTGACAGGGCAAAGAACAACGGGAAAGAGGGGAGGATCACCTCGAACTGGAAAGGCCAGGAACACGACGAGCTGGTGACGCCTAGGAGAAAGTAAGGGCCTAATCAAATGCTTCTCAGTTGCACCAAATGTTATGTATGAAACAGGAAGCTAATTCTTAGATCTAAAAAGACCAAAGAAGTGAGATGAATGGAGAAAAAAAAAAAAAAAAAGATAGAAGGCAATGGAAAAGGAAAGAAATACACAGTGCAGCTCAAATTTCCAAGACATGAGGAAGAGCAGCTCGGAGAAAGGAAGTGCAGCTTACAAATGCTGTTTGCCCAGTTTTCCATGGACATATTCTTTTCTTTCTTCCTCCTGAGAAACCTATCCAAACTTGGAGGGCTGTGTCAGCTTAAGGTCCAGCATTTTGGACTCCACCTGGCCTGGGCAGAGGCCCCAGGAACTCTTGACGTGCCAGAAAGCCCAGGTTGGTGGTGCCGCTTGGGAAGCTGGTGCCAAGCAGTGTCATTTCTAGTGACTTGTGCGGCTCCTGTGCGGCCTGTGCAAAGTAGGGGCAGAGGTGGGATGCCAGACCGCTGTGGTTCCATAGCACATGTGCTTTTCCAGAAAGGCCACAGGAAGGTGGGAAGTGAGACTGCTTTGGTCAGAAGGTTAGCTAAAGAAAAGGAACATACAGGTATGTAAAAATACAGATATAATCGTTTCCCTCCCTGGATTTTGCCATTACTTCCATTGTAATAATTTGGGATAAAACCCGAAAAGTGCTGCAGAATGAAACCATCCCTGTGTGCCTTGAGCAATGACTATGACAACTAGGATTGTATGGGGTACTCCAGGTTTGGAAGAGCAGGTCTGCAAGGGCAGGCAATAGAAAGTGAGAGAGGTCACAGCTGCAAAATATGCAAAAAGGCACAGCAAGTTATTTTTTCAGGGAGATTACTAATCAAAAACTAAGGACATATCCTTTGTTAACTTCACATTTTTCTGCTTTTTTTGTGTGTTATACAGCTATATGGAAAATGTGTATATACACAGAGATATAGCTAAACTTCTAAGTGCTTAGTTATAATTCAACAAACTATCAGAAAGTTTCTTGCCTGGTACCTTTCATGTTTCATTCCCAAGACAGGAGAAAAGAGCTGGAAACAAAACTGTTCTCAATACAAATCAGATCAGCCCCTTCAGTTTCTTTGTTATGGTAATTGGTAATTACAGAAAGAAAAAAAAAATCTTAATTTAAAATGAAGATTGCTCCAGTACCTTCCCTACACATGATCTGTCAGCAGCCCACCTTTGATGACAATATATACTTGAGGCTAGAAGAGGTCACAAAAACTCCCTGAAAAGTCACCAGCCAAAGAACTTCTCTGTGGAGTAGCTAGGGAACAGGGCATGAAGCAGTACTGAAAGTTGGGATAGTTAAAACGGGGATCCAGCAGGAGGAAAGTCGTTGACATGTTATATTCCACCCCTGCTCAGCTTGGAGGACTTGAAAACTGCGTATCACCTGCAGAACCATGAGGAAAGCTTTGGGCCAAAATCAACAGCTTGAAGAAGGTTAATGCCTCTCGGGCTAGAATCACTGCATTATGGCATTTTAGCTACTTAGCTAATTCACACTAGAAATTTCTGCCCAGTTTCTGATTTCATCTTCAGTTGACCATTTGGTTACACTCCACCATGGGCTTCCCAATACCATTTTTCACCCTCCGTCAGCCCCTAGGTAAGTTTTGCTGATAGTCAGTGCTGAGCTTTCCTCCCCACAACATTGCTGAGCTGCTCGTGCAAGTGTCCCGGGGATTAGTATATGCTAGCATTGAGGAAAATGGTCACAAATTGACTCAAAGATAGCCCTGTGTCCTTGTTTCCTTTTAAAAGCTTATAGGGGTTTGCCTTGCAAATATGACAAGCTATGCATCCATTATATACTGTTGTGTGCCTGTTTATTTTCCTGAGCTATTACAAAACATGAAGCAAAGAAAAACCCACTGATGTTAATGAAAAATCCAGATTATTTCTGGTGCTTGCCAGTGTGTATATGTGTGTTAAAATAAAGATGCAGTTTCCCCGGAAATGTAAAACAGGCATTCCTGCACGCGCTGTAGTACAGCATGAACAAGTCTGCCAACAGGCAATAAATGAGCAATGTTGGTGACTACTGAACCTTGAACAACTATATTGCACTGTTAACTGCGGGATGAGTAAACTCAAAGGCAGTCACAAACTGTAGAGTATTATTTTATAGAACATTGTATTTGACCATCAAACTTTTAATGTAAAGGTAGAAGGAAGTGAGTATGAATATTAAGTGAAAAATTACCTAGCAAACATGTCACATCAACACAAAATATTACTGCCTGCAGCATAGCAAACTTAGGGTCAAATCTGACTTCCATTAAGCAGCTGAATAGCATTTTATACAGATAACACGAGAAAAGCTAACAAAATCTGCTGTTGTTTTGATTTTTGGTGTGCAGGGAATGGTGCTTTGTTATTTACCAGTAATTCCTTAGCTTTGATAGCATGAACTAGAGTTCCACTGGTCTTATCAGTGGTACATTTAAATCAGGCTTTACTATGTGAGATTTTCAAAGAGCTGTTTGGGTGTTGCTGATAATTCTTTCCTCTGTCTTAAAACCTGTTAGAGTATTGCTGTATTGTTGTTGTTGTATAAGGTGTTTTTCTATAGTATGTAGTGTCAGAACTAAAGCAATGCTTTGTGGTAAGTAAATTCATATGGGAACTTTTCAGAGTATCTACTACACATGAAAAAATAGCTACTACAAGAAAAATAATGTTTATTCTGTGGTACACAATTGTTCTAAGCTCTGAGTCATGTGCTGTCGGGCTTCATAGCTTTTGGGCATCCAAGCGCCACATAAGAGCAGCCCTAACCAGCATCCCATGTCCATGGGCGCCGACTCGTTTTGGCACTGACTTGCAAAGGTTTTTGCTGGAGCCAGCGCAGCTGCTCTAGGTTGGGAGCTCATGACAAGCGCATCAGTATTTTCAGGGACATAAAAATTAGGTCTTTCAGCTGTGGTTAGGCAATAGAGAGAGATCTATGACAAAATATCCAACTTCCTTTGGGAAGCTCTTGGGACGGATTTTCCCATCCATAGCCCCTACCTCTGTGATGGGCTGCACTTGGTGACTCATGGTTTTCCCTTTCTAAGGAGTAAATGTCAGTGTGAAAAGTTAGCTTGTTTGTTGGGGATCATGTTAGGAAGTGGCAGTGGCTTCTAATGACCACAGACAAGTGCCCTGCTGCTGATTCCATAATCCAGAAGTGAAAGCACTGTCGTTTTCACCAGTTTCGTCAGCACTTTCTGCACTTCTTTATAGGTCCCCTGTTCATCTAATGACCAGGCCAAAATTTAACATGGCCCTGTAAAAGCTCTTACTGACATAAAACAGAAAATTAAGACTGAAGCTGCTGACCACCCTCTCAGAGCACCAGACCAAAACCCATAACCATTCAGCAGCTTCTTCACCAGCCGTTTCCCTCCCTGCCAAGGACAGCATTGTATGGGACATGAAGCAGCCAGCTCTGAGGGATAATTTCACCAGTCTTGTTTTTTCTATTGCTGTGTGCTGGCCAGAGCCCTTCAGTGCCCACAAACTGGGATGAGGGCTGTAGCACTAGGTGCTCTGTGCTACATGTGGCAGCACACATACGATATGTCCAAGTGCAAACTCCGAGCAAAATTTGGAGAATCTGGACATGTTGCCCAGAATCACCTGGGAAGCCAGAGCAATAGCAGTCATTCTGTTGGCCTGCAAAGGCTCAAAACACCCACCACTGCCTAATGCACAGGAGGTCAGATGCTTGCAGGCAGATCAGCTGTACAACATGTGCCTGTGTCTCCTGCGAGCACCGCAAAGCAGAGGAGCTTGAACTGCTCTTGGCTCACAGACTATGTGCCTTTCCAGGGATTCCTGCTGGGCTTCCTGCTCCCTCACTCTCTGGAGTTGCCCCTTGCATGTTAAAGCCCTTCATGCCTTGTGGGCATTAATCATGAGATCTGTGCAAAGGTTTGTGATGTTTTATGCTATTTTTAAAGTACAAACAAAAGCCGTGCATCAAGTTGTTGCTTTTATAAGCTCTAACATCCAGTAAAAAATCACATTCACATTTCATTCACTCATACCTCCAGAGAAATCAGGACCATTTGTCGCAAACTACACAGCTGTGACTGAGAACAGGCACGGGGGGCTGGAAGGAGGAGCTCTTCGGGTTTATTTTAAGGGAAGTTACAGGTCAGTAAGCATAGGTATGTCCCTCACAGCTGTACCCAGGGGCTGTGTGAAAGGCTGCGAGTGTATGTGTGCAGCTCGTAACGCTCTGCAATGTTATTCAAATAACGCTCTTCAATGTTATTCAAGGAGCACAGCACTGAAACCGCGGCTTCTGCCTTCACGCAGGGCTGGTGTAATGAATGACAGAGTAAAAGCAAAGCCTTTGCTCAGGGACAACTTACACTTTCTAGCAGCTGAAGCCACCCAAGAACACAGTCAATAAAGATAATTGTATTTGTTTAACTCGGGAGGCTGAAAGTGTATAGGTGAAAATACAATATCAGAGCTTACTGGGTACTTAAAGACCCTTTCCAAGGGAAGTGCTGATGTTTTAGGCAGGGGAAAAATACTTCTAAACTGGAACCAAAAGACAAACATTTGAAATGTTACACTACTTAAAATTTCTGGGAAATGTTTACTTGGTGGTTAACAGTCTTCTCACGTGAGTCACATTTGAACATTTCATTTTGACAAAATAAAAAACTTTACTTTTTGTTTAGTTTCGTTTACACATAAGTCACACTAGATAGAATATAGAGTCCCATAAAAATATCAGTGGCAATCTATAATGCCTAAATTTTTGACCTCTCCCAAACAGTATCTAATCAAGAAATCATCATATTTCTGATGGCTGATGATATCTTTTATGTGTATGGTAAAATTAAACTTACGGCTTTAGAGGCAATTCACAGTCAGAAATAATTGCTACATTTTTACATGTTTGGAGGGCTATCAGATTATTCTTCTATAGAAGCAAAGCTTGGGAGGGGGTAAGAAAGACTTATTGCAGTCCCCTCTGTTCTCTTGGCCTTGATCAGTACTAATCAGTATTAATTTGAAACTTCTTTGGTCCCTCTTGCTTCTCTTTTTTTTTCCCCCTGAATGACCTCTTAGGAGAACTAGTTGTGGTTTCTTGTTGTTTGTTTGTTTGTTTTGAAATAACAGGAAGATAGAGATGAGCACCATCACCTGAGACCGTAAGAGGATGGAAAGATTTTATCAAGATAGATATTCTCATATTCTACTTCCCTTCCTCCAAAAATGGAAAAGCCTAAGAAACCTCCTGGCATTGGCATTGGGGCAGAGGAGTAACTTGATTCCTGTGATTTAAACGAGGCCAGGCCGCACATGTGAGATGTCAAATTGCAATGCACAGATAAATGCTCCCCCAAAACACACAAAAGCATTCCTGCTATACATTTTATCAAGTCAAATAATTGTCGTCTTCTAGAAGGCTAGCACTGAATAAGCGCATCAAGTGTCTCAGTGCATGTTTTTCCTATGTGCAATTCAGTACTTTCAAAGAACATGCTATTGATTTAAGGTATTTCTCACAACCTGTAGTTCTGCACTATTTTACTTAATATGCTTATATTTGTATTTCTTTAGGCAAATATATATGTATATACACATATATATACACATATGCATATACATATATATATGCTTCTATTTATAAAAAATAAATTTGGAGTAATGTGACTCAAAATTTGGCAGAAATTTTAGGGAGTTTTGCCTTTCCTTCCATTCAGTCTAGATTCATACATTGTGACATGCTGTGACATCCCTGAGTTTCCCGATGCGCACTTAGTGCCTTGGCTTCCTTTCAAGAGCTGTTTGCAGCAAGCTGGCCCTGCAGATACTGAACTGCACAGGCCTCATCACTGAACCACTGACGACATCGGGGTGGAATTTAGCTGCCTGGAAGGGCTGCATGCTGCCATTTGAGCCACTACCCCACACGGCCCAGTTTGCTGCAAAGAGTAGTGTGGGCTGGCAAGGAAGTCCCGCTTGCCCACTACCCACCACTCAGGGTCAATTAAAACCCACTCCATGCCCACTGCTTTGGTTTCTCTGTCTCTTCCCAGCTGCTTCTCAGGGCAAATCTGTATTTGATTCACTGAATTTAAGAAAGCCTAATGCTTTGGAAACACTTATTTGCCAAATTCATGGAAACCTCATGTAGTGCACGCTACAAGCGTGCAGAATTGCACGCACATACAGGTTTATTTATAGGCAGTTAGAGCTAGCTCACACAAAAAGCACCTTCCAAACATCTGTGGAGCAAAAACAGAGCTTCATGGATAATTGGACTTATCAGGCCAGTTCCAACTAATGCCCTCTCTTGTCCCTTCTGTGTTTCATGATGGGGCATCGTGGTGATGCTGGTGCTCCTTTCCATACAGGAAAATGCTGTCCCCTCCTCAGCTGGGGACTGTTCTGTGCCCTCAAACATGAAAACTTACATTCTTCCTAAAAGTATATTTCACTTCTGTACACAGTTGAGCTCTCTTCCACATTTTTGAAACAGGGAAAAAAAGAGAAAAAGTACAATTATTAGAAGTAAAATATGTTATTAAATGGAAGCTGGCATGTGTCAGGCTTATTGATGAGAACTTGCATAAAATGTAATATTATTTCATTCCTACCTTAATTGAAGATATTTTCAGCCTAAGTGATGTGTAACTGCTCAGTGATTTAGTTCTCTTTTATGAATAATTATATTCCATATATTCTCTCTGGCTATTCCATTGAGGCCTAAGCTAGGTGTCTCTCAAAATAGCCTGTAAAGGGTCATGCGGTTCTAATTTTATTGAATCCCTCTGAAAACAGCACACTTTGCCTTCTTAGAGTCAGTGGTTAAATTAATAAACACAATAAGAAACCTTTCAAATGAGAGGAACATTCCCTCTGGTTATGATCTAATTCCCTGGACACCCACTTACTAAAGATTTGACAGGAGTAACATGAAGCTTCAGTAGTCACTATGTGGTTCTTTTTTTTTCTTCATCAAACAAGATAGAAAGAATGAAGCCTTGTCTCCATTTGAAAGCTGTATCATGTTGCTGCCATTTCTTTAGGCATTCTTGCAGAAACCTTTTAGTTCTTATTTTCTCATCTTCTGCAAGCCAAGTTATTAGAAATAGCTTTTCAGTGATTAGCAGAATGATGGTGATTTTTGCATGAAACGTAGAAAGCATCTCATTCTTACCTATGTCCTCATGAAATACCCAATTTCAAATGGTAATAAAACCAGAAATAATTATAAACACTTAAGCAAATAAAGAAATCTTCAAGAGCTATATTTAATATTAAACACCACACAGAAAATTTCCCAGGCAACAGGCCAAACTGAGATTAACTGGCTCTTTTTTAAGAGGCGTTTGTAATGTAAATTTAAAGCCAAACAGTAAAAAACACTTTGACAAACCTTTATATTATTGCTGCAATCTGCATCTAGACCCAATAAAATAATAGCCAGGAAATCTGCCAGCAGCCGTGCACGGGCTATGCAAATGCTGTACTCTGCTGTGCACTGATAGCAGCTAGAGAGCAGGATTTAAAAGCACCACTTCAAACCTTTTCCAGGAAATAATTGGTCACTTCATATTTTTAAATTTCTATGATATCTCTAACACCAAATTTTTTTTTTTTTTTTTTGTATTACTACGTGAAACTAATGATTAACACATGAGTCTTGAAAGGTGCTTCTCTCTGCACGTGCGTTTGTCAGTCTGGCATTGCAATGACGACTGAAATGTTAAATGCTGTGGGATACACCAAGAGGACCTGTGCAGGCAGTTTCTTGGGATGGGGTGGAAAGCAGAATTTGTTTGTTATTGCTTATTGGGTGCCAGCATTTTTGCTTCCAGGGTGAACTGGGAGGACATCTTCCTTCCAAATGCAACACAAGACCCCAGCTTGGAAGAAAGGACTTTCCCTTAAAATATTACTGCATGGCCTTGGTGTTTTGAGTGCGAGGTACGTCTGGGGGAGGAAGCTCAGGGAGGCCGACCAGCAGTTACAGGATAGGGCGAATCCAGGGACTTCCACCTGCTAGCCCCCATGTTAGCAGCAGGAGCTCCCCGCAGTGCTGGTGCTGGTGGCCTGGGTCCCAGGAGGGGAGGCCGTGCAGCAGGACGCGTGGGTTGAGTGAGGTGGGGGCACATTTTGTCCAACAGATAGATGAAAAAAACACTCTTAACTTCTATAGATCATTCCAGCAGATCGTCTCTGGCACAGTTTTGGGGATAGTTCCCCATCTCAAATAAGTTATAGTAATGATTCTTTTTTTTCCACTCTTTGACTGTCTTTGGTTATTTAGATGAAAAATCTACAGGATGGGGAATGTTCCTCTGTGGGGGAATGCAGGCGCTCCGCGCAGCTTGGTTCTGGAGTCGACTAACCCTCATTCAAAGTCAGAAATTGCAATTTGAGGAAGAAGATAAGCTGGGTAAGAGGAAGCAATCAATTCCAAACTCCAGGCCCAGACTGCAGACTTCTTCCTTTAAAATTGTGGCTCTGTGTTCTCACCTTGCTGATGGCATAGATGGCTACAGGATCAATGGGGATACCTCAGTCCTGAAAAGGGGGTAAAAAGCCATGTGGGGAATGGTCATTCAAGGTTTCTCATGGAGTACTGAGACACGCAGTGAGACAGTCAGGTGGTCTTCAAACACCCAGTTTTCCTGCATCACATGCAATTAAATGCGGCCTTCCTTACCACAAGATGAACATATATTTGTGCTTCCATTGCAAGGGTTGAGTAGTACTTGCCTCGAGGCTAAACAGTAATCTCCAGCCTCGAGGCCTCTGACTTAAAATGTGTGGCATCAAAAGGCCCTAAGGCATGTTGGTGGAAAAGCTCTCCCCAAAAGCTCTACACGGAGAAAAGTTTGAGAGTCTTCTAGCATGAAAAGAGGAAAGAGAAATCCCAACCAGTCTGGTCTTGTAGAGAGATTAATACTTCTTTATAAATTAGCCTCTTTGTACCTATGAAACGTGTTTGATCAGATGCCAAATCATGGCTGTGATTAGTGCCAAGTGGGAAGCCTAAGAGTGGAGGAATGCCTGAGATTTAAATATTTTACCAGCTCTTCATCTGGGTTAATATTTTATTAGCAGTAAATGTGCTTCTCTGCAAAGGAGCCTAGGAATACAACTCACTGCAGCGCCAGCCAGGCTACAGGTGGCCCTGCACAGAGCAGACGGGAGTTGAGCGAGTTGTTGGTCCCACTCATTTCATCTTCCCTAGGGATTCACCGCATTCCTCCAGGCTCATGGCTGTTTTCCTTTTCTGCGCCTGAATTTGCAAAGCTGAGATGCACAATTTGGCTTTTTCCTTGTTCAGGTTGCTTTCTGCAGTATGCACTAAGCATCCTCTCTAATGTGTAGCCCAAGGGCGTTTGCTCCCTGGTGTCCCTTGCAGTGCCCCAAGCAGACTCCTTGCGGGAACTGGTCAGCAGGGATTAGACAACATGTTTCTCTGACTTTCGCAAATGCTTTGGAGATGCAGGGCACATCTTTGGTGGCCTGGTGCCCTGGATGTGCTTGCCAAGATGTACTACAACCACGGATTTATTGCAGGAGCCCTGTGTGAAGGAAGCAAAGGGTCCTGTGTTATCCTAGCTGCCCAAGTACACCACAGAGATCTGGTATGAGGCACTGATGTGAAAGCACTGAAGAGACAAGGAAACCCGCTGCGTGGCCAGGGGGTCGCTCCTCAGCTTTTCATGGAGATGCAGGCCTTCCCAGGCCCCTGTGACTGGCACCAGGAGCTGCACGGCAGGTGAGGTGTGTGAGCGGGAGCCTGCACAGGCTGCAGCCCAGACTCGCACTGGAGCACACATCCAAGCACCCGGCCGCACGAGTCATCTCTCGGGAGATGCTCCAAGGACGTGACCCGCACACTAACCACCTGCTACTCCAAGAGGAGATGTGGTGTTAAGCCTTGCTGGCTGCTGTATTAAAGACTCGTGGGGAATCTGGCTTACACTGCGATGTGACCAAGTTCTGAAAATTTAATTTTCTTGTGTTTTTTATTTACATATAACTACAGTCTTGCTACGTGGCCTGATCAGGGTAGAATATCTATTCCACCAGAAATACTGAAATGTTATTCTTCTAGTACTTTGATTGAAGAATACACAGTAGGATACTTGGGATTTACATTAAATTTAGTATTTATAGAGGCTGTGGTAGAGACTGGGACCATCCTGATTTAGCTCCATTAGCTTCTTTGATTCTGTATGACCTACTAAATTGATTAAATATTTGGGGAGCCCTCCAGTGGTCAAAATTATAGGACCTAGATTCACCACTGTTAAAGAGATGTCACAGAATCTGCTGGTGTCTTAAGCCTTTGCAAAAGTGTATACAGCTTTTTCATTTGGAATGTTTTAAAAAGTTACCGTTTTATAGCAAGTACAAATCTTAAAAGGTTATTTCATTAAGTACAACTTAATGCAACAGTGGTGATACTTTTTAGCAAAGAGACCAAAATAAAACATACAAAATTTAAATTTTTGTTTCTTAGACTTCTCAGTTTAATTATAGGCTCCAGGAATTTGATCACATTCCTGTTTGGGCAAGAAAAAAATAGCCTAGCACTTGTGTTTTATTTTCCATTCAAAAAAAAAAAAAAAAAAAAAAAAAAAGAAAAGAAAAGAAAAGAGGAAGAAAAAAAAAAAGAGGAGGAGGAAGGGCAAGAAACCAGACTCTTGAGTCTTTCAAATTCTTTACATTACAGATTTATGAAGAAATGATGCTACCAGAGGACTCTGTCAAAAGGAGGATGAAAAAACATATAAGCAGAAAACTTGTTTTCTGCTTGTTTTAAGGTTTGTTATTGAGGTAACCCTGTTCTGGATTCTTCTGATTTCATTCTCAAAACACTTATTTATTTATTTCCAGGAGAGGAGATTTGAGCTAATAAAAATTTTTGGAGGGGGGGAAGACTGGAGAGTTGGAAAGAAAAATACAACTTTTGTCCTTTAAGATAGTGGCTATGTCCTACTACATGTCTCTCATTTCCATTACGTCGGCTATGAAATTATACACAGAGATACACAGAGAGACAGAAAGTAAGTCATATTTTTATAAATGAGGACATTCAGGAGCATTTCATTTGCTCTGTCTCCCTGTGTACTAGGAATCTGACGCAAGGCTTTTGGCTCAAAAACTTAGAAAATTCTAAGGGGAAATCAAAAGAAAATAAATGCCAAATCTCCCTGGGAGCTGGGAGAGCACCTCCCTACATTGCCCACAACATGGGCAATGCACTGTGTTCCCGCCATACGACCCAAGAGCTGCCACATCCCACAGGCTCGACCGGCCGCCAAGCCCGCTAGCGCTGGGCAGCCCGAAATTACGTTATTATCATGATAGTAACGTCGGAGTGCGGCTATGTGCTTGCCCTTTCCTTCCTGCTGCACAGCTCCCTGCAGATTAATGTTTGCCAGCATCTTTCCTTATCGCACGGGCTGCAATCTTTACTTAATACCCCGAGGGAGGGCCATCTTGGGTTATTTTGCACGGCACAAGTGATTGAAATACGACAGTGAACCGTTAACATGATCCCAAAAGCGCTGGTTTACAGCCCAATATCTTCTCTGCAGTCGTTTCAAAGGAGGTGATTAATAGCATGTCAGAGAGCTGCTCTGTATCCTCAACACTACTTGAAGGACTGTAAATAAATAAAACCGCACAATCAACAACCATATACTGGAATAAGGAGAGGAATCCAAAGGGTGCTGGGAATCTCAGTGCTTAAATTCTGCTTTCATTACTGTTAATGGTAGGTATCAGGAGGGGATGAATAGCTCCCAAATTAAATTTGCAGGTAATCTTGAAGTAGGAGGCAAAGACTTTCATGCTGGCAGTAGGCTTATCTGGAGGATATAGTAATAAAATATAACCTGGAAAATGCAAGCTAACACAGCTGGGAAAAACAACAACAACAAAAAAAACATGTGGCTCTTTGCTGAGCTGGAGGCGGCCTGGGCCACCTAGCGCTAGGCATAAGAAGGGTCTCCTGGCTACAGGTCATAGCTAATGGCACCCAGTGATGGCATCACTCGGCAGAGGAGACATGAATTGCATAAATTCGAACCATGGCAGAGGTGTAACACCCCTGGCACCTGAGCTGCATAGCAAGAGATGTGGCACAGTGCCATAGGGCCGAGAATTTCCCACTGGCTGGAAGGTGAAAGAGCAGTGAGAGGGCTGTTGACAAATAGGGAAAAAAATAGGAGAAATTCAATAACAATTAGAAAGGGATCGTTCAATTCAATAACAGCTTTTGCCTGACAGTAATAACAGGTGAATAATGTGTTTTCTCCCAACCATCCTCATCAGTAGAAGACTGGAAGGACTGAAAAAGATGGGTGGTCAGGATCTTAAGAGATGTGGAACAACTTTCATAGCAGGAGCAGCTATGGAGACCAGGACTCTCCAATCCAAGAAAGAAGACGTCCAAGGATGGACATGCTAGAGGTCTGTAGAGTGGTGTGAGAAGGTAGGGAGGGAAGGACAGCTGGTTGTCTTGGGTGAGCTCGGCATCCCACTGCGCTAGGTGGTCAGGTCACAGCTAGCAAACAGCTAGCTGAGCTGTTCTTTGCAGAGAGGGCAGCCAAAAGGAGCCACGGGACCGTGCAGATGCAAAACTTCCACACACGATCATAAGCAAATGGATGAGTTCGTACATCTCCACTGCAGACACTTAAATGCAGAATAACCTTTCTGGACCAGAAATTGCAGTTTTCTGGAAGCTGGAAGAATTCTAGAGGGAAATGTGTTTAACCTGTTGCTTACATGTCTGCTATGACCATGGTCAGAGGCTGGCTACAGAGCTGCACTGGCCTGTGGTCTGGCTCTGCATGGCCCCGCTGATGTCTCTAGCCGTGTTTATGTGCTACAGATTTCTCTAACACTCCTCTTACTCAGCACCTAAAAGCCTTGGCAAAAGAGCTACACCGAGTCATACTTGGCAAAGCAAAACACAGCTCGGCTATCACTGAGGGCTCTCCACACAACTTCCCAGTGATTGCTTTGGGTCCTAGACTCTCCTCCAGCTAAAAACAATCGTTTTCAGCAGTAGTTCATCTTGCACAGACCAAGGGGGAAAAAAAATAAGAAGAAAAAAAAAAATCAACGAAAGAAAACAGTACTGCTTGACTGCTCACTGATAGCAGAAATCATCTTAGAATGTCATTATATGTCTGCTTTCCCAGTCTCAGTGGGCTTGGATCAATCTGTAGGTATTTCACACATGGAACCTGCATTGCCAGCTCTCTAGGGTAAGCGCTGCATGTTCTGCTTCTCCACTTCTGCTTCGAGATATACTCAGGATGCTTTTGAAGATGGTAAAAATAATCAATAATAGATTAAACTGCACGTTTTCTGCAGGCACAGGATCTGCTTACAAGTAATGAGTGTTTATGAAGTAAGACATCCCAAAGCTGCAGCAATGCTTCAGTGAACCGGAGCGAAAGAATAGATTTTATTTTTCTTTTGCAAGTTCTGTGATACTAATGCAGTATGTATATTCAAGGAGTAAATCCAAATCGTTAGCACAGTTTTGAGGGGAGTTAGTTACTTTTCGCTGTGACAAACCTACACTGGATTTGGAAGCAGGGATCTAGTGCCCCTTACACTACTATTTCTTAATAATGTGTTTTTACTGGTGAAGATGAACGGGTGAAGACATGAGGATTACATTTAAATTCAGCTGTATTTGTAGTTTAAACATGGGGGAAATGAGATGAAGAGAAGAAAAGCAGAAGGCTTATGCTAATCCAGACAAATGGGAGAGCTAGTAACATTTTCAGATAGTTTATTTGAAGCCACATTAAATTCTGTTTGCACTTGTGAAACTGGAGCTGCCAAAATATGCTCCTGTTGTTACCAATTACCTGTTGTAATACAACCACTCCTGGGCTCTTAATAAAAGCACGGGGCACAGCTACAGCAGTGCTTATGTTATGCAGTACATATTCAAAACACAATGTATTTTATTAAATAACTAATGCTCAAAACCTGCCTTTTAATTCACTCAGGTAGGGGGAATGAGAGCCTAAAGATAAAAGTCATTGGCAGTGGCTTGCCCAAGCTGGAATGTGTGCGGCACAGGAATTCCTGCTTCATTCCCGAGCCCTAATTGTCCTTCTGGGGCTGCAGTGAGCTGTCCTAAAAGGGGTCTTTGCAAAGAACTAATGTTGTCATTCATGTTACAAAAACAAATAAATAAAACTATATATATACGTATATACATATATATATATACATATATATATATATATATATGTAGACTAGGATAGTGAAACAAAAATCCTGCCAGGGATGTGTGGTGTGTATCTCTGTGAATGGGGAGCCGCTCCCATTCACACTCTGCTGCCCAGATCTACAAAAAGACAACACTATCCTATATCTATTTACCTTTTCATCCAGCCTAATCAGCATTTCTGGGAAGAAGTAGCCAAAAGGGGTACACTTCTGCCTTGCTCATGGCTCTTTCTCGCTGCTCCTTCTTAAGCCATCCCAAAAGGAGCTATAAAATCAATCCTGTGAATGTGTCTCTCATACAGCCATTTAAGCCATTCAAAGTTCTTCTTCTGAATGGAAAGTTTTTTTTTTTTTTTTTTTTCTGGGAAATCATTCTCTTCATCAATGTGTTAAATTATCTCATTGGTTGCCTTTTGTTCCCTTCCCACCACTCTTTCTCCTTTACAGCAGTTAAAGGGAGACTCCAGCATGCAGGCTAAATTTGTAATGTTAAAAAGGTGCAATAACAATATTTCCAATCTTTTAGATTTTTGTTGAAACCACTTTGGAAAATATGTTTTTTTAAATGAAATACATTCACTATTTTTCAGCTCAGTGTGATCTGTCTGCTTGCCTAACTCCCCAAAATGACAAAAGACATTTGTCTCTTCAAAACTGCTGGCTCAAAGCCCATCACACCCACAGGCTGTAGTTTTATGAGATGAAATGTTTGCCTAATTCTCCATACCATGGAATTATAAACTTATTTTAATGAAGAAAAAAAAAACAGTTACATAAGCAATTTCCTCAGAACATGGAATTAAAAGACAAATCCAATCTGGGCAACTCAGAGGAGTGGACATGTATTTACTCTCAAAGATTACCTCACGACAAGTGCTAAAACACCACAGCAATAGGTGATGTTATAAAACCAAAATACAGTTTGATGGAGATAGAGTTGCTGTGCTCTAGAGTGTACCAAAAAATACTTCTGCTTCAAGCAAACAGCATTTTGTTCTGGAGCTTCCTATCATGCAAGAGTACCAGATATCCTGCTCAGCATGGCAGAGAAGAAAGTCATACTACAGAAATTTTCCATATGCAGGGTTTTTCCATAGCCAAGGCACAACATGAATAACCACTGCTCAGGGCAGCTGCCAGCATCACAGCTGGTGAGAGTTAGGCCTACAGCACCCAGTTTGGGGAGAAGTTAATTAATCTCAGCTCTTTAGATGTTGGTGTAAGTGAGGAGGGCTTTGCTATGCAGAACAGGGAGGAAGATGTATTCAGCATTTTCAGCGGTTCTTCACTTTCCAGTTTTCTCCTGCTGTGGACAGGATGGGAAGTAGAAGGTATTTCTGGGTGTGTGGTGGGCGTTTTTGCAAATTGCCTTCATGACTTTGCAGCATTTTAAACAGATAACCTAGTATTTTTTCCCCTTTCTTTTATGAATCATTCATTTGTCTCTTTGAGGCTTGGAAAGGCGCTTGCCCAGTTGCAGTGCTCAGTAACAACATAATGTTTCTTCTGCCCCTGCTGGGGTGAGCTAATCCAGTACTGTGCAAATGCTTCTTGGTTTCACTGTATTTCCTTTGTACTTCCTGATACCGTAAGCAGCTCACAGACAATAGGTGAACTGTTCCTGTATCTTTCCTTTTCCCCAAGGTTGACACAGCAGCTTAATTTTGCACATGCCAATATTTTCAAGGCTTGCATTCTTCAGGGACTTGATGTTCTGTTTCTAATCTTGCCCTGAAGTGCTGCTGACTGGAGGCTGCTGATCCCATCTCTTATCTCCCTCCCCACTGCCCCAGGGAGCTGCTAGCTGGGGCTCCCCTGCCTGTGCTCCCAGCAGGGGTGACGGGGGTGACGTCCAGTCCTTCCTCTGCTTCAGCCTGTTCTTGGGAAACTGGTCCATCAGCCACGCTCGCTGCCTCTGTGGGCATGGCGCTCTCCTCTTGAAGATGCTCCTTTTGCCTGGCTCAATCGGGTGTTATGGGAGGAGGAGAATGAGTGCAGGAGCAAACGTGGCTCTAGAAACCTGTGGTTACAGCTGGTGAGTTTATGCACGGGGAGATGAGTGGTCTGTTGTTCAGATGTCCTCAAAGAGGAAGGGCTTGGAGCACTGTCCTTGTCTGGTGTCCCCAGATGAGCAACCTCCCGCTTAAGCTAGAATCACTTATTTCCGCACATCATGCGTGCTCTCTTTTTCGACTCTGCTGAGGATTTAGCAGTGCCAGGAAAATAGGGATGGCTTCTCCAGGGCATGTTTGAGTGCCATGAAGTCCCATCTTGCCATACATTGTGACCCAAGGAGGTGAACATTGCTCACCTAAAACATCCTGAGCAGGCAATGGGGTACAGCCTTTCGCCACCTGGATATGGAAGCTGGCTACTGACCTACTGTTACCTTTGGAAAAGACCATGGGTGGGAAATAGAAGGATTTTAAATGTCTATCTCCAGAAGAGAGCCCAGACTTACAAAGTTTTAAGAGCGCAGTGGCCTCTGGCACTCTGCCCTGAGAGGAGCGTGCTTTGAGGCGCTCCCAGTCCTCGATGCTTTATTTATTTTGGTTGCTTTGGGAGCTTCCCCTCTGGCACGCTCCCTGCACGTTCTGTTCTGACACGATTCAGCTCAGCCGTGTAGTGACCCCGGGCACTTACCTGCCTCAGGCCTTTTTAATAATGAGCAAATATAGTTGTCTGTTTCAAACAATCCCAACACACAGAAGAGCATCGCACAGTCGAGCGGGTAGTTACAAGCTCCCGCAAGCTCCTGCTGATGGCAGTCATAGCTTTGAATCCATGGAGGCAGGGACCAAGGGAAATGGGATATTGGTAGCCACCTGCCTGCACTTCTCCAGCTGATGATGCAAATGGGTGGCCCTGCTGGAAGCATGATTAGAGTGCTAGGTCAGTAGAGAAAATATTCAATTTCTGTAAATTTCTACCAAGTTCTTCATAGAACAAGGTAACAAAGTCATTTTTAGGAATATGAGAACTGTCTTTTAAAAATGGCAGCAATTTAACTGTGTGAAAAATCAGTTTAACTGTGTGACTAACTGGAACTATTGGCTATGCAAATGCCTTAAATTTTAAAGTAACTTCAGCTGAAGAACCTATGAATTTTATTTATTTTTCTATTCAAAGTTGGCAGGTAAAGTATTATTGTTTACTATAGCAACAGGTATAGTTTGAGAAGTAGCCAGGCTCTTGGGTCCACAGTTTCTTTAGAACGGGCATGTACAAGTAGTACATGCTTTTGTGACATATGTGCACAAAGCAATTTCTTGTGTTCTTGGTGAGGAACTGTAATTGTTTAAACAGATCTGATCAAATAAATATTGTTTAAACAGATCTGACTGAATAAATGGGAAAAGGGGTGATGTTTTGCCTACGTTCTTTCCATTATGACTGGAAACTGAAAAGTTGTGTTTATGACCATAAGTCACTCTCCCATGAGGATTACATGTTTGCAATTAAAACAATCAAAAAAATGTTCCATATCAGAATCAGTTAAAAGAAAACTCCTTATTGAAAGCCTGTATGCTCATGGCCATAATCAAAACCTACTGAAATCAGTGGGTATATCTTGGTAAGTTTCCAGTGGCCATTGACTGGGTTCCTGGGGCTGGTACTACCCAGGGCTGCTGCTGGGGAGGCTCTCTCATCTTCCTTAGTTCAATTAGAAGTAATGATTGCAAACAGTTAAGTCCTTTCTCATTCTGTCTTGTAAGGCACAAAGTAAAATGGAGCCATGAATATTTATTTTACCTCTTAAAATTTAGAAGAGGTTTGTTACCACATATTCACAATTCTATCTTGAGAGCTACAGCAGCTCGGGAGAAGAGAACAAAACTGTAGCTGACTCTCACCCACTGCTGTAAATTCATTGTTTCTCTCTTGTCACTCATCGTCAGTGCTCGTGTAGGAGAATGGCTGAGAAGCAGATGGCTCCATCTAATAAATTTTGCAGGCTTGTTTTTAAACAAGCAAGGCAGTCATCACTGCCTGCACTACGTAA
This sequence comes from Crypturellus undulatus, assembly GCA_013389825.1. Lineage (NCBI taxonomy): Eukaryota > Metazoa > Chordata > Aves > Tinamiformes > Tinamidae > Crypturellus > Crypturellus undulatus. The sequence goes on from VWPW01020226.1 coordinate 76,794, forward strand.
AACCCTTCTGCCTGCAACCATGTCCCCAGCAGCATTGCAAATGCGTGCTGCGCGCGCGCTGGCTGGCAGGCCAGCCAGGGAGGCAAAAACAGCTCTGGCCGAGACCAACTCTAGCCAACAACATCCTGATTCCCAGAAGAGCAGCAGGAGTTTCCCTCCTCCTTGCCAATGCCTCGTGGAGGCAGGGAGCAGAGCAGAAACCTGGAAAACAGGCAGAAATAGAAAGAATAAGGAACAGATTCTCCTGCAAACCATCAGCTTGAAGTTACTTCAATGCTAATACAACTGTGTGGGGTTGCCAAGTGCTCTTAAGTACTCATAGGCAATGGGGGCTAATTGGGAGATTGTGCTGCTGGTGGTAGTTTTGTGATTCTGTCTTCTATATTCCCAGCATCTCATGTAGTGATTCTCAGTCCTACTGCGGGCAGACCCAAGTAATATGCTGAATATGCCTTGAACAGCCTTTAAAAGAATGGTATTTTATTATAAGTAGGTATGCATTATGCGTGCATGTAGTATTATTAGAAAGATGCAGTTTGCAGCTCCATCAATGTGTTTTGTTTTGTTTTTTTCTGAAAATAACACTGAATCAGTTGCTGTTGTCAGTAGAACTCAGAAAAATCCATGTTTTCTTCAATTTCTGTAAACTTTCTGGGGAAAAAGGTTTTTTTTTCTCTCATTTCTTGTTTTTTGCTGGGAAAAATACTGCATGAATGGCTGTGCCTATATGAAAGTGGGAGTGGCATAATCATTACTGTCACATTAGTAGTAAAAATGGCTATACTTTATCCATGTCAAGTGTGAAAACAACTGTTTAATAACGCAAAGGTTTAGCAAATAGTTACCTGCTTTTGACATAGAACTGCTGAAGTTACTGCGTGTCAGAACAGGTTACCCTTTCAGAAGATCTCAAGGCAGTGGACTCAATGGTCTAAGTATTTTCAGATAAAGTTTATAGTGAAGCAGGTAACTGAGTGTTAAGTTTGTTTTGTCTTGGGATAGAAAGTCCCAAGTGGTTCTGCAGTGCGTATGTTGTGGCACAGGAAATGCTGTAGTTGTTGAACAAGTCAGAAATCCTAAAGACTTTCCTGCAGTCTGTACAGGGATGGAAAACTTTAAAACACTTGCTACGAAAGTGCCAGAGCAAAATCACTTCAAGGTCTTTTTTTTCCCATCTCACATTGAAGGTATGTGAAAAATCTGAATGGATTTTTAAGAAATAACAAAGCTTTAGATGTAGGGAGAAAGTTAGTTTGCAAAATATTGTTCCATGTCTTAACACAAAAGCAAGTCATTTGGTTGAACATTCTTGAAAAGTTACTTTTGGCATGTGTAGCTAACCACAACTTGCAAATTTCACATTCCAGAAAGCAACCCAACATTTCAAATGCCTTCTAAATGCCTTCTACAGACCTCGTATAATCACTTCCAGGTTGTAAAATGCTTGTTGTGCAGTGGTAAATGTTTTAAACTGGCAACCTTTGCCATGATATCAGGCATCAGTAAAATGGATAGTGGACACCTAAAGAAAGGATGCTTGGAGACAAAGTCAGGCTTGGAAGCCCAGTTTGCTAGATGGAGCAACTGAACTCTTGGAACAATTACGGTAGTTCTCATTGACTTAAAGAAGACCGAGCTATGGTGTGCTATTATAATAATTATCAACATAATTAATGGAAATTATGCTTTGGTGCGGAAAACAAGTCTTTATTGCTGGTCTCTGCTTTCCCAGGCTGTTCCTATATGAGGGGAACATTAAGCACCTATTAAACATGTCCTTTATACCTTCTCATAGTTTTTCTATTGCTAAAATTAAAAGGCAGCTGATTACTTTCCGTCTTCTAAAGGGTAGAAAATGGGTGGCTATTTTAAAGAAGAAAAGAAAGTCTCCTTTCTTGAACACTGTGATTGGAACTACTGATACATCAGTGTTAGAGAGAGTCTTTTGTGATATGTGCTTTTGCTAGTGGCTCTGTCTCTCCAGACATGCTTTCCTCAAGCTGACGAATATAATTTGTAACTTCAAAGACCAATGATACCTAATACATTCTTCTATGCCCTAAAATTTATGACTATACAAATGTGAGCATTCCTAACACAATCCCCCTTTCATAAGTAATAGTATTTCACCACTGGCATGAAGATAATGTAGGATCCAAATACTACTTTGAATAAAACCGTGGTAGGATTCAATCCCTGTTGTGTTTGCCTACTTCAAGGGATTCCTTCCATTTTGTGTGGAGGCAGAGAAGATGTGCTACTGTATAATTTGCTTGGTTCTAGTATGTGTCTTACAGATTGGGAATATATTTAATTATTAGTCATGGAATGAGCCTTTGCGTGCTTCTGGACTATTTCTAGCAGTACGCGAAGTAGAAGGTATGGAGTTTTGCTGTTTCTTTTATGTATTTCTCTTGCAGTAGTTAACTGGTCTGTGAAAATTAGGCATGGAAGGAAAGGATGTTTGTGATCCCTTTTCCAGATTCAATACAGAGTGTCTACTGTGATTTAAGCACAAAATTATCCCGTTTGCGCAAAACACAGGTATGGAATCCTTGCTCTGAAACACATATGCTTCAGGGCCTTGGTCCTACTTATGGGGGTAATTCTGTCCCTGCAGGTGATGCTGTTGAAATCTTGCAGACTTTTGTATCCTGATTGGGGCTGTTTTTGAGCTTTGGTGAAGTTATGCCTGGGTTTTGTGGGTATTTTGGGCTCCTCAGTGAGATGGCAGGAGCAGGTTGAAGATTCTAGTACAAATAACATCCCTCAAGCTAAATTTTAAGGAAACTCCATAATATTGATTTCTTTTTTTCTCACTTCTTACTTAATTCAATTTCACTTCACTCTAGAAGGCTAATGAAATGAGATTGTATGTCTATTTTATGAGGATGTCACTTCAAGACAGTGGCTGACCATTATGTCAGGAGTTACATGCTTAGAAGCAGATAGGAATTTTTTAATTAATTTTCACCTCTGCATTCTCTGCAATTAGTTGCAGAGGATGGAGAAAAAGTATGAGGCTGCCCCACTGTAAAACTCTGAACAGAAAACACTTAAACTGGGCTTACAAACTGACAGACTTCATCTTACTGGGATATCAGTCCCAGTAGGGATGACAGCTATGACTCAAGCAGTGCTTAGGTCAGTTGGTAGCTATGTCCATATGACTCTAACAGGGATGATGAAATTCTGCCAGCAGACAAAAAGAGGCAAGGGGCGGGGGAAAAAGAAGGTGACAATTATTAAAAAAAAAAAAAAAAAAAAAAGTGTTTCCAGTCAGTGCTCTCCAGAGCAAGGGCAGTCACAGTGGATGCTTCGGGCGAGCTGGTGACCTACAATTTCAGACTAATCCCCTTTGCTGCTCTGGGCCACCACTCGGTTGGTCTGAGGAAGCTTCACTGCTTGGTTTCCTTATCCGAGGCACGGCAGAGCTGGCTGCCCTGAGCAGCTCCCTCCTGCCGATAAAGCAGAAATCAGATGAAAAGCAGAGATACAGAGGGAAAACATCGAGGGCAGGGAGGAACTAGAGGAACTCATGTGGGAGAAAAAACCAGAGCAAGGTTTTGGTGACTCATACTGGAGTTTCAGCGATGGTAGGCGGCGCCACTTGGTTACCATTCTTTCGTTGACCATGTCTGGGACCATGGACCTTAAGATATACAAGCAAAACAGCAGTGTTTGTAGAATGAACAACATCAGCTTTGTTCGAGATCACTCTGTATTTCATTCCACAGAAAGCATCTTTTTATTAAAACTCCTCCAAAGAGATCAATGGCACAAGCGTCTTTCCTCACTTTTCCACTGCCCCTTCCCAGTTGCATCTAAGTGATCACATATTTAACCTAGTCCATACATATCTTGTTTACCAGGCTAAGAAAAAACATCAATGAAGCTTTCTTTATGGACTAAGAAAGGTTTTTTTAAGATATTCTTTCAAATGTCTGTATTTATTATTTTAGGCAAATGGGATATCTTAGGATCTTCCAAAAGTTGAATGCGCATGCAGGCAGATAGAACAATTCCTGTACACAAGACAAAGTAAACAGCAGAAAATTTCACCGTTATTACTTCTACAGTTACAGGTAGAACCCACTTGATGATTAGGGATATGCTGATGCAAAATGATGGTATACCTTGTTATAACAAGCATGGCTAATGAGAAAATTCAGACCCAACTTCTTTTTCCGCCTGCCTGATGACATGGGATACTGGTATCCTCCTTTTGGCACAGGTATGACTGCAAGGAAAGATGATTCCAGCCTTGGTTGTTTGTCCCACTGTTACTCTAGGGCCCATGAATCTGTGGAAGGGAACTGAAGCAGCGAAATGGTATAGTTGCAACTTTTTGAAATATGGAACCTGCACTATACTTCATGTGTTTTTACTTTCCAAACAAAAGAAAGGTAAATATAGAAAGAACTCCCCGAGTAACACTGCGAGTTACGTTTCTAAAAAGAATTTCCAGCAACAGGAGGTGACTAATATTACTCATGCAACATGAATATAATAGGTGAATTTCAGCAGTAAATCACAATCATGATACCTATGCCTTAGGGTATTAAGACATGATATAAACTTGGAAGCTTCAGAGACCTCTGGTCTGTGTGCCATTACAGGGATCTGAAAACAGTGTCCCATTAAAAAGGGGCAGAGGGGATATTAAATAATACTTTAGTCTTTAAAACGCTGATGTATTAAAAAATAAATAAAAAGCTTGTTAGCCTGTTCCTATCAGAGCTCTGTTGTAATCATAAAGCTGCTGCACAAGGTCTTATTGGTGTGCTGCTACTACGCTAAAATTTATACTGAAAAGTTTCTTTTTTTTTTTTTTTTTTTTTTTAACGTGGAAGTTGAAATCAAGGAGAAAAACCACCTGGGATGACCACAACTAGATGAAATGACAAGCTATTTTCCAGGACAGTAGCCCATGGTTTCTAACTGAATAGATGGAAAAGTTAACCAAAAGTAAACAAATGAAAGCCATGAGGATAATTAGGCAGGTTGTTGGGGGTTGTTGCGGAACCTTGGTTCTTGGTAGTTTCTGTAACCTGGGTAGCTAAAGCCCTAAGCAAGCTGGCCTGACCTCACAGCTGATCACACTTTGAGCATGTGGTGAGGCTTGAGACCCCCCCAGTCTCTTCTGCCCACAGTATTTCTATCTTCACTCTCAGAATAGCATCTGAGTAAGAGGTGATAATCCCATTTACTGGTGATTATTTGTTTTTGACATGAAAGAAAGGAGGTTTCCTCTTTTTTCTGTGGAAGAAATGAAACATTTTGAACATTTACATGAAAATGGAAGGTGTGGGAGTGTCAGCTGCACCTATCTTAACCTTCTGGCTAGGGTGGTGGCCTGAGAGATGGGAGTTCCAGCTTCAAGTCTCTGCTGCATGACTCAGAGCTGATATTTACACCTGTATCTAGCCAAATGGGTCACAGGGAGCCAAGCATTTGGGTCAGTGTCCAAATCATCTTGATAATCATCCTCATTATGTCTGCTGGGGTCACTGGCAAGCTGTTGGCTGGGTGAGGCAGCATGATTTGGGAATCAAGTCCCGGCTCAACCCAGAATGTAGCAGTGGCCAAAGGTGGTGCAGGGCCTGCTGTGGGGTTAGGGTGACCTCAAAGGCTGCTGCAACTTCTTTGTGGTCCCAGTAAAGCTGTCTGAGAATCCAGGATAGTCACAGCAAGGTCAAGTCATTGGCTTTCTCCTCCTTGATACATACCCAACCCAATTCTGGAAAATAAGAGTAGGCAATAAGAGGACATTGCAGATCTATCTCCTTAGCCACCTTACAGGCAGCATGCAGAAGCTGTAAAGTACCCCTGGACAAGAGGCAGCATTTTTAGCATCTGTCTGAGATGCTACTCAGTGCCGCCAGTGGCTGGCTGCATCACATCACATGGAGCCAAGAACTCCCAGTTGCTAATCCTACCACCAAAACTGTCTCCCTCTGTGGCCTCCAGCAAAGTATTTCACCTCTCTGTTGCAATTTTTCCGTCTGTAAAATTGGGATAATGATGTTGTACTAACTCACAGGAGTGCCGTAAACTTTAATTAAGGCAGAGTTTGTGAAATGCTTTAATGAGGAAAAGCACTAAGACCAAGTTGATTATTTGGTTAAGTGGGATGATGTGGTGCTGCCAGACATGACCAAATAACTCAGGATCGGTGTGCGCACACTACAGTTTGTTATTCTGTAAGCCTTCATAGATGAATTTTGCAGGTTTTAGGTCTTAGGCAGGTGGGATCCACTTTGGGAATGCTTCATTGTAAGAATGCAGTGTGCCCAGCTCATCTTAGCTGCTTACTTGGTTCTTTATTTTGCAGACAGTAAAGTGCTTCAGCTTACTTAGAGCCACCTTCAAATGAGTTAGAGCAAGATGGTGGGATAGGTTGCAACAGCAAGGACTGAATACATTCTGTATTCAGCAAAAGAGTTTGCCCTGCTCACTGCCTGTGACTCTTCAAATGTGCTTGAACTTCATATCATTATTTCTCCCTGCAGCTGGGAAGACAGCCAGAGAGGTTTTGGGCAGCTGGCACCATTCCACAGAGGGGTGACTAGAGCATAAATCTGCTCAAATGCAGGGTCTCACAGGCATAAGTTTGTCATTACATGGCCTTCATTTTCTTCCCTGTTGGTGACAACTCTCTCTGTCATCCTCATTTTTTTTCCAGTCACTTTTGAACTTTTGGGACCAGAAAGGAATTTACTGCCACAAGCAACGTTAACAATCTGGTACGTGAATGAAGGAATCCTCCCGAGAGACAAGATCCGAGATCACTTGCAACTGGAACCTCGAGTCTGTGACGGCCAAAGGCACCCCAGGACCAAGCTGTGACTTCTGCTCTTCCCACTGCTCCTCGGACACCTGGGATACCAGGGTGAGATGGTGCTTCTCTGTCAGGATCATTCATGGTCCTTGTTTTTCAGGTAGACAGAAGCTCCTTTGAGACAGTGGCCCTGCTCTGCCCCTTCCCTACTGCTTGCTTCCCGCAGGAGCATGAGAGAAAAGCAGTCCCTCCACCTAAGCCATGTCAGAGCAGAGGTTGGGCCTGAGACTCCTGAGTCTCTTCTGAAGATTTAATCAGTCTGACTCTTAATACACCCTGCTGCTCTTTGATCGAGGATTATTGAAGCTATTATTGAAATATTGTGCTCCGGTCTCTATTGTGGTTGGTGTTCACGGGAACAATACCCTTCTGCGGCTGAGCAAACAACGTGGAGCTGTTTGTTTGAGGCAGAATTCCACATACTCACTTGCTGTTACTCTCACGCTGCTGGTCAGGAACAATGCTGCCTGTCCACTGCTAGAAATAATTACTGGGAATTATATTTGACGGCATTTCAAGCAAAAAATCACTTTGCAGCATTTCCAGTTCCTTGTCATTTCTTAGGAAATAGCCGTCCGATTGGATTTGGGATTTTGCATTCTGACAAGTGCCAGGCCTCCTCACTGTGTTTTCATTCTTTAAAATTTAACCATGTTTGCAAAATGTCAGAAATCTAAATCAGTTCTCCCTTTGTCAGGCATGAGAGATTATTGTCTAGAAAGATCAGAAGCCACTAATCTAGCTAAACCCATGCTGTTTTTTTGCTGGTTCCACCTTGACTCTCAGGTTTTCTCTAGATTAAGAAGCCTTAGACTTTCTTTTAATTTCTAGGTTGAGACAGTTCAGCAGATCCAGAGTCAGAGCAATGACAACAATGACAAAGACTAATGACCTTAAATGTTTGGTATTGCTTCCCAGTTCAAATTCCTCATATAGACTGGCATTTTCAAGGGGGCAGTGCTTAGTTTGGCCTGAAAAATCATGGTGCTGGTGTGAGCTACAAGTCAGTAGCATACCAAATCAGTATTTGCTATTAGAAATCACGGCCTTAGAGCAAAGTTTTTGTGAAGTATTTTTTTCAAGTGGTCCTGAGAAACATTCTTCCCCACTCCTCTCCCCCCCTCCTCCTCTTTTTTTTTTTTTCCTTCAGTTGTGTGTTTTAAGGATGATTTTGGAAAGGTAATACTGAGATCTAGGAAACTCCAACCACTCCACTAAGAAAGAGTATTTGCCCTTGTGTGGATTTCTTGTGCTTGTGAAAATTGTTGTGTGGCAAATCCAACAATCCAAATTATTGTTTGCTAATCCAATTAGACATTTAATTCAACTGTGCAAAGTTCAGCAGTGCTGCAAGTTCTTGTATCTAGGTTTTGGGTTATTTTATTTTTTTAATTTTTGGGTGTCATCGGTGATGAGAGAGCTCTAGCTCAAAAAAGCAAAGGTGCCCACATATCAGCATATTGAGTGGGTAGCTCTCACATGTTCTTGTCACTTTTCCTTCAGCAGCCAATGCAGATACAGTTGCAGATCCTATCATTAGAAAAGGCATCCAGTCCATTCCTGGGCTGCTGCTGTGCTCCCTCCCGTGTATTTACTGCAGTTTCTTTGTGACCTTTAGCTAACCTTCAAACTTGGCCAGAATACTCATACAGGATCTTAAATTGATGTGAAAGTTGTTACATAAGCTAGCAAAACCCAGGAATAAACCGAGGGGCAAGGGTCCATGTCAGCTTGCTTAATTACACCTAAGTAAGGCAAACTGAAGTACCCACAACTTTTAGTTCCTTTGCATTGGACTGAGGTTCCCTACTACACATATGTAAGCTTTACTGACACTATGTCTTGCTCCATAGTGAGAAAGAAATTAGAGAGGAAAAAAAAAAGGAAGAACCATCATCTGTGGCTGCTCACGGGAGCCCCTTCTCATCAGCAAGGAGGTGGTAAGACCCCACGTTAGCTCCTCTCTGCTGCGTGAAGCTGGAGCGAGGCAGAGGACCAGCCCGCCCATCTAGTGAAGTGCAGTGAGTCGGTGTGTCTCTGTAGACCACGTTTGGAGTTAGCATGAGCTTCAAGCTAGCAACCATATTGCAAAAAGGCACAGTGTAAAAGTGTCTTTTCACGTGTGTATTAGTGATGATGTTCCCAAGTGAATTAAAAGTGCCTGTCCTCCATAACCGGCAAGCAGTATGTCTGTGATATTCCTCCTGGAGGTGTGATACTAGACCTTTCCCTGCTCTGGACAGGTGGACGCAATAGCAATAGAGCTGCTGCCTCGCAGGCACAGAGGGTAAGGGGGGCACTCATCTCTCCTGGAGCTCCTGGGGAGGAAGCTGCTAATGGAGCTCTAACTCTCTTTTGTGCTGTTAAAACAAGTGGACATGAGAGAGAATAGAAAAGTGGTCCCATGTTTATTCCCCTTAATTGTATTCCTTATTCTATTGAGCTTTACTCCTTTATTTGCCCCACTCATATTGCCAGATTTATTTCTTTTATTATTTCTTTTACTTTCAGTGATCTTATTCCTTCCAATGTCTCCTCTGAACCTCTGTTTCCATGAGCAGGACTGAAACAGGCCCGTTCCCTGCTGTGACAAGCCTTATTAAAGAACCCTGCTGCTTGATGAGTGGGAAGCCAGGTCTCATGCTGGCAGTGGGGGTCTCATCAGCTGTTGATTGAAATTGTGTAAAATTACACATTAGTTGATAGCTGAGATCTACAATTGAACGATTAATCAGCCTGCCTAAAGGAAGTGGTAGAAAGAGTCAAGCCAGAAAGGCAAAGGCATCCCATAGGCACAGCTCCAATTTGAGATCCCAAGGGACGGCTGCCAAGCTCCTCTTACATGTGCAAGACGCTTTTTTTTCTTTTCCTTTCTTTTGGTTCTTGTTTTTTTGTTTTGTTTTATTTTATTTTGCTTGAAAATAGGCCTGAAGGGGTTTGAGTCTTCCTGAGTTCAGTGGGATTGTCAGTTTTGTGGCTTTTTCTTTGTCTGTGAGTTTTTTTTTTTTTTTTTTTTTTTTTTTTTTTTTTTTTTTTTTTTTTTTTTTTTTTTTTTTTTTTTTTTTTTTTTTTTTTTTTGTTTGTTTTTTTTTTTTTTTTTTTTTTTTTTTTTTTTTTTTTTTTTTTTTTTTTTTTTTTTTTTTTTTTTTTTCCCCTGTGTAAACAGTTTTATAGCCTGTGCACATGTGCCTCAAGGCAGTTACATGTACATCTTAGGAACTGAATAACCACCTCAGCTAAACAGTTATCCTGGAAAGTAGGGAGTTTCTTCACCGTGCAACACGGAGATGGCCCTTGTTATGCATCTGAAGAAGAAGCATCTTTCCAGGGAACTACGTCTAAACTCTAGTTGTACCTGGCTGTGTTCCTGTCCTCCCAGGTAAGCTCTGTTCAGTGTGCTTGAAAACTCCAGAGTTTTAATCCTTATGATAAACTCAAATTTTCATGAGGCGGGTCAGAGAAAGGATAAAATGCACATTTGCTTTCAGTGCTTGAGGGAATGGTGACATGTCAGAGAGGCAACAGTGCTGTGCTCAGTGAGAGTGCTTGTTGGCAGAGTGGTTTGGGTACTAGAGGAAGCTATGCACCACTTGTTCTAGTGTCCATACGAAAATAAATTGTGCTCACCTTTCCTTCCCGTGGCAAAAGAGGCTTTCCCAGAAATTATATGACCGGTTAAAGAGACTGGGCACATTCACTCTTTCATCCAAAACAGTTCACCAGTGGGTAGGTGTTTGAGACAGCTTCTGCATGAAGAAGTAAATATCCTATTTTGTTTTTTGTTGTTGTTTTCACTTGTTTCTTTAATGTGGGAGATGCTTCCTTCCTTCAGTGAAGGAACTGCTGCCATGCTCCCATTTGAAGGCCCAGCCTCTCATAATATTAGCCTGCACCATTATGCAGATGGAACTCTGGTGTTCCCACCTTTGGTGGAGGTCAATAAGCTCAATTGCACAGTGGGTCCAATAGTTGTTCACAGCCCTTTCTCTCTTAATTTAAAACTAGGTCAGCATGATGAACATTTGTCTATTCTTCAGGTTTGTTTTCTATTTTTTTTTTTTTGTATTTTCTGTCACTGGAGCTATTTGGTGTGGATCTGATGTTCTGTATTTGAGAGCCTCTCTATTCTGGTCTTCAAATGAGATGAAACATCAATTGCCAAGAGCACACAATATCAACTGCTAACACTTTGGAGTGATGGGGAAAGCAAAATTTTAATCACAATGCCTCAAGTCAACTTGTTAATTCAATACCCTTTTTTACCCTTTCTGGATAACTGTATAAACCTGTTTAGTTGTTTGAAAAACCAAAAATCCTTTTTTTTTTTTTTTTTTTACTTTTGTTTTTTCCTTTTTTTTATCTTCTCCTTAATTCCATCTCCCAGCAAAGCCTGAGACAAGAGCAAAGCTCCTGGCTGCTGAGAGCAAGCAGGTCATTTCTACACATTCAGAGACACACTGGTAGCATGTTGAAATTCGTTTCCACTCTGACAAAATGCATTGGCTTCAGTTCTCCAATAAATAAGATCCTGGCCTGAACAAAAGTGCAGGCTGGATGTTAAAGGACTTTAGGCAGGTAGTTCCTGATTTGTGCCTTGACGGTGTTGGGATAAGTTTAGCATAGTTTGTGTCCAGGCTGAGGTAAGGTAGGAACACCGTTCCCTTTATCGGTAAAGGATCAGGCCTGACAGTGTTCAGCTTTCCCTACAAGCAGGGCAGCATCAACACACCAAAGTTTACAGTTCAGCCTATTCTCTCATTGCATTTTGTTCATCTGTGAAAGTGAGAATATTTGTATATGTAAACAGAGTACTCATATGATTTTCTGACAGTTACCATATTTTTTTATGCCTGTCCCCAAAACCATCAACACAGTTGAACATCTGTTGTGCTTTCAACAGGAGGAGAAATTGCAGCGAAGTGCAGCTACTAATATATTCTGTACTTCTGGCTTGCATTTTCTTGCTTTTTCTTAATTGCCAAGAGCTGTAACACATTGATCTTACATGCAATATGAAAGAACTTATATTAAATAGGCTAACAATTATTTTCATCATATATTCATAATTTGGATGACATATGTCTTATTCTTTCATGAGTTGCCAGGGTAAAGAAATCCTGCCTAGCCCAGCAAACTTCTCCTTGCATGGCTTCCCACCAGTAAAAAAAAAAGAATAGAATCGTCTCTGGGTCTCTGTCCCAGCTGCAATTGGCTCTATCCATCAGCAGCTAAGGCAGATGTTTTCTGTACTGCACCTGTGAAAAGAGTTCAAATGTTCAAGTTGGAAAGGAGCAGGGCCACTCTGGCCTCAAACATGCCTGCGCCCAGCCAGCCAAGCTCAGCTGCATCTGTGAGCATGCAAAGCGGATCGAGAAAATACTTACTGGGATTATAATTCTTATAAATCTTAAGGTTTGTGAATGAGTTTGTGCATTTCAGGCAGAGTTCTCTTCATTAGTCACTTTTTGGTTTAGAGTGACAGTTTTTAGATGGATTCCTTCTGATCTTCTGGTTATATCTAAAGGAAATTTAGGCAAAGAGACAGAAGTAATTGTTTCTGTCTCCTTAGCAATGCATTATAATATTGCTATGAGTAATTTTTAATAAAATATCTTAAAACATCTGTATATAACGAAGTATTAGGATACATATGACATTAACCACCTATTTTTTTTTTTTAGCTTGTCCCAATCAAGGCAGAGATAGCCAGTGCTTTGCTATTATGTCATTAAGCAATGGTGTCTTCAGAGCAGAGAGCAGAAGAAGCAGTCTTTAATTGAATGCTTTTCTTTCTGTGTCACTATCTGACTTTTGAAGGATCAAAACAAGAAATTATTTTTTTCTGCATGCTTGGCACTCAATGCCTTTTCTCCTGATGAAATTAATAGAGTACAAATTTCCTTTCAGCGATGTAAGGAGGATCCTTATGTATCTGCCAGCTGGTCTACATGCCTTCCATTTCCCTTTTGGGAAAGGGCTTCAGTAAACTGACCAGAAGTTTTGCCTGACCACTGTGACTCATAACCTGCTGTAAGTATGGGAAGACTTTAGGAGAAAGATGAGACCCTTCCTGCGAGCTGAGCTGCCTTCTACTCTCAGCAGCATCATGGCTGCTGCTTTGGTCCAAGCACCTCTCACCTTGCATTCAATTGCATGACTAAGATGCTTAGTGTTGTTCTCTGGCGTTAATCAGCTGCTGCATTTCAGTATTGGCTAAACAGTTCCGCAGTCAGTTTTCCTTTTCTTTTAAAGGAAACTGCTTTGCGATCTTTCTGTTTGAAAGAAGGCACAGAAATGCAAATCAGCCTTAGCCTTGTAGCTCAGCGTTACCTCTGCCTTTAACTTATGATGCGAATTTGTACACGGAGCTATCCTGAAAGACAGTGCAATTTGGCCTGCTCATATGACCAACGTGCTATGGGGGGAAAAAAACAGCTATAACTGCCATGAGCTACATGAATGTCATAATCCAACAAGTGTTCATCCTGAAAACAATATCTCCCTTTGCTTTTTTTTCCACAAACCATTCTATTTCATTGATAGATTTAGAAAAAAAAACCACTCCCCCCATAACAAATTAATATCTTAGACTAAGTAAATGTATTTCATCTTCTCTAGCTGTCTTTTCTTCTAGCTTTATTAACACAGATGTTTGGGTTAACATCAATAATTGCTCTTTGTTTGAATGCTTTTATGCAAGTTTCCTTTGGTTCTGACTGTAGCAAAATGTATTCTGGCGGAAGCCTGCAAAACATGAGCCTGTTTCACTTACTCAGTAAAGACCTAAAACATCTCTTCAGAACTGCAGAAAAAGGAAACCCTAGCTGCATGCAAATGAAATTTAGAGCCCTCCTTTGCATCTAGTGAAAGTCTGCCAGGACAGGAAAAACTCATAAACATGACTGCAGTGACAAAAAGCAAGACAAGAAAGAGGTCTCTAATTGCAGATGGGAAATGTGAAAACAGTACATTAGGAGCCTCTGGGTGGTAGGTTAACTTCCCCCTCCCAATTAAGTAGCTGCTCCATTATGGAGCTTTAAAACACCAGTTAGGAAAGATCTGAATCAAAAGGAAACTCCGAAAAAAAAAATGACAACAATAAATTGCTTACTACCTTGCACCTTTTAGTTATTTATCTATGACTTGCCATATTGCATTGTGTCCTTAGTTATTTATCCCTGGCCAACAACAGTCTCACCAGTTACTGAAGACCCATCATGTTGCTTCTGGTTACTGGATTTTGATGAGTACTCTCCCAGTTACACTTTAACCAGCAAAATGGCAAAGCTATCAACAAGGCCAGTTACTTGCAGAGGTGACTACCAGGACTGCCATCATGACCAAGGGATGACACCGGGGCAGGGATGAAACTCGACACTTTGGGGGAGATTGGAGAATGCCAGGAGATGCAGATGGTGCAGTGCTGGGCTATTTTGATGGAGACTTGAAAGTAATGCACTCAGCAACAGCACAGCTGAGGACTGTAGAAGGACCGACTTAAGCTCTCCTTGGACCTATAAAGCAAGCAAATCGTAGTCACTCGGAGAAGGGAATGTGAGATGGACTTAACAGCAAATAGTGTCACTTTAGGGCTTTCCCAAGTGAAAGGGAAGTGAGGATGCAGACAGGTAGAATGTGAAAGTACAGAGTAGGATGTAAATACTCATTAAATACCTCTCCTCTTGCAATAAACGTGTCATGGAATCCTCCATACCCGCAGTTGCTTGAGGCTCTTGTTTCACAGCTTATCCTAAAGATAGCTCAGCTGGTAACATGATACGAAGTAATGGTGGAATTGTTTTACTCCAGGAGAGGCTGGGTATTAAGGAAGCAGCCCTATTTCCTCCCACCACCCGCTCTTCCCAGAAGGTCTTTTAGCCTGAGTTTTATCTCATGTTGTTTAGCCTATGATTTAATGGGATGTCCACATCTCTGTGGCTGTTCCATAAATACAGATAAATACAGTGCTACTGCTCTGGTTTGGCCACCAGTCTGAATCATGCGAGCTGCTAGTGCACGTCAAGCAAGCCTAGGTGTTACGTATTTTAGAATAGCAGACTTTAACTTTCATGACCAATGTTGGGAGAGACAAGGAGCTGGAGAGAAGGGGCATTTAGCACCACATAGGCCTGGCTTGGTTTTCTTCCAGGCCAGTTCTGAGTGATACCAGGCCTCCCTTCAGCTCCTTCCCCTCTGTCACCTGAGAGACAGCCGTGTCTCTGAGCAGTTCCCAATGCTTAAGGTCACCTGTGTTGCTTATGGCATGCAACCGAGCTTTACAAGACTGTGATATCTCCTCCATAATGTTCAAAAGTAGTCAAAGACCCCTGAGGTATGCCACACCATTTGGGATTTGAATTAAAATTCAAATTCCCCTCCTAATATCAAAAAAAGAAAAAAATAATTAGAAGAAAATTAAGTGCCTACTGTTGATTGTGAGCATGAGCAGGAGCAGCATCTTTCTATTCTGTTTCTGTAAAAGGTGTTCTGCACATCTGCGCAGGGCCGAAGGGCTGTGGACACAGCGGTGCCCAGGGTCTGGCAGTGAGCGACAGTCTGGGCTGATTGGACACCTCAAGATACGATCTGGTGTGTTGAAGGAACACGCAAAAGGTTGTAGAAGCACCAGGCAGCTAACTAGTAATATGTAAGAAACTGACAAGCTGAGACATTCTGGCAGGTCTTGGGAATATCTAATAGGGCATTGGCAACTGGTCTAGAAGCAAGAGAAGGGGCAATGAGTTAGAGCAAGATAAACGCGGAGTGTTTGCATGCACCGCATTAACTCATCTTTACATTAATACCACCGCTGGGTTGGCCCTCAGTGCCGCGCTGCAGGACCACGGCACCCCACGGAGCCACCTCACCGACGGACGGCGTGTCACGGCCTGCAGGTGCTCAAGGGCTCGCTGGGCTTTTAGACGTCCGGTTAACACCACTGCTACTGCTTTTTAGTGTGCCGTTGCCTAAGCCCCTCCGCAGCGCGAGGGCAGCGGGTGCCGCACGCAGCGAAGCCGCCACCGGCCGGGGCGCCCCCGCGCCCGGACCCAGCGCCCCGGGGCCGCCTCAGGTGAGGCCGGGAACGCCCCCTC
>VWPW01020226.1:93247-125495 GCA_013389825.1 Crypturellus undulatus
GAGCCGGCCGCGGGGGGCTCGGCGGCGAGGGCGACGAGCGGGACGGGGGGTTGCGAGGCGCCGCCGGAGGCTTCCCCTCCTCGCCGCACCCCGGCGGGGTCGCGCACGGCGCCGGAGCCCCCGTGCACATCCCCGCCGCCGGCGACAGCAAACCCGTGCTGCACTGCCGCGTCCTGCTCCTGGACGGCGCCGAAGTGAGCGTGGAGCTGCCGGTGAGTAGCCGGCACCTGTCTCCCTGCTGCTGCTCGCAGCCGCCTCCTGCCCGCACCTGCGCCGCCCGCCGCGTCGCCCCCTCTCCCCGGCCGCGGAGGCGTCGCCTTGCTCTTTATCTAACTATTTACTTATTTCCTCATCGCGCCGCTGTTCGTGGCAGCGGCCCTGGGGGGTCTCTGCCCTGCGCGGGCCGTTGGGCGCCCCGGGCGGCCGTTGGGCGCGGCGGGAAGAGGGAGCGGGGTGGGGGGGGTCGGCCCCGTTCGGACGCGCGGCCGGTGCCGCCGCTGAACTTTCCTCCCTCCCTCCCTCCCCGCCACCGCGCGGGAGGAACGAGGGAGGGACGGCGCCGGCTGGCGGAGTTCGCTCGCGAGCTGTTTGCCCAGGGCGGCCGAGTTGAGCTGCCCTCGCGCGTCGGCGGCTCCCGAGCATCGTGTTGCGCGTTTTCTTTCATTATTTTTGAGGAAGATGCACGATCTATAACAATAGTTTACCTATTTTGTGTGCATGTGCAATGACTGTAGCAGCACGATTAATTGTGCAATACTGTCGTATTCAGCAGTGTGAAATACTTTTTTTTTTTTTTCCCCAGTATGTCTTGTGAATTTTCTTAGAAGACTTTCAGTAATCTGTGTATACTAGTATCATATAGCTAAACATAGAAACCATCTAGTTGCCAAATTTTACTTGGAAGAAACCAAAGAACGTCGCGTGACACGGTTATAGGTCAGCTCATGAGATGCTGCTTCAAATGATCCTTTCCTTACACACTAGGTTACGCATTTCTAGGTCCTGGCTAAGCTAGTGTATGTCTCCCTTTTGGATCTCCTTTGTGACTTGCTGTAGTCCTTATATCTTGGCACAAATGTTTTCTAACAGACCCTTTGAATAACTTGATGCGAATTATCAACATGCTAAGGATTTACTTACACAAGTCTATGTAGGTAAGGTCAGTACGTACTTCATGGCAGGCTATACCACTTCAGACTCCTCAGAGTTCACCTGCTGTTGCAGAACCTGTTGTTTTGAAGCATCAACAAAGCACTTTCCCCAGTCTTTTGACATTATAAATAAAGGGCAAGTTTTGCTTGGTCTGGTAAAGAAACTGTAGAGCTCGCTTGCTTCGTTTGTGATGTCCTGTCTAAGGTAGACTGGGATTTCAGAACGTGAGCTGCGTATTTCTTGGCTGTCATTCGTTTCCCCTAGAGTGGGATAAGTCAGCAGTTATTTCACTGAAATGCCTGGCTTGGAGGTCTCTGGAGCTCATAGTCAACATCTTGAAGAATAAAAAAGGATTCCAAGATGTCTGTGCTTCATGCTTTTTACCTTTCTTTCATAAAAAAAAAAAAAAAAAAACACACATGCTGAGGGTTAGAAATCCTGAAAGAAGCATTTTATCACTTATAAAAAAATAAATCGGTAAAGTTTCACTAAGCCTTGAAGCACTAGTTCTTATCAGATTAGGACCTGAAACAGAATGTGTGTCCATGCTTGGAAGCTGTGGTGTAGTACCTTTTTAACCTGAGTGAATTGAGCAGTACCTTGTTTATAAAATAAAAAGTATGTGGTGATTTCTTCCCATTTCAGCCCAAGTTTTGTGGACAGTGAGGGTGTCTCTTCATCAACACTGAGGCAGTTTACCCTTCAGATATGTGGATAAGACTAAGGACTTTACTGTGCTGCTGATCATGTTTGCAAACACTTATATTGAGAAATACTGGCATCTGTAAACTTCTTTTCTTTCTCCTACCTGTTCATGTTACTTCTGATTTGTCTTTCTTGTGTTAAAAGCGACTTGTTGATATGAGAACATGATGGTTTTTAAACTGCTTTCTGAAACTTCAGTTGGAAAGAAGTAAAGATTTATTACATCTTTTAAGGACCACAGGGTCAATTTGTTTGTATGGAGGAATGGCAGAAAAGACATGACTGAAGGGAATTTTTATGTATTTTATTACACAGAAAAAAAGTTTCATTTTCCAAAATTTGTAAGATTAGAGTAAAGGTAGAATTCTGAAAGTTCTGTCCAAGTTAAACCTATCAGATTCTGCTCCAGTGTTTTCTTGTATGTATGTATGTATGGGGAGGTGAAATTGTAGAAAGAGTAAGTTGTACATCAATAGGCTGATATCTTCAACCTTAAAAATAGCATTTGTGAGATAGTGTTTGAATTAGAAACTTCACAGCTGTAAGCTTTTTGTCTGCTCCTGGTAACAGAAGCAGAGGTCTGACTTAACCTCGAAGTCCTTACCTGTCTTGCTCTTCTTTTGGCTGTATAGAAATATTGTGACCAAAGTCACCTTTCTTGTTTATCTACACTTCCACACCCTCTTCTTCCTGGGCTGTTTGCACTTTATTCTTTTTAGTGCATTTGCACCACCGCCCCTGCCCTCAAACTGCCCCAGCTGTTAGCTTGCCCAGCAAAGACGCTTGTGCACTCTTAGTAGTTCTCTGGCTTTTTTGCCCCTCTTGCTTGTTTGGGACATAGTAGATAAACCTGGATAATTTCTGTAGTCAACTTCTTGCATGAAATTTCAAGTATTACTTAACACTACTGGCTTTTCTTTGTTTGTTGTTAAGACCAAAACTGTGTGCTTTGAGAGCACTTGTTCTAAATATAATAATGTGCAATTTGGCTTTTTAAACCCACAAGGTCCTCAGGGCCCTACGTTGAATCTGAGATGCTTTTAAGGTTGGATCTGTCATATAGGAGTGAGTGGCAGTTAACTAGATCTGTTGCTGGGGGGTGATTTCCCATGGGTAGGGAGAGTATAAATGCTGCCATTACTTCTCATTGACCTGAAACCAACCCTCCGTGTATGCAACTGAAAGGCAATTATGGGAATTGACATAAGGAGAAAAGTACTTACATTAGAACCATCCCTTTCTTGCTCTCACATAAGTGTCTTATGTATTTCTTTTTACCATTGAAAATCTATTTTAGTGTTGTGTTGCATTTTCATTTATAGAGGAAGCCGTGATTTGTTTAGTTTCTCTAACCTGGTTGGAGGTAGATGAAAGATCAGTTATGCACTACTGTCAACATATTCTTGTTTCCTCTTTTCTGGAGGCTTGCTCTAGAGCAACTGTGTCCTTAATTTAAAAAAAAAAATAGAAAAAAAAATCAAAAAAAAACCAAGGTGGGAGGTGGTTACAGTTGATTCTTTATGGTTACATAAAGATTACAGGGAAATAGCCTTCATGTTTGCACAGTGATGATGATGATGCCTTTTAGTTAATACATAAATAGATGATTTTCTGGATGGCGCTCAGATGAGGCTGAAAAGTCAAACATCTGTGACTTTAAGCCATGGACGTTGGCATTTCTAAAATTGAGAATGACTTTTAATTAAGTGCATCTTATGAAAGCTTAAAGGGAGGCTATGAAAGATGTCTACTCTGTGGGATACTATGTAGCAGAGGTTTGTATTACTGTTTTCTAATGTCACTGAGAAAGTCATCTGTGATAAGTTTCTGGAGGGAAAGGAAAAATGAGCTTGTGTGTAGTGCTTGATTTTGTTTAATTATGTAGGACAGAAAGTGGGACCAATTAGTTAACTTGCTTTACCATGGAAATTCTCATTCTGCAAAGCACGTAGAGCAAGCCTTACATTTTCTGTGACATGAAGCCACAGTAATCGAAGCAGAGTCAGTCATAAATACTCCTTTTTAACGAACTCCTCTTACCATAATAAATTTCTGTGCAGCCATGAGCATAACTGCAAAGATGTGTGTGATGTATTAGAAAGTAGATGATGTTTAATGATTAAATGAACAAGTCAAGTCTAACAATCTATGGGCTGTCTTCAGGTGGATAGCTTTTATATTATTTCTTTGCTTTGATTTAGTAATTGTTTCAGCTGCTATGGAAACACTTCAGGGTAAGGATAGCAAATGTTCTTCAATACACATTTTTAAATCTTGATAGACTTCAGTATATTGTGTCCTTTTTTTCTGGAGTGGTACAAACATAACATTTAACTGGCCTGTAATGCTTGCTTCAAATGAAAATGCTTAATTAATTCTGGAGTAGTCATCTCTAGTGTTAGTCAGTGCGTCCGACTTCCTGGAATTGTAAATATTGGGAGAGGAGTACAAATCAGTTTTTCATTTCTTTATGTTGCATATAGTTTCTTAATGACACTTCAGAAACACCAGCTCTAGAGAAATACAGGTGTATACGAGAGGACCATAACCTAAGAAAAGCTTTCAAGTTATTCTCTAAAGAATCCAAACTGAAGTTATCCCACGCAGCCAAAAAAAAAAAAAAAAAAAAAAGTGTTTGTATGCCTACATACATAGGTATAAAAATATATAGGCATGTATATACGTATAGACATACATGCCTGTACATGTGTGAATATACACACACACACACTTTTAAAACAATAGCAGGGAAGGACTTTTTTATTGCTAATTCATTAAAGCTATTA
This sequence comes from Crypturellus undulatus, assembly GCA_013389825.1. Taxonomy (NCBI): domain Eukaryota; kingdom Metazoa; phylum Chordata; class Aves; order Tinamiformes; family Tinamidae; genus Crypturellus; species Crypturellus undulatus. The sequence continues at coordinate 97,891 of VWPW01020226.1, forward strand.
TCACTTACAAAATTGATCATACATGTTCATGTGGAAGCTACCTTTTGGCAACTTACAATTGTAATTGTTTCAGTGAAACAGTGTAATTGTTTTAGTATCCAGTGTGTTTGGAATAATTGAAAAATAGAGTGGCAGGGCGTTGAGTTCTGGTGCTTGTTAAATACTGTGGGCGCCAACTCTTAGAACCTCCTTCATAACCTGATCCAGGTTGCTTACTGCTGCTGTGATCTTGTAAATGCAGTCAGGAGCTTGCTGGGCTGTCCTCTGATAGCAGTCTTTAATTACCTTGTGTGGATACTGTGCACTTTGGTTCCTTGCTCTGTATGCTGCAGGTACGTGCAAAGCATTTGCAACAGAATTACGTGATTTAAGACAGATATGCAGCTGCAGTGAGGCAGGGGTGGGATGTGGATATGTGGCTGTGGCTGTGTTTCAGAAATCTACTGTGGGTTAGGCTCTGGAGAGGAAAAGGGGATTTGTGGTCCTTAACATGTTCACCGGTCATTCCTAATAAATCCTCAGCAAATAAAATGTATTTCAACAATATGAAGTAAAATAGAGATACAGAAAGCAGTATTTTATCTTACTGCAGAAGCATGTGAAAAGGATTTTGAGCAGGACATCTGCACAATAGAGAAGTAATGACATGCTTGAGGAGTTGGGAGGCTATGTGTAGTATAAGGGACTAAGAGGAAAAAGGTTGCAGGAAATGGAGATGATATATTAAAGAATGGGATGATATGTCTGTCCAGCTTCCTTTCTGGAACACCTGCTTTTCTGTGCATGCTTTTCTTCCCCACGTGCTCCCTTACGCTATTTGTAGCTCTTCTGTGAATACTCTTTTCCCTGTAGCTTTCTGAGAGGCTGCTTTCATTTAGTATCTTTCCTTCTCTGTGTGCTTCCTTACGCAGATCTCTGCATCCTTCCCATGCTCTATTAGATCATTTTTGTGGAGAGGGATAAGTCATTTCATTCTGCTAGAATGATAAGGGCAGCAGCTGTTAGCTGTATATAAGTGTTGCTGGGGTATTTTTCACTGCTCAAAACATTTTTTGTTATTAAATATTTGTTTTCTGGTGCAGACTATGGTAGTTTTTCTGTTTCTCTTTACACTTTAGAAATAAAAGGGCTAGAGGGTAATGAAGAGTTTAGAGTGTGACCATCTGTTGTGCATTTAACTTGGCATTTCCATTTACTTATATGCATCAATTTAAGTATGTCCTGGGCCATTAGCTGTATTGTGATGTGGTTCTTTTGAGATACTTGTTTAAGTTTCAATTTTGAATTTCAACTATGAAGCACTAAACAAAACCAGCTCTTGGAATGTATCTTGGCTGTTTACAGTTCTAATCTGTTCAAATTCGGATTATTTCACTACCTCGTTTTTATGGAACCAGAGATATATTATTCCAACAAATATATTTTTTTTAGGGAGTATACCAACAAGCACATCGGTTTGGGGTGTTACTGTATATCTGATGATTTTAAGACACATGATGCTCTTCATATGAGAAACATAGTTTGGAAATCCTACTGGAAGATCCTCTTTACTTCTTGTAAAGTAGCATTAATAACTGTATGCAGATATGTGCAGAGTCTTGGTCCTCCCATTTGCATTCCTATGAATTTACCAGGATCAAATGTCCAGGGCTAGAAAAGCATGGTGTTAAAATGTAGGGTTTGTGATCTCTAATTAAATTATTATACACTGCAATGTTATTTTCAAAGATAATTTATCAAAGAATGAATTGTATTGTGACTTTATAAGAATAATAATTTTCACTTTTTTTTTTGGTAATTGAAATTTTGTTGTTTCCTTTTATACAACTGTGTTGTTTCCTTGTTATATAAAAATAGTCTTGAGAGGAGTTTTGTGGCTTAGCTGTTTAGGCTCGGAAAGTTCAATTTCTGCCTAAATTTAGCAGACTAAGCAAGGAAACCACTTTCCATTTATTCAGTTTCAAGTTGCCTACTGTGTGCACTTCACTAAATTGAATTCTGTATCTTATGTATTAAGCAGTAATTTCAATTGCCAACATTAAGCTTTAACATTATCCTAGACTTCAGATAAATTCTTTTGTAGTGAATATTGATGGACACCGTAAACATGCTAACTTCAGTAGCCCCTCTTGTTGGGGTTAAATATGATGAAAATTACTTAATGTTCCAGTGTTACTTGCTCTAATTTTCCAAGTGAATGCTTTCTGTGGTTTCTTGGAAAAGGAGCAACTAGAATCCACGTTTTTATTTTTTCCGTTTTTCCCCTTGTATTCATCCAGAAGTGGTCACAGATAGGTTCTGTCCTTCAAATATCTCCCTTATATCTTGGTATTAGTTCCTGGAACTATAATATGATATGATTAGAAATTAGGGACTTGTATTTTTGTAAAAAGCCTAGGCCTCAAAACTTAAGTTTTTTTGAGCAGAACTGTAAACACAACCAGTGTGTGTAGTCTTTGCACTGAAACAAAGATGACTATTCAGTAGGGATGTAAATCCCAACTATGTAGATTTTATATTCAGGCTACTTAGCAAGCAGAAATTCGTTCTGAATAATGAACCTTCCCTGAACGCTCTGCTTTGAGAGATGATGAATGATGAGTCTGTTATCTCTTTGAATTTAGCAAATAAATGAAGAGTTGTTTTTCTAAAAATAGGTCATATAACTGGGATAGGCAGAAGCCTGAAAGTGTGATGTCCATTGGGCAGCATCCAGTTATCTTTCATGTTGTGACTTTTGGATGCCTACTTCAATCTGTGTAAATTCAGATGACTTGCTCTAGCTCTTTGAAGGGAGGAGCTGGTTTAATAGAACTTGTTTGTTGTTTACCTACCATCTCTCCTTCCAGGCTTCCTTCTACTTTGTGTATTGGGCTTGATTTAAGGTTTTGTTTCGTTTTTTTTTTTTTTTCTTCCCCCTATTGTTCATCCTGCCATCCTTTCTTCATTGCTCGCTTTTTGCTATAGACCCTGTCCTTTTCTCTGAGGAGTGTTTCTTGTCTTACTCCTTGTCTGTTAAGGAGTCTTCCAGTCTCATGCATTATCTGCCGAGGCTGCTGCTTATGTGTGAGGTGGGAAACCCAGCTGCAGGGTGGCTTTAAATGTACCCAGTTTCTGCCCTGTGCAATTAATCCTCTGTGCAGCTCTAAGCAGCACATTAAAATTCTGTTCTTGTGCCACTGGGTATTTTTTTTTTAATCTCAGTTTTTTCCTTTTGCGGTTGCACTCAGGATTAGACTAATTCTTACACTGTCTGAAATTATTTGTGTTCCTCTTGACATGCCTTTCTAAACCATTTTTTGTTGTTTCCTATCACTTTGCTGTGATAGGAACACAATTTATTTATTTCCTATGAAGATAATTCTTCATGAGAATGCCTGATCTTATTAAGCATAGCAGTAAATGTGGATAGACTTGATTGAATTTTATACAATTACAGAAGAAGAGTGCTTATGGTGAAGTAGATTTTGGAAACAAAACTTAAGAATACCATTAGCAAAACACAGGAAGCCTGTATTGCCACTAGTCATCATGGTACCTCCATGGGATACAGTCTATCTATGGTAGTTGTGTATTTTCTGTTGGATTATTGGAACACTTGTACCAATAGGAATCAATATCATTATCTGAAAGTGTGAAACTTGGGGAACCTTATGGACATCCAAATGTTTGTTACAATATTCAAATAGTCTGTTCCAACTAGTTAGAACCTTAAGAAAAGGGGCGGGGAAGTTGGAATTGATGTGTTTTGATGGTTCACAGAGACTGCTCAGTACATTTTAGGAGGTAAATATATATATTTTTAGCTTTTGTTATGTATTTTTAGTATTCTTAAGTTTAGGTTGTTAGGGAAAAAAAAAAGATTTCTCACTACCATTGTTTCTTTTTCCTCTGGAGTCACCTGGACCATCCCCTCATTTGTCAGCACTGCTTAAAATTGCTTTTCTCCTGTATGCCATGTTGATGCAAGCTTTGCATTATAAACTTATCCTGTAGCCTTTCTGGTGCTTTATTTGTGGTTTTAAATGATAAAGATCTTTCCAAACTATGTAGAAAAAATAAGCAAAGAGTTTAAGCAGTTGTGTTTTTCACTAGCAAAAGTGGTTTGAAGTTAAATGCTGTGTGACTTCTGGGGATGGGGTAGGAAGGAGCATAAAAAATCAGCAGTATATGACAAAAATAAGTGACTTGTTTGCTGTGTAAAAAAAAATGCCAGCAAATATTCTGCTTTTACATTCTGTGTGCTTGGATTTTGTTTTATTTTTAGATTAAGCACCCAATTTATTTTAGTTCATAATTTGACTGTAAAGTGTATTTAAAAAAAAAAAAAGTTTAGCTCTTTTGGCAAGGATTTTGCTTCTTTTAGTATATGGTTGTAACCATGGAAAGGTATATTGAGATATATATGCATATATGTTATTTTTCCTCTTCATCAACATGTGCTATGGTTTTAGGTACTGATAGAAGAGTTTCATCTTGTTTTAGCATCAAAAAACAATCTGATAATTAATTTTTCAACAAGATCATAGTCTGAAAAAATGTTAGATGAAACAGAATGAGGTGGTCTTTCATAAATAGAAAATATTCCTAATCAAACTTTTTTTATAAAGCAGATTTTTCTGTGTTATCACTCTATGTTAGTTTTCCATGTTATCATAATAATGACATTGAAAGTGTTACGCTCCTCATTTGTGTAACACTTGGAGCAGAGAGTTTTTTCTGTCATGGTAGTTAGTTGGGTGCTTGAATTGTTCTACAAAGGGAAAATATTCTGAAGTGCTTCTTACTTCAGTGTGACTTTCAGATGCTGCTCATGGGAGTGCAAATGGGCAAATTGAAGTGCAAGATCTGGCTGGAAGGATAGTCCACAAGGTGACCTGTTTCTTTAACTTTCTGGCATCTTAGTGATTTCTGGTACAAAAACAGTTGGTACTTGAGTCAGATAAGTTTTTAAGTAATAATCCTTCAGCAAATAAGTGGTTAGGCTACAAGAAAGACATTTAGTTGAAGAGTACAAATTCTTCTTTATTGCATATGCATTAACCTTAGATGATAAACTCTGTCAAGACGAGGATAGCTCAAAATTGCTTGTAGGAGCCGACCAAATAGAGGTTCCATAAAGTATTCTAGCTATAGGGGATTCACCATACAGTGAAGAGCTCTCAGAACAGCACTGTCTGTCCCATAGAATTTGGTGACTGGATTCCAAGCCACAGTACATAACTGGGAATGGAACTTGCTCTTTTCCCCCATTTTTTCCTTTTAGCGTTTGATACCACATCACTTTTTTCATTTTTGACATTCTACTACTTCTTAATGGCTTATTAAACGTACATTTAAAAAAAAGTCTTTCTTGCATGCTTCAACTTCAAGTAGTGTCGCAGTACACATTGATTAAATATTAAGGTGGGTATCTGAGTTGGTAAATGATGGCTGAAATTCTTTTTATGAGCCTTCAAAAAACTGCCAGATTCAATACTAGTCTGCAAATAGGTTAGTAGTCTGTCAGTCTGCCAGAGCCAGGGCAGGTAAGATGGAGAACAAAGTTCTTCTTTTGTATGAACACTTTTGTGCGAGTGGAAGTTCTCCTTTCATCACTGATCAAATGAACAACAAGCCAGAGCCGTTGTCTGAACCTGTGCATTCCAGAAGTTTGATGGTAAAAAGATGACCCTTGGAGGCAAAATCTGTGAACAGTGGGGTTCTAGAGAAGCCTGTAAAGGCTTCCCCCCTCTAGCAGTGGGGGGACAGCCTTTCTATTCCTAGCAGTGTCACCTGCTTCCCTTGAAAAAGTATGTTCTGTGAAAATCCCAGCGTGGGTAACAGAGCAGGCAGTGGTAGTAGCAGCTGTTAGAGAGTGAACAAGAAAGCAGGAGGTACAGGACAGATGCGGGAGTGCGCACTGGAGTGCACTTCCATTGCTCTGCCCTGTATGTGTACATAGCCTGCAGTGCTAACAGACTTGCAGTGGTTTTACAGCTAGATGATAAGTTATAAATGCAGAAACAGGCACCATAGACAGGGCTAGAAGGCAAGTGTGTGGCTCTGTTCTGAAGTCTGACTTAGTTTCGCTTGGTGTTTGAAGTGACACGTGTATATAAAAAGTGTTTGTGAGACTATCAGTTCCTGATGGTAGTGGGGAATGGAATTGATGCTGGAGGTAAAACAGGGATTTGTTGCATCTCCCATTAAGTTGGTACTTGAGTAGATAGGGAGGCAGTTGTCATGTGGCCTGGTTAAATATAGGCTTTAACAGTACCACATTACTCCTCCATTTTTTATTTTTCAAGCAATTAATTTTTGATTATGTTAAAATGAATGATATGCAGAACATCACTTATAGGATTACTGTTAGCCATTTATATCTCTTTGTTTCCTCTTAATCCCCGTTGAGTTGGTTGCTACTCCCAAAAGTGTTATCTCATTTGCTAAACAAAGATATTTTGTTTTGGATAAGATCTATTAGCTGCCTTTATTCCTCTTTTTCCTCTTTCGCTTTTTTTTTTTTGTAATGATGTGAAATGGAATTCAACTGACTGTTCGTCTTAGATGTCATTTGGAATATTGCTATTCAAGTTATGTTTGAGAGTTGGTCTCATGGGTGACTTGTATATGAATAGGTTATAAACTGTAGATTTATTTAAGGTCAGAAAGCGTCGTTGTGCGTACTTGGTCTGTTTTCCTTCACTAATCAGTCTTTAGAAGTTTTTCCAAGAATGTTTTGAGCCTGTGACTTTTTGGCTTAAAACTCTCTTGGAATTTGTTAGTTTATCTGTCCCAAGAGTCTTTAATGAGAAGCAGTTACTGATTCAGTTTTCATGTGGACTCTTCAGAAAACGAAAACAGCTTTTAATATATCTGGTATTTTTATGGCTTGTGTGACTGGAGACTGTGGGAACAATCTCTTCCATATGAAGGCATGTGAAATTTGCATACAGATTAACTCTTAGTCCTATCTTTGATACCCTGAATAGATTAAAGGCTCTTTTCAGATGCTTTTCAGGCTCAAAATTATTCTTGGTAGCTTTGTGACTTCTCTATAAACCTACTAAAATGGAAACATTTGAGCTGGGCACAGCAGTCTTGTAATGGTTTTGCAAATATTATCCAAAATTGCATTATTCCTTACTTAATGTTCCCTTTTTATGCAATCAGGGATCATGTTTACTCTCTTGGCTGCAGCATCACGCTGAGAACTCATATTCAGTTGCTTTCTTTTGTTACCCTGGAGTCCTTATAGTGCTGCTGAAATCCAGGGTCCTGGCTGGCAAACCTTCCTAACCTGGTAAGCATGACCCAACCCTTCTCTTCTTATGCATATGATCTTTGGTTTTGCTGAATTTGGATACAATCTGTTGATCCGAATCAGTCTGTACAACCAGCAAGACTCATCATCTCTTGTTCCTTGCCAGTTTTGAGAAATTCAGTAGGAGCAATTTTACTAATTCTGTCTCATGGAGAAGAGCCTCTTGGTAGTTTATGAACACAATACTTTAGCATTGTGTTGAAAGTGCTGTTGGCTGATGGCATCTTTCCCTTGCTAATGGGTTTGTGTTTGTGTTATCTATTTGTGTACTACATGCATCTGGTTTTAAAATGCTTGCATTGTCAGTCTTGTAGGCTGTATTTTGAGAATGCAGGTGCTTCATGGGCAGCCTGAGTTCTCTTCCCGCCCTTGTGCTGCATACAGACTGGCTTTTCAGCTGTTGGTGGGACTATGATGAAAGTCAGGTCAGGGATCACATCCCACCTGATTTACTCTTAAAATGCTTCCTCAGCAGTAAATGTTAGCAATTGCTTCAATAAGAGTGACATTAATGAGAGACAGCCTGGCAGAGGAGTTGGATGCTCTTTTGAGTCCAAGGTGCTGTGAAAAAAAGCTTCTGGTTGTTGAGTAGTGGCTTAAGGGCACAGATAATCACTTTGGGAATGATTTGATATATGCACTTACCACTTCCATATGCAGATGCTCCTAGTCCAGGACAAAGTTGTCCAGATCAATGTAAAGAGGACAAGAAACACTTTAGCAAGATGGTTCAGTGATGCAGGTGGTAGCAAGGAGCTCAGGCTAGATCTGCAAGAGTTGCCTTCTGCCCAAGCCAGACATCTTATGGCAAGCTATTATTCTAATGTTCCTTATTGCCTTTATCAGGTTGGACTTGGTTATTAACCCTTGTTTTCTTGTATCCATTGCTGAGTATCATGAATTATGCTGCTGTCATTTAATTTTTTGCTGAATGCATCCAGCTGTATCTAGTCTTTATGTTCAGAATCCAAGAGCCAGCATTGATAAGAATAGTAAAATTGATAACTAAAATTAGAAAGATTTTAGGAGGCTTAGAAAAGGTCACCTTTCTCTAGATTTCATCTTTGGAGCCTTGAATAAAAGCAAGATTGGAAAGATCTTCCGATGGCTGTTTCTTGATGTGGCTGTTGTGTGATGTAATGCTTATCCTGTACTGCCTAGGCCTTTGAGTCTGTCAGGAAGTGAGGTGAAATAAGACAATCCAATTAAGGAACATTCTTAAAACATTCTTAAAAGAGAAGGGAAAAAAAAACCCAAACCAGGTAAACAGATGGAGGATTTTTCATCTACTGAAAACAAAAAATGGACAGTTCTGAATCATGCTGACAAGGTTCCAATTAAAAACATACTTTTAGGTCAGAATCCACAAGTTACATTAGAAAGACAACCTGCAATGAAAATGAGAACTATTTTAAGCTTTTTACATAAACCTACTGGTTTGTTTTCTTTTTCCTGAATGGGGAAACTAGGGAACCGTTCTGTTTCAAGATTCAGTTCTTGTGACCAACTAGTTGTGGTGTTCAACCAGCTTGTGGACTAGGTCAAATTTTAAAGGTGCTCGAGAAAAGAGTTCCCAAGCATCTGGAGCTTTGTTGTGTGATGTCTGGGACTATGTGGGACTACTGGGAGGCTTGTTCTGGGCATCTTGTTACTGGAAGTGAGTAGTAGGGGTCATTTTGCTGGGGTCTTCTGAAAGCTGTGCTGTGCCACAGGAGGGTGAGAGAGACATCTGAGTATCTAGTGTGGGAAGCTAAAGGGAGAAAGAGTGTTGGCTAGAGAGCTGGGAGCTGGTATTGTTACTGTTTCTGGCTTGTAGACTCAGTAATATATATATATTTTTAAAGCTGTAGGCATTATATCCTTCTCTTTGAGTCCTCCCAAATGTTCTTTGGAGGTGTTTTCTTCTTCGTGTGGTAAGATTGCAATGTCTGTAATCTTCTTCTGGACAGAAAGACTTGAGGTCTTGATTAATTGCTTCTAGGAGATTGCCAGAGGTTGCTCAAAATGTTACTACCTTCAGCTCTCTTAGTCTGTGCCAAGGCTAGGTGAAGGATATGTACACCCGTATTTCAGTGTATCAGTTGAAGAACCAGGTCTGTGTGTCCAAAACAACTGATGGTGAATTGAGTGACTAATGTAAAAATATTTTGTGTTGTCAGGGAAGTGCTGACCCTGGGAGTGTGTGCCTCAGACTTAAGTCTGTTTTCCTAGCATACTTCACCAGCCAGGAGCCCCTGAATTTTTGTCTTGTAGTACCATGAGACAAGCTCTGTGGTTGTAACGGCTCTAAGTCTGTGTGTGGTGTGATAGATGTGGGAGTGAAGTGGTGATCTGACCCTGAGGAGCACTTGCTGCTTGTGTTGTCAAATTTCTATAATCCTGCATCCATGGGATTACTGTGTACTAGTTTATATTTGGAAGGCCTCTACGAACTAATAAACTTAGTCTAGGAGCAAATTCTGAGTTTTACATTGCTCCAAATGGGATGCAAAACACTGTCCACAAGAGCAATGAACTCGCAATTAGGTTGTTGTGTGTTTTTGTAGTGTATGAATCTATGTAGATGCAGAGCTTCTGACTTGCTTACGATTGAGGGAAATTTAGTTTTACTGTAATGCCTTTTTATTTGGACTTTGATCAAGAAGCACGGTTTCATCTTACACAAATACTGGAAGTTGACTAAAGGTATTGAGGTGTTGCAGTACAAAGTTCCTTCTGATTTAACACTCTGCGTTGTATTGAAGTGATACAAAGTGATATGTGATATCCTGTGATAATCTTATTGGGTGGAAAAGATGAACTTGTTTAACTCTTACCCTACAAGCTTCAAATAAAAACATAACAGCTTTTTACATGAAGCTGGTCATGAAGTATTTGTTTCAGGACAATGGTAAAGAACAGACAAAACTATAATTGACTAATATATGGCTCTGTACTACTGCAAATCTACACAGGTTATAAGGTGTTCTAAATATGTTAGCAGCCTATTTTGCTATTTTAAGCAGTGTAATGCCAAACATTTGTCATCTGCTCTTCTAATCAGTGGGTGGATAAAACTTGATTGGATAGTCCCCACCCACCCAAATGCTTAGCTGTTTGTAGGTTAACAGAGTGGAGGAGGGAGCACAGTCCCAAAATTAGGTTAATCTGATTGACTTGACATTTCAGTTAGGCTTTTCTGCTGATTTATTTTATCATATCTGTAATAAAGCAGAGTGGATGTAAACACTTTTTCTTCTGGTTCTTACTAGAGAAATGGCAAATGGAGGCAGGGAGGAGGTGAGGAGTCTGTTGGCAAAGTAGTCATGTAAATGGTAAACCTTATAAACTGTTTTCGCTTATGCAAAATAAATGGAAAATTAGTTTCTTTTCAGGAAACTGTGATGCTACATTTGATGGAAGTTACTCAAGATTTTTTTGGAAGGGAAAAGGCCTCCTTTGGTCTGGGCAAGAGGACCTGAACAGCTTTTTGGGTCTTGCTCCTGGACAGATAGGTGGTATCTCTGTGCTGGATATACTGCCAGCCCTGTCTAGTCCATGCTATAATGGACTAGACTGTCCATTATACAAACTCTCTGCATCCTGAGAGGGAAGAGCAGGAGTCCGTATATCAGTTTGACCTTGTGCATATGTGAATTTAAATATGTCTATAACTTGTCTAAGCACAAATTGCTAGCTCATTCTGTTAATGTTAAATCACAGAATGGTTGAGGTTGGACGGGACCTCTAGAGATCATCTAGTCCAACCCCCCTGCTCAAGCAGGGATATCTAGAGCATGTGGCACAGTCGCATCCATGTGGGTTTGGAAGATCTCCAGAGCAGGAGATTCCACAACCTCTCTGGGCAGCCTGTTCCAGGGCTCTCACCCTTACAGGAAACAAATTCTTCCTCATATGGAGATGGAACTTCCTGCGTTTCAGTTTATAGCCATTACCCCTTGTCTTGTCGCTGGCCACCACAGAGAAGAGTTTGTCCCTTCCCTCTTTATATTCTCCCCTCGGGTATTTGTGTGTATTGATCAGATCCCCTCTCAATCTTCTCTTTGCCAGGCTAAACAGGCCTAGCTCACTTAGTCTTTCCTCATACAATAGATGCTCCAGTAAGTCAGAATAGTTTAATACTTGCATTTTGCGCATGATCAAAAATACTTGATTTTTTTTTGCTTTGTTTTTATTTTAATTAAAATAGTTAATCTGTCCATAGGAACCAACTTGGATGAAGTACATGTGTGCTTATAAAATATGGCAGACTTCTGTCAAGTTGTTTTCCCTCTCTAATTGCTGGATTCAGAGTTTGCAGATTAGACAAACTAGTAGCACATGCAGGCTGCAAATCATAGTGCTACTTATATAACTACTTATATGTGTGTAAATAAACTTGCATATGGGTTGCAGTCAGCATGTATTTAAGAATGGGTAACTGTCTCAACGAAATCTCAAAGCATTTTTTTTTGTAGAAACATACTTGCCCTAAGGATTACTAAAACCCTATAGCAAAGCTCCTTACTTGCCTCTAGGAAAGAGAACTTTTCTCTGATTCTTGCCCATGCTGCTTTTAAGCTTCTGCACTTAAGTATGAAAGTCTGTTACCCTTCTTTCCTAAATTTCTAAATGTTGATTTGGAGTCAATCCACATGTACTCACAAGCCCATGATAAAGTGGTGTGTTCTAGGCCCCAAGTGTAAAAGCTTCACAGCACTACCTACTTATACTTTAGATAAGTAGCTACTGAACAGAAAGCGGTAAAGTTCATTTTACTTGAAAGATTTTAGACGTAGCCCCTTAAATGATGCCTTTTTTCTTTTCCTTCCCCCACTCAATCTTGATCTGAAAAGTAACTGTAAGTTACTTGCCTCTAAGTGCTGTACTGAAATTGTCACTGTAAATTATGAGCAAGACTCAAACTCTGATACTTAAATTTATCAGCATTACCTATGTGACTCTAATTGTTATTGGCTTTGTATGGGGGAAGCAGTTTGAAAGGAAATTCTTAAAGAATATGCTCAAAAGAAAGAATTCAGGTCATGGCCCTTCTCAAAATTCAGATAGCTGTTAAAAATGCAAAGGCTAAGGAAGTCAAAATTCAAAGGCTGAAGAATTATTAAAAATACTAAATTATTAAAAATAGACTGAAATCAGCTGACGCCACTTACAGTTATTTCTCAGTCTGGAACACTTTTTTGTTTTCATTGGTTTTTGTTTGATTTCCTCACGACTTCCCCAGTGTTTTTCCTTCTCACGCCAGAGTTCTGTGCAATCTTCTGTTTTGTGCTCTGAATTTGAAATATTCTCTATGTTCTGGTGCACCAAGCTTGTAGCATCTTATATTCCAGCCTCCCACATGGCAAGTGTGCTTGCATAACTGGTAAGGGGAATGAGTCAGTAAGGCTCTGTTTTTCTTCTCTCAAGATATGTGCCATTTTCTCTGGTTTTTGTTGAGCTTCATTTTGCATAATAAATCTTTCATGGTTAGCACTTTGGCTGTGTATTTCTTACGATGTTAAGCACATTTTTGCTACTTGATGGCCGTGTGTGGAGGAAGAAATGTTGGTGTCTCATATCTTAGCTTTATCTAGCATCTTGTTTTTGAGAAACCTGGTTCTTTCAAAAATTAAGCAGCAGAAGGAAGCTTCTTTTCTCTTGAATATGTACCTTTATGACTGTCATCTATAGGGACACTTTTGATAACAGAGAGCAGAATGATGCTTCCAGCCTGGCAGTGTTAATGTAATTTCAGACAATACTTTTAGCAAAATAGAACTGCTCTGTTTGCTTAGATTAGATGAGAAATGTTGTAACTTGCTTCCATGGAGACTTGGCAAATTAGTCAAGTATTAGTCAAGTAGCAGAGACTTCTGTGATGCTCAGCATTTTGGTACTCAGCATGCAGAGTTCCTTTAACCCAGTGGGAGACCTGACAAACATCATAGTAAGAAAGACCATGTCTTGAGGCTCAGTAAGCAAATAACAGTCAAAAGGTGGGTTAAATTGTTTTTATAACCTTAGTGATATTTGGATTTAGTTAAATGGAATGTTAAGCATTAACACATGAAAAGATTAATGACAAAATGCTGAAGTTAGAAACTGAACAGCTTATAGCAAGCCATGTAAAGTGCTGTGATGATTTGTATTTTTCTCAACAAAGGTCAACTCATATTCCATTAAAAGCAGAGGTTATGTTAAGTCTATTGGAAGCCTGTGTAGTTTATCATAATTTGTTTATAATAGAAAGAATCTTACAAATTGTGCAACCCGGCACAGTCATTCTTTTTGTCACATTGGATTTGGCTGCTTATGCTGCAGCCTTGACAGAAGAATAAGGTATCTTTAGTTTTAGTGCATGAATTCAGGAAAAAATCGACTGAGATTGTAAAGTATGCATTTCCCCCAGCCTTAGGCATGTGAAAGTGTTTGCTAACATTACTAGAAATGGAAACACATCCCCACTGTTCCCCACCCTCTTTTTTTTTTTTTTTTAATCTTTAGCCCCTTGGTAATTTTAAATAAAAACTACTGCTCACAGAATGCAGTAACTGGGTATTTTTACATCAATATTGCTAAAGTGCACCTGTTTCAACAGAATTTGTTAATTTATGCTTTATATGACTATCTAATGATGTCTGTTCTGGATTACCATGACTCATTTAGGGATGGGCAGTGATGACCAACCAAACTCATGACACTTAACTTTTGGTTTTGTATTCTCTGCCTGAAAGTGCTGCTCTTTACAAGAATGTAGTTAATGACTGCTTCCTTTCTGCCTGTCTTAATGGTGGGTTGCAGTGTTCTGTATTTGCTTTCATCTGTGTTTCAGGGAAAAAAAAAATGGTCTATATCAGCTTCTACCATCCTTCATAGATGGGAGCTAATTCTTCCATAAAGGTAAGAAAATAGCTGGTCTCCGTTGTAGTCGTTAGGATAATCACGTCCTGGGGTCATATATTAGTTGGTGGTGACACTTTCTGGTGTCTTTATTACACACTTGGTTAATGAACAATAAAGGATATTTTTATAAGTTGGGTTTTGCTGTCTCTTTTGTTCTTTTTTTTTTTTTTTTTTTTATCAATGTTGACATCAGTGTTCTGGAAACCAGTGAGAGTACAGCCTCTGTTATGGAAAATGTGGTATAAGGGTTGGGAACCTTTTGTTAACTTACAATGTCACATGAATGAAAGAGTAATAAAAATCAAAGGAAGGACAAAGGCAGCAAGAATGTGACTTTGGCTGCAGCATATGTGCACCTTGAATGCCTCCAGATCACAGGTTCTCTTTGTTGATAGTGATCGCTTAAGCTCTGCCAGTGCTGGAGAATGAAGCAGGACGTGCACATCATAACTGATCACTGACTTGTGGCCTTAGAGTCAGAAAGATGAGCAAAATCATAGACAACTCCAGTATATTTCAAGCCTGCATCCCCTGCCACTTGTATTTGTGGTGATGGCCAATACTAAAGCTTTTCCACTAGCACTTCATAGAGATGAAAGTACAGGTTATGATGTTAACAAACTGGGAAGATTTTCTTCTGAAATGAGGAATTCTGCCAGAATCCTTCTGAGCAAGAAAGGGTGTTCAGCAGAGTACCATAGCTAAGTAAGAGCACGTTAACATTATATTAGCAAATGTGGTTCTCCTAGAGTTGTTTGAAAAAAAAAAAAAAAAAAACAAACAGTGGTAGTTTATTCAGAAAACACCAGACATTAAATGCTGTTATTTATATTGTCCATTTAGCATAAGTGCCAATTTTTGGATAAAGGCAGTCAGTGGGAACAGATTCAGGTCAGCGGAGTTGGCTTATTCCTGATGTTTAAGGGATTACATGCTTTTTAGTTCATGTAGTTAGAAATATTTGCTAGGAAAATGCATTGGAGATGAAACGCGTGAGCAATAAGAATTTTATTTCACAGCTAAAGCATCCTACTATTTGTTATATTGAGGTACTAAAGTTGAATATTTGCCTACTTTGCTTTGGTCTTCCTGAGGATTTAATATGCATATATTGTTATTTAGTAATTAAAATATAGTCATTTAAAAGGAGCAATTAAAGCTAAAAATGCCAGCTTTGGAAAGCCATGTGTATTTATGAATGGAGGAGTGGTTTGTCATTTGACTGGAGAATGGAGCCGCTTTGGAAAGCAAAGGAAAGAACTGATCCAGCTGTATTCTAAGTTGGTACTTGAAATGAGTTTTCTGTATGAATAAACACTGCCCTTATGCTTAAGTTACCTTTTTGTGACTCCGGAAGATTATTTAACTGTTGCGTGTCTGTCACATTTCCCTGAGGAGTGTGTGATGAGGGGCTGAATCTGGGAGGAGGAGATGGCAGTTGAGGAAACACTATAGTGTTTTCCCTGCATTAAGGGTCCTAAGCAGTTGATCTAGTGGCATAGCAGTTTTGGCGCTAAATGTGAGCGCTTTTAGGACTGCTGTTTAAATGGGGGCTGTTAGAACAAGTGTCAGACTTCTGATGGCAGTGAATTGTAATTGTTCTTCACCAAGTCTCTTCACAGGCATAGACTCCTTTTTGGTGATGAACACTTTAAGCCTACTGAGACTTTATTTTAATTTACATGGTAACATCATGTATGCAGCACTTCTCAGGTTCTGTTTTGTTCTAGTTCTTGGTCTTCAGGAAGAAGCTTGACTTGACAGCACTGTGCGTGAAAGTTAGGAAAGAATAAATAAAATTTCTGCGCAGAAGCAGAGCAAGATCAGTATTTCTGAGTGCGGTACTGGCAGGTTGAAACCTGCTCGTTACAGTGCTCCACCCTCATCAGGAGCCAGCCGGCTGCACAAATAACAAGATCGTAACGGCCTTTCACCTGCCCAGAACAAACACAGACTTTGGGGTTGTCAGTCAGGATAATTTTCTCTTCTGTGGTTGAGACTCTGTGTGTGAATGTTTACTACAGGAAACACTCTACTTTGTGCTCTGAAGCAGATGCTCAGCTGCCTTTGTTGCTTGTCTTCATTTTGGCCCCTTCTGTTTCAGCATAGATGTTGGGGAGGGGGGTTGTGGAAGAAGAGTGTGTCAGTGTAAGTCTAAACACTGGTCTACGGCACTTAGATGATTATATGCATATACTGCTCTTTCCCTAAGGCTCAGTATCTTTCTTCTTGGAAACTTGTTCATGATAGATGGACTGACTGGCCTACCATGTGACGGAAACCTTCTGCAAGATCACATTACTGATTAAAGAAGATGCTTTCCTGAGCTCATTTGTTATGCTTTGCTACTTAAAAAATATATAAAAGGGATGCTTTATCCTATCCCATTCTTGTTTCTTGAACACTTTTCTTTTTTTGTCTTGCAAAGGTTACTGCCTGGATAGTAAGCCATTTATTTGAGCCCCGTTAATGCATAGCTTTTGGATACTTATTTTTGAAACGTATTTCCTGAAATAAACCTAGTGTGAAGAGTTAGGAAGTCTGCTGTAACTATTGGCCTGTACTGCCTGCTTTGTTCAGTTGAGCTGAAGTGGTACTGTGATCCTGCTTGCCTCCCTTTCCCTCTCTCTCTGAGTGCTGAGCTCTGTTAGTTTTGTTTCAGTAAGACCAGAGCATCAGTTCTGCTCCACTTGTTCTATTCTTCCCCAAGCCAGTTTTTGACCTGGGAGATCTTTAGCTCCATTGGTTTTGTGAGTGTGGAAAAACATGAGTGGATGAGGGATTTCTTCTTAGATGGGCAAGGGGACTGCTAGCTAATATGTGCTTCTTTCAAGTTTAAAAGCAAGTCCTGACAGCTTCTGGTTATGTTAAAATGTTTGTGGATCAAATGTTGGTAGGGCAGCTCCTTCCTGCTGGATGTCTCCTCAAAATAATGCAGCAGTTGCTCAGATTTTGGAGTCCAATTCTGCGGGTTGTACTAAAGTGCCAAAAGGATAGCTATGACACAGTAGATGCTGAGTTTCTTTAGGATCAGTTGATGCTGAAATGAGACATTCACAGGGAGAGACTAAACTGCCTTTGTATATAAAATATACATATCTAGAGTAATTGAGAAGCCCTAGAGGTCAATCCCAGAGCACAGGTAAACCGTTGCAATGGACCGGCCATTGTAGACTGAAGGGAGAGGTGCTGGTCTGGCATAAGGAGAATCCCCAGAAGCATCATGTCTCTTGAGACTCACTTACTAGAGATGGATGGTGGCAGGATTTTTTTTTTTTTTTTCTTCTGATATACAATGTGTCATTATTTTCTGCCAATTCGTGTATCACTGGCAGATATGTTTATAATCTATGGCCATCAAAAATGACCTTTGGCAAAAAGTGTAAGTCTTTTGGGTCTCATGTTAGCTACATATGTACTTATAGGAAAGGTTTAGCTATATCTTAAGATAGCTCAAAGATTTCTGGTGATGTTCTGTGTCTGTTATGTTCTGACAAATCTCCAGTGTGTTCCTGTGAGGTTGTGTTATGATCTGCTGTAAAGGAACTAGCAGTACAAACAGTATCATCTTTTAAGTTTGTCACCATATAAATAATATTTTGCTGCAACCTTCCAAAAAAGATCTTTCTTTTTAAAGTGCATTCCTCAATCCATTTATGTATTATAGGTATGTATAACTTGTTAGTCAGCAGATCTAAAAATTAACATTCCCTCCAAAAGATCAGTGGTGTGTGTGTGTGTGTGTATTTATTTATTTATTGACATAGCTGCTTAAATAAAGGAGAGGTTGTGCCCGCCTCCACCAAAAGCTGAATTAATGGGTGCTTTAGTTTTACCAGCCTTTAGATGATCTGAATATTAATTTAAACCTGAATGTGGGAATGTTACTTGTACACATGTGTACTATTTAAAGATATTTATGTGACCATTCTTATTGCTGACACTTATTTTAATTTCTGATGTTTCTCTTCTCCTCCTAAGCTATGTTTATGCCAGTAAGGCTTGTTTATAAGTACTCAAATGTATTTTGAAGAAAGCTTATTTTTGTGAATCTGCACTCTTAGGATAAAAGTGGTCTTTTAAAAGAAATTATTTACTTTACACACACAAAAAATACTTGTCAGTTTAACTTTTTGAACACAATGAATATTCTACTGAAAGCATTTTGCATTGGGGAACAAAAAGGCAGCTAGATAACTTTTTTGTTTGCTTCTATGTACAAGAGAACACTGCTGAGATAAGTGAAGCCATAAGAAAGGTTACACACCTAGCAGAAGCAAATATCTTCCCCCAGGTGAAGGGGAAGGGTGTGGAATACTTTGTTACCAATGGAGGCGCTAAAATCCCAGGTGAGTGGAAAGTTAGAAGTTTCAGTAAATGTAGATCACTGTGTATAGTGTATAGAGTGTATTGCTTCCAGTAAAGCAGCAGTGCTTCAGGTGGCAGCTGGACTCTCATTCCCAGGTACTCTGTTACGGATTTTCAAGAAGCTTTTCTTGTGTGTTGGAGGAAAAACAAATTCAGTGCTATTAAATGCTCTGGAATAAAGCAGGCTCCTACCAGTCATAGCTTGTTTGTGACAGAATAGTGCCCAGCATAAACTAATGTAGAAAGAATCATTACAAACCTGAATTTCTCCATTTGAGTTTTGGGTGTTGAAACAGCAGAGTGGAAACCGAGAACTTGCTTCCGTGTTTGAGAGCAGATAGACACAAGCAGTGACCCAGAATAAAGGTCATTATTGCTAGTGATAATACTGGAAGCAAGTACAGCATTTAATAGACTCTCTTCCTACTAAGTTTGTGGACTTTGCACTGGCTTAACAAAAGCTGTGTCAGCCCCTGCCTCTACTGTGCAGTCTTTGCATCTCTGAGTGTGCCAGACAGCTGTTTTGCAGGTTGGGATAATAAGGAACTGAAGCAATAGCAAAAACTGTCTTTAAAATCGGAAGTCTCTCTCCCAGCTGTAAGCTATTTCTGTAGGATGTGTTGTATGTTGCCTTGTGGTATTTCTTCATTTAAGCCTGAAGAATATGTTGCTGCAGGGTGGCAATGTGTGCCCCAATCCCACAGAATTTCAATTGTGCCTACGCTTCTTTGGTCTCCCTGGCAAATCCCAACTTCTCTCTGTGTGTGTGTGTGTGTTTAATCTTAATAGCATTTGTTTTGTTATATTGGTTCTTGGCATGCATATATTTTAGCTCTCTGATAGAGATGAGTCACATTTGAGACACTGCACAAGTGCAGTGTTGTTTATCAAGTAGCAATTTCATACTTCATTTGAATATATTTCATTTAGCTTGAAGGTGTGTGCCTTGGAGAACAGGCTGGACAAGATCTTAAAGTGTAAGCTGGAGTGAGACATTGCAAATGTGATGTCCTGTAAGCAGTTACAGCTCTGAAGACCGCTATTGATAGTTGTTTAAGTTACATAGAAAAGAGAATGAGGATTGGGTAGAAGATACAAAATGCAGAAGAAAATACAGAAAGGATGGAATATTAAATAAACCATGTAGGAAACTGCTCAATATAATCTTGGAAAGAAGAATATAACTTACAAAAGAAAAAAAATAGTATTTACCTTAATTTTGAGCTATTAACAAAGGATCACAAGGAACAAAAATCATGAAATAGAAATTATAAAAAGGAGTAAGCAAGAAAAGAGTATTTTGGTCTCTTCTTAAAACATACGTAAACACACATGGCATTGTTCGTTCTAACGTATGTATAGATGAGGCTGTGGTGTTTTGTGCTACTATACCTCCTAGCACTTGCATTAAGCACAACACGAATATATTCCCTCTTTTCCAAGGTCTTACAGCAGTGGTAGTGAGACTAAATCAAAATATCATTTAATCTTCCGTCTTTGCCAGGAATCATAGACTGGCTTTGCCTTTGACTCACTAATACAAAGTCACACCTGTTGCTAACATGAGCATTCATTGAAAAACAATCAAGTAGACAAGACCTCTGAAGATAGGGACTTCAAACTACAGAGGTATTTTGGACTATAAAAGTCCAAAATAGTGTAGTCTTGACTATGACACTGCTGTAGACTATTAGCCATTTTTTTTCCTCTCCCTTCTCTCTC
This sequence comes from Crypturellus undulatus, assembly GCA_013389825.1. Taxonomy (NCBI): domain Eukaryota; kingdom Metazoa; phylum Chordata; class Aves; order Tinamiformes; family Tinamidae; genus Crypturellus; species Crypturellus undulatus. The sequence continues at coordinate 118,172 of VWPW01020226.1, forward strand.
ATCCTCAAAGGCAAGAGATTTTGAAGCCAAACATTTAAATTCTCTATTCCTTGTAAACCGTATTTGCCGAAAACTGCTCTTGCTCCTGTTTTGGGTGTTCTCAGTTCTCAGCAGTTGAAAATATGGAGCCCCATGTTGAGTATAGGACTCCAACTGTGATGTGTGTTGTTCCCACCAAAACTGTGTTCTAGGCTTAGCTAAGTGTCCACGATAACACTCCGCCTAGAACCAATATAGTGCTACCTATTTACAATTTTGAATTCAATGTAATGATCTCTTTGTCTCCTACTGTATTTCATCCTGCTGGCTTCATGGATTTACCTCCATTTTAGTGTTTTTGCATTTGATACTTGATACTATACTACATATAGTATGTTTGTTAAACCTCGGTTTGTTGGTATTTTAATAGCACTACTGTTTTTTAACATACTTTTAAAGAAAAATATCTCGATTTCAGCCTTTATAGTATCATGTATAAATGTTTTTAAGTCTACTCATTCTGTAATCTAAGCAACTAATTAAACTCTTAGAAAGAATCAGACCAGGAAATTCTTTTAAAGGGCCTTTCAGCAGGTTATATAGCATTTTGATGGGGAATTGTTAATGACTGCTGTCTTCTGAGTGCACTTTTTCAATCAGATGTTCTATCACACTTTTCTAGCCTCTTTATGAGCATATTTGGGGGAATTCATGCTGGGAACCTATTAGGGATGAATTATATTTCATCCGTAGCTTTCATTTCGACCACTAGGTCAGTTGCTCTGTTGGGAAAGAAGAAACAGACTTTGAGAGGCAGTAATAGTGATTTTTAGTTCTCCTCTTGTTCTTGGTGGGTGGTTTTTTTTTTTTTTTTTTTTTTTTTTGGGGGGGGGGGGGTATGGGGAGGGGAGGCAGGGGCTTGGTCACAGATTGTTTGGGTTCTGTGTGAGAAACCTCAATCCCTGTCAAAAGCTTGAAGATAGTATGCCCAGTCCAGGCTGAAAATAAGCAAAATGCTTTTTTTTCTGAGGGGAAAAGGACTTAACATATTTATTATGTACTCTTGTTCCTGTGAAGAGAAGAATATTTCAGTGAAACCTGATACTGAGAATTTGCAGCAATAACCCATTCTAAGTATGGAAAGAGGACAGTCCTCCCCTTCAGTTGTTTTTGGTCTCTATCAGAATACTGGAGAAAGTAGCACTTGGGTTTGGCTTTGTATTTAAAAAGTAGGCTAAAAGAAATCTTCTGTCAGTATGTTGCTATTTTTCATCCTAGGTATTTCTATAACATTACCCACTCAGAGAACCCTTTCTAAGGTAAATGAAGATTAATAAATAACATCATTTGTGCAGGACCTTTGTTCTAAGGGAACAAAGGATTGAGGGGTCTATTTAAATTGTCTTCTTGGAATGGGCTATATAATATACTGTTTTACCTTTTGGTATATTTCACTTCGAAGTTGTACTCTGTTAATTTGAGAATTAACTTTAGTTCTTGCTTTGTTTATATTCTACTTCATTTGTAACTTTTCTCATGTAAGAATTGGTTATGAAAACAGCTTTGCTCTTTTGCTATCTTAGGTTGATTCAGAACAAGGAATGTGTATTTTTTCCTTTTTATTAATAAGGAGCTCTTAAAAGATGTGTTGGGAAGATGGATTGATGTGAACAGTGGCGATTGACTAGTCCCTGGTTTCTAAGCAATTCAGGTACTTAAGGACTCTTCCTTCTGATTGCCAGGGAGGCAGTGCGGTTGCAGAGCTCCTGGAGCAATCTCGGTCTCTGAGGAAGACCAGGGACTTCTGAGGCTCGTGTTGCTGAGATATAATGGCATGTGGATAGCCCATCTGCAGTACAGTCAGTAGGTTCCCACCTTGGCCCCTTCCAGGCAGAATTACAGACCCAGTAGAGTAGATGCTTGATGATGTCTTTGTATATTTTTCAGTGTTGTTTGATACTAGTTACAGTCTGCCTTTTGCAATATACAGTATGTGCCGTCTATGGTATACATCTTTGAGTATGCATTAAATATTGTTCTGTTATTTTCTATTATTTATTTTATAGTTCTGTTTTCATTATTTCTATTTGTTTCTGTTTTAATAAGGCTTTGTACTTCTATAAAAAGGATCAGGAGTTGAAAGAGTGCTTCCTTGTCTGCTGAGAGGGGGATACTGTGTTGTAGCTTCCTGTGCGTCTTGCATTTCAAAACTTTGACTCTGGTTTTTATGCTTCTCACTACAGGTATTTTAAAGTATTTAAAACCTATCAATTGTCCAGCCAGACTCCAGGCTAGTGAGGGACAAGGAGGATGCCAAGAAGGGCTTTTATGGATGTGCTATTAGCTAAAGGAAATTCAAGGAGAATGTGGACCTAGTGATGGGAGGAGACAACCTATAATAGATAGTATGGGAAAGTTTGGGGTACTTGAAGCCTTTCTTGTCTTGGTCTTTGTAGGCAGAACTCTGCTCCCAGACCTCTCCATGTGCTGCTACAGGTTGGGAAGGAGATGGAAATACTGGGGGGAGGAAAAATGGCTAATGTTGTACCCATATTCATGACTGTGAGGAAGGAAGACTCTGGAAGTTTTAGGCTTGTCAGCCATATTTTAGTCCCGTCAGCCATATTTTAGTCCCTGGGAGGATCACGGCCTGTCTCTCCTTATAAATTTCCTAATGCAGCTGATCAGGAAAGTAATCTCTAATAGTCTGCACTAATGGTAACAAGAATGTGTTTAACCAATCCCATTCCCTTCTATGGCAAACTGGCTGGTGCCATGAATGAGAGGAGCACAGTGGATATACTGCATCTTGACTCTACTAAGGCTTTGGTTGCTGTCTGCCACAGCCTTTAAAAGATGAGGAAATACAAGCTGGATTAGCAAACTGTATAGTTGGTTAAAAATCATAGAATCGTAGAATGCCTAAGGTTGGAAGGGACCTCTAGAGGTCATCTAGTCCAACCCCTCTGCACACGCAGGGCCACCTAGAGCACGTGGCACAGGGCTGCATCCAAGCGGGTCTTGAAGATCATCAGAGAAGGAGACTCCACAACCTCTCTGGGCAGCCTGTTCCAGGGCTCTGTCACCCTCACCGTCAAGAAGTTCTTCCTTAAGTTCCCGTGGAACTTTTTATGCTTCAATTTATGGCCATTTCCTCTGGTTCTGTCAGTGACCACCAGTGAAAAGAGGCCAGCCCCATCCTCCTCATTGCCTCCCTTGAGGCACTTATAGACACAGATCAGGTCCCCTCTCAGCCTTCTCTTCTCCAGGCTGAACAAGCCCAGCTCCCTCAGCCTCTCCTCATAGGGCAGATGTTCCAGGCCCCTGATCATCCTCGTGGCCCTGCGCTGGACTCTCTCCAGCAGCTCCACATCCCTCTTGTACTGTGGGGCCCAGAACTGGACACAGTACTCCAGATGTGGCCTTACCAGGGCTGAGTAGAGGGGTAAGATCACCTCCCTCGACCTGCTGGAGATGCTCCTCTTAATGCACCCCAGGATGCCATTGGCCTTCTTGGCCACGAGGGCACACTGCTGCCTCATGGTCAACCTGTCGTCCACCACGACGCCCAGGTCCTTCTCAGCAGAGCTGCTCTCCAGCAGGTCGGTCCCCAGCCTGTACTGGTGTCTGGGGTTATTTCTCCCCAGGTGCAGGACCGTGCACTTGGCCTTGTTGAATTTCATGAGGTTTTTGACCGCCCAGTTGTCCAGTCTGTCCAGGTCCCTCTGGATGGCAGCACAGCCCTCTGGAGTATCCGCTACTCCTCCCAGCTTCGTATCATCTGCAAACTTGCTGAGGGAGCACTCTGTGCCTTCATCCAGATCGTTGATAAATAAATTGAACAGGACTGGACCGAGGACTGACCCCTGGGGCACTCCGCTCAACACAGGCCTCCAACTAGACTCTGCACCGCTGATCACCACCCTCTGAGTTCTGCCATCTAGCCAGTTGCCAATCCACCTCACCGACCACTCATCCAGCCCACACCTCCGGAGCTTGTCCAGGAGGATGTTGTGAGGGACGGTGTCAAAAGCCTTGGTGAAGTCAAGGTAGATGACATCCACCGCTCTTCCCTCGTCTATCCAGCCAGTCATCCCATCATAGAAGGCTATCAGATTAGTCAAGCATGATTTCCCTTTCGCGAATCCATGCTGACTAGTCCTGAGCACCTTCTTGTCCTCCACGTGCCTGGAGACAACGGCCAGTATGAGCCGTTCCATCACTTTTCCAGGTACGGAGGTGAGGCTGACCGGCCTGTAGTTGCCCGGGTCCTCCTTCTTGCCTTTTTTGAAGACTGGCGTGACATTGGCCTTCTTCCAGTCCTCCGGCACCTCCCCCGTTCTCCAGGATCTTTCAAAGATGATGGAGAGCGGCTCGGCTACGACATCGGCCAGCTCACGCAGAACTCTGGGGTGCATCCCATCGGGGCCCATGGATTTGTTGGCATCGAGGTGTCTTAGGTGCTCTCTGACCCAATCTTCCTCTACCCTGGGCAAGTCTTCCTTTCTTCCAGCTTCTTCTCCTGTCGCTAGGGCCTGGGACTCTACAGGGCTGCCCTTGGTAAACACTGAAGCAAAGCAGGCATTCAGCAGCTCTGCTTTTTCTGTGTTCTTCGTAACCAGGGTGCCCATCCCATTCACTAGAGGACCCACATTTCCCCTGATCTTCCTTTTACTGTTAATATATTTATAGAAGTTTTTCTTGTTATTTTTAACATCCCTTGCCAGGCTGCGTTCCAGCTGCGCCTTAGCTTTCCTAGTTGCATCTCTGCATTCCCTGACTACGCTCCTGTATTTTTCCCAGGGGGCCTGCCCTTTCTTCCACATTCTGTATACCCCCTTCTTCTGCTTGAGCATTGCCACCAGCTCCTTGCTCATCCACGCAGGTCTCTTGCCCCCTCTGCCTGACTTCCTACGCACAGGGAGGCACTGCTGCTGGGCGCAGAGGAAGTGACGCTTGAACACTAGCCAGCTCTCTTGGGCCCCCCTTCCTTCTAGGGCTCTAGCCCATGGGATTCTTTCGAGGAGGTTTCTGAAGAGGCTAAAGTTGGCCCTCCTGAAGTCCATTGTTGCAAGGCTGCTTACAGCCCTGCCTCCTCCTCGCCGGATCCTGAACTGCACCAGCTCATGGTCACTGCAGCCGAGGCTATCCCCCACCCTCACATCTCCTACAAGACCCTCTCTGTTTGTTAGTACAAGGTCCAGTAGTCCACCTCTCCTCGTCGGCTCCTCAACAACCTGCATCAAAAAGTTATCGTCAACACTCTGCAGGAACCTCCAGGACTGTTTGTGCCTGGCTGTGTTGTCCTTCTAGCAGATGTCGGGGAAGTTGAAGTCCCCCATGAGAACCAGGGCCTGTGACCGTGAGGCAATATCCAGCTGCTTGTAGAAGGCCTCATCAACTTCCTCGCCCTGGTCAGGTGGCCTGTAGCAGACACCCACCACAGTGTCTTCCACATTAGCCTGCCCTTTAACCCTTACCCACAGGCTCTCAAATCAAATCAACCGGACCACTTGGTTCAAAGGATGGTAATCAGTGGTTCAGCATCCATCTAGCAGCTGATTTGTCAGTGATTTGGATTAAAACAAATATTTGCAAATGACACAAAGTTAGTGGCAGTGGTTGGCAAGATGTATGGCAAAGCTTGCATTCAAAGGGATCTTGGAATTTAAGATTTGGGCCATCAGAGACTTCAGGAGGCTGAACACAAAGTGCCAAGTTTCACACCTGAGGTACAACAATGCCATGGCTCACCAACTAAATAATAGCTTTGCTCAGAGAGACCCAGAGGTTATAGATGGTGCCAAGATATGATTATGACCAGTAGTGTGCTGACTTTGTTAGTGCAGCAAACTGGTAGTGAGATTCTTAAGAATATGGCAAGCAAACCAAGGAAAGTTACAGTTCTGCAGAGAGGACTGAGCCTGTGCTTGGGATATTCATTTGGGGTCGTCTTGTTTAAATGTTGAGAAAATGCAGATGTTAAGTGGATGACTGCCAAGATGGTCCATGTGGCCTACAGAGAGAGGCTGAGAGAGTGGGGTTTAGTCTAATGATGAAGATTAACTTAAGGGGAGATCTAGTAGCAACCTCCAGCTACTTTGAGGGCAGTTACACAGGTGATGGGGCCAAACTCTTCTTGCTTGAGAGTGGCAAGACAAGAGTCCTGAGAAGTTCAGGCTGGGCATTAGGGGAAAAAAATTCCACCAGGAAGGTAATGCAGCACTAGAGCAGATTGCCTAGAGAAGCCATCACCTTTGGGCATTTTCAGGAGTTGGCTGCATGCTCTGTCCTTATTTTTTCTGGATCTGTAAGGCTAAGGATATCATGGAACCTCCTATATGTGTGTCTGTGTGTGTTATATAACTTTGCATTGCTTTGGTTTGTTTTTATTTTTCTTGGCCTTTGTGTATATACAGGTAAATGAAATCTTTCTGAAGTCAATGGAGATGCTACTACATGCGCTAGCAGCTTGCTTTCCAGGCAGACTCAGTGTGCCACAAGTGGGGAGGAGGAAAGGCAGCAGGAAAAGAAATCCAGTGGTGTTCCTTTGAGCAGAAATGCTGTATTTGGCATTGCCACCAGTAGACCTTTGGGCTTTGTCCTAGAAGAGCATGATAATCTTCCTGACTTCACAACTGCAGTCTTGCTTTTCTTACTAAGTGACTGCAGGCTAGACATGGGTTCTTTTTTTAATCTTCCCCGTAATGAGAGTTCCTGTCGCTTAAGGAGCTCTAATACTTGGATTGGGAGAATCTTTAGGAGCCTTATGGGGCTCCTTGCTTCAAGTCAAGCTCTTCTATACCAAAACAGGGGGCCGAGAAGGCAGGCTGAGTGTGCATGGGTGTGTTTGCATGTGTATCCATGCATGATTGTTTGACTACATGGGAGACTTGGGAATTCCTCAGAAGCATTTGGGGACCAAAAGCCCTATATTCCCCAAAATCAGCACTTGTGTCGCAAGGACTTTTTCTGTCCCTGATGGATACAGTGCTTTGAGCAATTCATATTGAGCATAATGGGAAGCAAGAAACTTAAAAGAAGTAGAGACCTTAGGAATTCATAGGGTATGTTTATCAATCACTATCATAGAATGCCTAAGGTTGGAAGGGACCTCTAGAGGTCATCTAGTCCAACCCCCCTGCACACGCAGGGCCACCTAGAGCATGTGGCACAGGCTGCATCCAAGCGGATCTTGAAGATGTCCAGAGAAGGAGACTCCACAACCTCTCTGGGCAGCCTGTTCCAGTGCTCTGTCACCCTCACTGTCAGGAAATTTTTCCTTAAGTTCCTGTTCATTGGCCTTCTTCCAGTCCTCTAACTTTTGGTGCTTAAGTTTGTGGCC
>VWPW01020227.1:0-19260 GCA_013389825.1 Crypturellus undulatus
TAGGTCGGTCCCCAGCCTGTACTGGTTCAGTTACTCAAAGAAGATTAGGAAAGTTGGCTACTATAGATTTAAACTGTAAAAAATGTCTCTTCAGTTTTACTCTGAAAAGCTTCCTAACAACTGTTTATCTTTAGATTTCAAGTGGAAAACAAACTACAGAGAAGTCAATGCTTAATGTGGATATTTGCTGAATTTGTCTTTTCCCCATGCCTTTTCCCCAAATTGACACATTTCAATGTATGGCACATAAGATGTAAAGCAGGTGACGTTGTTGGAAGGGAGATGGGGAGGAAGAAAAAGAGATTATCAAATCAAATAAGCAGACATTCATTATGAGCTTAATTCTCCTTCCTTTGACATTTCTTCCTCAATTTAATTAGTCTCTCCTGAAGCCCACAGCCTTAGTGGTCTTTCTATGCAAAAGAAAACTTGCTTGACAAGGAAAATATGTCTGAAACTCTCCCAACTCTGCATCAGTGAGACTGAATTCTATAAATAACCTCAGCAAAATCTATCACATTCGCAGTCTGCAAAGTCAAATTATTAAACCTGACATCTCCATTATATCCAGCTGTGCCACAATTCCTTTTTTATATCTGAGATCTGTTACTTTATCTCACACACAAGAGAAATAGTGCAGTTGTGCACGGTCAGAGTTTCCTTAAATGAAAACTATAAACGTAGATTTAATAAATGTAACAAATTGTACAAGCATATCCTGGATTTTAGTAACCCTAGATTTTCAAGTGGCCAATAGGTCTTGTTTTAGAAAAGAGATATAATTTTTTACTTAAATGTTTAAATTTGATTATATGATTAGTAGTACTAACATAATTAACATTTTTTTGCTTGTTTGGTAAATTACTACTCTTTTGTAGTTAGTGATCTTTTTCAAAAAAAGAAAACAAGCAAAGTTTATCAATCAAGCTGATTAGGGGGCTGATCCTGCAGATATTCTCCTTACCGGTTTCTGTATTTCCAGAAGTCATCTGTTTAACAGGTCTAAAGTCTAAAAAGTTTAACAATTTAATTTTAACTTGACAAAAGTTCAGGTTAAAAGTCTAAAGGTTATCACTCCTTTAAGCCTCATATCCTAAAGTCATACTCCAGAAGTATACTTCTTTTGCATACATTTCTATTAGGTTTATATCAACTTTGAAAAATATTAGTATCAGAGGCTTAAAATCCAAAGGCAAGTATTTTTTCTAAAGGGAAATTTCAGGAGTATATTAAAGGGGATATAACTCATGAATTTGGAACTCTTGGCAATAATTCTATATGTTCAGTCATGCCCTCCTATTGGTTTTTAAGGGATACCTCCACAGGGCATAGAAGGATTTATAAACCCAGCCTCTCATGATTGACATCAAAGACAGACAGAGTAAAATACCGATCAGTTATTATTGTCTTGAAGCTTCTCAGTTTTAGGCAAGTTAACCAGCAGAGTTTTGGTGCTGCTTCTAAAATCAGGATGCTGCTTTGCTAAGTATATATCCATCTGTCCTGTCTGCTTCAGCATCTGTTGATTTGCAATTGCTCTCAATGCATTTTTACTTCTGTTCACCAGTTTGTAAATGTAGTTATGTTACTGAACATTTTTGCCTCATAATCTTTGTTGCTACACATTTTTAAATATGGTATGGGTTGCTTTATTGCCTGCTTCCCATCATGAAGAATGTATAACAGTACTTAGCAGAAGCAACAAACATGGAAACCTGTTCATTTTTTCCCTCTAAAAAGTTTAAAAGTTTAAAACTTTCACCTTCCATTTTATTCTGTGTCCCTCACTTTATCCATGAAACTTTGTCAGTCCTGGAATCTCAAGACTATGAAAGTTTTAATATAATGTATAGATCAACACACAGGTTAGCCAGACATAAAACCACACTTTTGGCCCCTGTGTCAGCAAAAAGGACTTTTTTTCAGTCTTATCAACTACCTTTCTTCTATTCTTCACTGTTGCACAGACATGGGGCTAAAATGATAATCTTGGCTTCTTTTTAGGTCTTATCTTTTCTACTTTGTGTTTGATCTCTTCCTACAGAAGTTGGCTACAGCATCTTGTAGAGCAGCAGGGAGCAGCACAGTCAGACCACATATGCTTTAGGTCAGAAAATGTACCACTGAGTTGTCTGAATTCATGTTTTTTGAGGAGAATTTCAGCAACGTTTATGATGCTGCTCAGTGCTCATTTATGGTAGACTGTATCATCTTTTTATTACTTAATTTGTAGTCTGCAAACTCACAGGGTCATAGAGAGTCTTCCTCATTATTTGTCAACTAGTAGCATATTTCTTGGACTGGAATGGCTATTTGCTACTAACATGACAAGAAGTTATCAATAGCAATAGTACTACTGAAAATGTTGTATTTGATAATGCAAGTTCACTTACTTAGAAGCTTGAATGGTTAACAAAGCTCAGATCCCTGAAAAAAATATTTTGTTTTCCTCACCTGCCCCACCTTGTTTTTAATAAATATTTTATACCTTCCAGCTTGGCACAGATCTATTTCACCTATACTTCTCCATTTCAATCAGTGACAGCCTCATACAGCTAATTGCTCCATTTCATGCTAGTACTAGGTTTCTTTCAAGGTTATCCAAACTTACTTGCTGTATGATTAAGAACCCTCTGCATATTTTAAGTATTTTATAGAAGTGGCTAACTTCTAACATCTTTTTATTAAGTTTTTGCAAGTGAAAATAGTGTGGTTCACTGAGAAGGAAAAAAGTGCTGATGAAATTTCAGGTCTTAAAATATTTGTATTTGAAAGTTAAATGTTAGTACATTAATAAACTTGTTTATTTGCGGCAGAGTGAAGAGAGCACACAAGAAATAGGAACTGAATAGTCATGACATTAAACAAGACGCAGTTTTCCAAAAAAAAAACAGTCAAAATATATTCCTTCAGGATGGGTCTAAGCTTTATATTTTCATCACTACAGCCACAGAATTTTCTAACAGATTGTAATTCTCTATTGAATTACACTCCGAGCAACAATTAAAATAATATAAAGGGCTGTTGTAGAAGAGTTTTTATAATCAAAATAGTGAGTAATATGATTCTTACTAAACTATTCAAGTAAAAAAAAGTTACCCCAGTAATTCTTGACCTCTACAAATTCTCTTTAAAGTTTATTAATCCCATACTAATTATTTTTTCCTGAAAATGATTCTCGGGCAATTATCATCCTGCAAATAACCAACCCAGTATCCAATCACCAAACATCTACTGTGCTGAAAACAAATTCTAGATAAGACAACGGTAAAGCTTGAGAGATTTGAACACTAACTTAATACTTGATTTAAATTGAGTAGTTGGGTCAAAAAACTCTCCTATCTCCAGTTGTTTTTATGTCGTCGTTCAGACAGTCTAAAATAAGGTTTTGCACATGACTGACAGGGATTATTCTATTTTCTTTCTTCAGCACATGCATAGTTGCTAACTTTTGCACAATTTAGAGTTAAGTCAGCCATGAATGCCAAGAAACTCCACCACACCACTCCAGTCCTCTTCCAGTGCAAAGTAGGAGAAAACTACTGTTTCCACGCTCTTTTTTTTTTTTTTTCCTAAAATGAAGTGCAGAATGTCTCCTTCAGTTTTCAGCATTTTAGAGAAGAATATCTAATGACTAGAGATGTTTCATGCAGGAATAAAATGGATAGACAGGGTATTTGCCTTTCTAGGCTAAATAGTATCTTAGTATCTTTTGTATCCTGACTGGTTATTTTTGAGCTTCAGAGGAAAGTAACGCTATAAATTCACCTTAATCTTGGTTGAGGAAGTTTACAATTTTACAATTTGTAAATTTATGTTGTCAAATGGTGCTTGTTTCACTCAAATTTTCAATCTTGGATTATATTCTGACCTCACTGAAATTGTTAGCAAAGTCACTACCAACATCTGTGGAACTGTGATTTTATCATGCAGCTTCTTAGTACTACACTAGTATGTTTGCTGGCATATTAAGCTCCATTAAATGCACTAGGAAACATGTTTCATTTGTAGAAAAGTTTAGGAAAATATCACATCTTCAGCACTGAGCTGCTGCTCTTATTCACACTATACAAATAAAAAGATGAACACGATCCAAATGCATATTTAAACTCTACATGTGTCAGTCTGACAGGATTAGGGCCTTAAATCTTGAATTTGCAGCTATGAAACATATCTTCCCCTGCCAAAATTTCCCTGATTTTCTAAACATTTTATTAACAAATCTTGGTGACAGTTCTCTCAAATTAAATCCAAATAAAATACTTGGCAATGGGAAGGAGGAGTGTGATTTTATTTTTGCAAAAAGTCATTAATAGAATTGCTAGACTACTGTGTTGACATCAAGCGACCATGTTATCCAAACACAGTCTATTCAAGATGCTTCAATAAATATTGCTTAAAATAAGTATGTGTATATTAGCTGAGAAATGATTTTCAGTTAATGTTTACTAATAAAAAGCTTTATATGATATAGATGAATGCTTAAGAAGAAGATTTATGTTGAAATTGTTTAAAGGAATGTGACACAGTAATTAACAGTAGGTCATTTTATAGCTTTGGAGGCTATCCTGGGGCAATAGTGTCCCAGCAGAAGAGAGGTTTGAATCATGGCTTTATCAAAGTCAATGGCAGCAAAGCCGCAGGCTCTAGTGGGACCAGACTTTCACCAAAGCAATACAAATTTGAACCTGAAGTGAGAAATGTAAAAAGGGCATTCAAGTGTGGCGGAAAAAGCAGTATTTTTCAATTCAGATTGTTCTCATGTTAAAAAAATGAATATACCAAATGATTGAATTTTATGGGCATATTTATATTCTATCAACACGGATTAAGAATTTTTCAAAAATTAATTCTCCAATATGAAGTCTTTATAAATTTGAGATTTTTCAAAAAGGGTGAGTTTCAGATTAACAGCTGTTACTAGAACATGTTATGTTATTCTTTGTTTGTGTGTGCTTGTCTGTATTCGCGTATTTACAACCACAGGGCAAAAAGACCTCAAATCTACAAAAATCACCGCAATTTACACGAAGAATAAAATTACACAAAAATTTTAAATGTAAAAAAAATTAGCATCTTCTAATTACATTATGATGATGTGCTTTGCATGTACTATTAAGTAACAGTTCACAAGATTAAGTAAAATTCTAAAAATAAAGTTTTTTGATTTTTTGATGTCTTGTAAAAATCAGTATAATGCACAAGACAGGCACAATTAATGTGCATCAAAATTAATATCAAAATACTGGAAAGTACTATGGAGCAAAAGTCAGTGCATTCAAATTAAGATGTACATTATTTAATCTGGGTCAAGGAATATAAGAGAAAATTAAAGGGTGATCTGGTATCAAATAAACACAGAACAGGTGGCAGGTCTAGTTTAAGCTGGTATTAATCTGTCTTGATAAAAACTACAACAGGGAAAGTTATGGATTTGTGGAAAATACGGGATTTTTAAAACCGCTTTCATAAACATCTTGGGTTTTTTTCCACTTTGTAGAGGAAACTGTTAAAATACCTTTTAAAATGCAGCCCTGTGTAATTATTCTGCCAATATACTATTTTTTTTAATCCCAGACAATGATCAAAGAGCAGCTTGTCTTGTCTGTTGGAGTCAATACTAAAAGCACAAGGGAAGGAAATAGCATACCAAAAGGCAGCTGAAAATCAAGCAACAGCAGAGCTCCTAGTGCAGACAGAGTTACTGTCTCAAGCAAGACAGGATGCACAATACTAAAACTTTCTTTCTTGATGCTATCCCAAAACACTTGCTGATTATGCCACTGATTTCATCATCAAAATATCTGTGCTAGTTGTGGAATCACATTTTTCAAATATGTTTCAGATCAGCCTAACTTTAAGATGGGGATGTATTATTGCATTTTGTCCATCAGCATTACCGTGCAAAGCTATACAAATTTCATCAAAGTTTAAATCAGTCTAATTTCTAATTTAGGCTACATCATTGTGTGTTCTAATATGTCAATTAACTTTCCTAGAGATTTTTAAGTACCATCACTATTGTAACACTGCTTTTCCACTGACATTCTTTAATGATCTTTCATTTTTGCTACTTACTTAGACTGCTTGCTAAAATAGCCGCAATTACTTCTTCCAAATTTTCATCATTGGGATTGAAAGAGTTATAAAGCAATTCCCAAACCCCTTCACCTCCTAGTAAAAAGAAGCAAAGAAACAAACAAAAAAGAACAAAAAAGAACATTTTGATTTTTAAAATATTTTTAAAAAAAACAACATTCCTGGAAAAAGTTGAATCAGAAAAACTTTTTCTGGGAATATTTCCTCTTCAAATTACCTCTTTATTCTACTGGTAGAACTAAGTCTTATGTGTATCTGTACAATACTATAACTATGCAAATATTTTAATGTTTGTAATACTGAACACGCTCTGTGTTTTAGAAGTGAGAGAGCAGTGGAAACCACTATCTATTTCTGAGAAGTGTGATTTCTGTTCTGGGCTCACCAAATGGTTGCTTCTGTCCACTCGTGCTTTCACTCTTTCAGACGCAGTGATTGTCAGCTCAGTGGCACACAGGATAACTGTCACCTTGAAGTTTACTCTTTTGCAGAAGCAGTATGTAACAACAAATGCAATAACATATCATACCAAATAGAGAGGAGTTATGATCTAATGCAAGTTTATATCAATTCTTTTGCAATTAGATGAATGGTGCAGATTAAAAAAAAAAAGTAATCTTATCCTAGAATCATTTCTTCTCATTTTGAAATGGTTTTGCATAAGATGATGAGAAGGAAAAATAATATTCTTCTATATTAATTATAAAAGACATTTGTTACAGAACACAAAATACGTTTATTGATTTCCATTTTAAGCATTGTTATAATCTAGATGATAGAAAATCTGACCTAAAATGAAACAGCTCTCATAAATTTCAAAATAGTCAGGCAAGAGATAAATGAATCCCTCCAACATACCCTCTTTTGTGCCATGTACACGCATATGCATACTGTGTCCAAGTATCACAGAAATGACATTAGAGGAAAGCATAAGCTTTTTTTCTCCCCATTGGAAATATGAATATATCAAAACAAATAAACAATTTTTCAAAATTTTGAACTGATGGGGCCAAGCCTGTCAGCCCTAGGCATGTAAGGCCTTCTCAAAAATCAAAGGAGGGGTTTTGTTGATGGTGATGGTTTTTTTCTGGTGATGGTGATGGACTGTAGCAAGTCAACTTTGGCAGAAGTGGAAAAAATTTCCCAGTACCATAGTTTATTTTGCAGTTGCAGCACTTGCATTCATGATATGAAGACCAGGCAGCCAAGCAGAGGGCACAGGCATATGGTTGCAATGCATTAGGAGCACAGCAGTCCTGTCCCAGAGGTGTCCAATAAGGAAGGATCACTTCTCTCAGCCTCCTATTGCCTAGGACATGGTTTGTCTTCATTGCTGCAAGGGGTCCCAGGTGGCTTTTGTGCAGCTTGCCAAGACTCTGGGGCATTTCTGCAGAGCTGCTCCCCAGGCAGCCTCTGCCCAGTCTGGACTCTCCCATGCACAGCCAATACAGTTCACAACCGTACTGGGGAAAAAGCAGACGTTACTGGGGTACCCTACACCTTTTAAACAGTAGGATTAAAATACAGTTGAGGGAAAAGCTTGAGTATATCTTGCAAAGCATAAACACTCTGTCAGCAGAGGATCACCACACTCCAAAGAATTAACAGACACTGTAGTTGAAAGATCAGAACTGTATCAACATTGGCAACTAAGAAAAACAGAGGTGAAACTGGAGCTTATGGAGAGACCCAACTGAAAAGGAAGGTATTTTTGGAGAAAGGTAAAGTAAAGCAAAGATCAAGAAATTGGGATGGCACATATTTACTCCTATGAGTTGATAAAGTAAATGCCAAGAGTAAAACCACAAAAATTTGCGCTCATTTAAACCCTTTTATAGAGGCCACTGTTTGTTTTTAAGGTCATGACTACCAAACAGTTCCTCAAAGGTGGATGGGGAGAAGAACCAGAGCAGGAAGAGACTTAGCAGAGTGACTAAGGATTTATTTTCTCTTTTGTTTACTGCAAAAAAATACATCAAGAAGCACATCTTTTATTTCTGGCATCCTTTACTTTTACATAAATAAAACACTTACATGATAACTATTGAGAATGTAACAGCTGTTATGAGACCCAGTAGGGAAATGACCATTTAGAGCTTGTTGTCTGTCCCCAAGACCATGTACAGAGGCAAAGTGCCAGGTAGCCAGACAAGAATGGTGTGCACATACATATACAACACTAATAAAATCTGTCTTAATTTTAACTTTGACCTGGATATAATAAAGCAGTGTTTTGTACTCATACTAAAGAAAAAATTCCAGCCACATCCTACCCTTAGTGATATAAAAGAAGTTTTGAAAGTAATTTTTGAGGAAAAAAGTGGCAAGACTATTTCCAAGTATGCCTGAAGTGATGTTTACTTTTTGCACTTATTTTCTCCATGGTAATAGAGACAGAACAGAGTGTACTACATGTTAGGTCAAAAGGCTTAAATATTTTCCTGCCCAGCCTGAGTCTAATATCAATTCACTGCCAAAAAGAATCAGCTGTAATCACCATCTGGAATGTGCTTTAACTCTAATACTGACATCTTTAACACATTGCTCAGAAATATGTGAGCTCATATACTTAGGACGTTCCTCGTGCTTGCTATTACTGTATTTGTACCTTGTGTAGCCAAAAACTCCTGCATTTCAATTGAATTCCTGAATTAATTTGTATTTATTTGACAGATTCAGAGAAAGGATAATTAAACTTTTCATTCAATTCCTGTATTTAAATATATTTGCATATGAAGCATAACACATGAACAAAGCCTTTAACTATATAATTTGGGAAGGAAGAATTACCACTTTTTCATTTATGAACACCCTTTGAGTCTTAATTTTCCACTTAAATGGAGGTGAAAGAAGGACAATGTTTGTGTATGTGCTGTGAGCTTTCAAGTACATGATAATGCATTTTATCAGGCATTTCTGAGATTGACATAACAGATTTCTCCATTAAATTTTAGCAATTTTAACAATTAATATTCATGCATTTCAAAAAGCACCTGTTTGCTGTGTGACAGTTTACAAGAAGAAGGTCATATTGGCTTATCAATAGTCTGTGTAATTATATTTCATCTTTCTAAAACCTAGAGCAGTTCTTCAAGCTTAAAGTAGTGTCATGATATTATTCTTTATCTGAAAAAAAACCCAACTCTCCAAAAATGAATTAATAAACTTGAATGAAATGCATTATTTTTTATGTTGAAAAATATATATATATATTATTCTGTTGTATGTAATCTGATATTGAGTACTTTTCACTTTTCACTGCAGGGTTACTTCCCACTCAGCTAGTTTTTATAGCTACATTTAACAGAGCAGTAGCACTCATGATAAGCAGCAATGCAGTCCCATTAGCAAGTTTCAAGTTCAGCCTTCATCAGAGGTTCACTTAGTCTTCATGGAGATCTATATTAATGAACTGGAAAATCTCTGCAGTAGATAATTTTCTAAGGAACTATAGTGTGTTGAGAGAAAATACTTTATTCAACTAGCATTTCACTGATATAATAGAGCCTACAAAAAAGAGGAAAAAGTAGCAAGAAAAGATGGAAGAGATTATATTTCATTATTTCAATTATTGAAATAGTTGTTACATTGTCACATTCCAAGTAGAATAGGCTCATCTTAAGAACACAATAGTCACTCTTTAGATGGACATTGAAGAACAAGGTTGCTTCAATGAATCATTTGGGGGAAAAGGTGACACTTGAATTATAAGGACAATATGAGAGTTAAAATAGTTTCAGTCTTAGAAAGGGGTAAACAAATGAGGAGGTAAAGTTATGAGGTAGAGAACAGAAAAAGAATACAAATAATTTTAAATACAACCAAATAATAAAGCAAGAAGAAAATAGTAAGACTTTAGCTGGTTTATCAGTTTATAAGAAGTCACAAAAACTTTGACCAGGAAGTCACTTGAAAATGTGCACAGTGTTGTCCTTTTGCTAAGATTTCTGTGGCTAAATTCTGATAATCAGTTGTTTGCAGCTTACTGCTTTGTTATAGAGCTAATAAAAAGTATAGATGGGGAAAAAAAAAACATGCCAAATTCAGTTCTGGTGTAAAAAGACCGACTCAGTTCCCTTGATTTCATCTGAGTTCAATTCACTTCCCTCCAAATGAATTCAGTCCAATATTCTTAAAAGAAATGATAATGAGATCATTAGTCTTTACCCAGCAGATGCTGATAATTCAATACTGACTATTTTTTAGTACAGTATGTTTAAGTTTCAGAAGCTCTCTCTTTCCAGGAAGGTTAATTACTATAATGTGTTTATCTAGTTCTCTAACAGTAATACCCTATGTCACATGGTAATATCACTTTAAAAATAGAGCAGATAGATAGATTAAATAAATCTCTACTTGTCCTGTAAAAATATTGGTTGTGGTTTAAAATGCAGTTTTGTAAGTACGCCATTAATGGCTTGTCTTCTAAAACACTAAGGCATATGTAACTACAGTCTTATGTTCTCCTTTGTAAATCCTGAGGCAATTCTGAAAGAAGATAAACAATGTCTTAATTCGAACTCCTATTGGCTAAATTTAAATGTGCACTAAATAGATAAAATCAAAATTAAGCAACATTGAAGAACTGCTTATTATGCAAAACAACATATATTTGCTAAATTCTACTGCAGCTTGTTTCTGCAATTTTCGCTCTTAACATCTTTTAAAAAGGGAAAAGACCAGGCAGAATGAAACTCAGGACAAAAATTTACTCCATGGTAGTTACTGTTATGCTGGATTTTCTTAAGTGCTAGAGTTAACAATACACACATTTTTGCAGGATTGAACCCAAATTTAACATCTAAATAATGTCATGCTTAACATAAAATCCATGCCTGAATTTTGCCTTAGGTGTCTCAGAGCTGGACAGGTCCCAGTGAGGAGGGGGCTGCAGGTGCTTCAGCCCCCCAGCCTCACGCAGCAGTGGGGTCCCTCTCTGTGTCCATCCTCAGGAAGAACAGCTGACACATTTTGCTAATAATAATTAGTTATGGTAATAAGGACAAGGTCTGGTTGAGAAAAATTGCAGGAGGAGGGTGTCATGACGAGCAATAAAATGAAAGAAGAATTTCTATTTAAGTATAAAGTGTCATGCATGGAAAAAAGTCTTAACCTCTCATGCAAATGAGGAGCAATGAGTTGCACTATTGCAAGATCTTGAGTGATGACAGCCCCATTAAAAGAATAGCTTAATGCTCAGCGCTGGTTAAAACAGTAAATTGTACGTTGTAAGTTATTGAGGGAGATCAAAAAAAAATCATTGCACTGCTGTACAACTGTGGCTTATTCATATTTTAGATACATCCTTCTGCCTAAATTGATGGCAGAGTACTCAGCACTTTGCAAGAGTCGCTAACATCTATTACCCACTACTATTCTTAACAAGAACAGCTAGATTTACTAAATAGGAACGTAGATCATGATTAGCAACAGAAGAGAAAAAAAACCCTCAACTGTGAAATTCTCAATCAAAAAAAATTGTTTCAAATAAAGTCTTATTTCAAGTCCTATTAGTCTTATTTCAAGCTATTTTGACTACTATTTTTATTTACCTTACCTTAAAAACTCTTTACTGTAAAAACTCCACGCTAAAAAAAAAAAAAAAAAAGGTGAAAAGTACTGACTTGGGCAAACAGCAAAATCTCAAATACTTTTCTATGATGATTTTATTATGTAGAAAGCTTCCCAGATTTACATCAGATGACTTCTATTCCACGTGTCCACACAACTTTGATCTCAGTTTTAGTCTCTAGGCTCTAAGAGAGATAGAAAATAAAGGGTAACAATTATTAACCTTGGAGGCTACGGTGGTGTCTCAAAGAGTAAGCTACTGGAATGCAGATTAAGTTATTAATAGCAGTTATTAATTACATTATGTTAGTCCCTGCAAACCCCAGTTGAGAACCAATATGCAACTGTGCTAGTAATTTAGACAACAGAAGAGGACAGTTCCTGCTAAAGAGAATTCATGATCTAAGATTTAGATAATACACAATGAATGGACAAACAGGCTACAGGGCTGAAGGTGAGTCAGAATGGTGAGTTGGCAATAAAACATTGAGCCCAGCAGAGTAGCTGGAGACTCGGGCTTTTGCTCGCATAATCAAATTAAAAAGAAAAGAAAAACTGTCAGGAAGTAGAGGAAAAACAGAATAAAATATGCAAATTATCTTATTCCAGAAAATCTGGATAACCCCAGGTAGTGCCAATACTTTTCTTTGCACAGATTCTGTTTTTTTTTTTCCAAATTTTATTATGACATTCTTGAAATAACCTTGGCAGCTCCACACACTGCATTCATTCAGGGCACAGTGTTGTCGCAAGAGAAACACTGATGCTGAGAGCATCCCTCCAAGTATTCTTTTTACAAAACTTGCTTTTGGAATGAAATGTCAGCGAAGGGTAAATGGGATTAGTTTATGTTTTTTATTCGCTATTTCAAAAAATGAAGTGGTTTTGAAATGGCTAGTGACGTGACTACACTAATATGGTGCCACAAGGATTAAAAAGACAATTATAAATGAATGACTAGAGGAAGAACATTAAGCCGATAAGCAGGTGAATACTGAAAAATAATTTCAGTGAATATTAATGTTCATTTTCAGTCAAATCCATTTCATTTCTATTCACAACCATCTTTTGGCATTGCAGGAATAATTTTCAGTATCAGGACATTTTAAATGCATACTAGAGAACATTAGAAAACAGAGTTGTTATTTATAGTCATGCATACTTTTACCAGAAATATGACTGAAAATTTTACATTTTCCTGGCCAGGGAACACAAGAACATGTGACCCATTTGTTCAGTCAAAATCAGCTGAAATTTGAAGGCCAGCTTCATGTTCACTTCTTGTAGATGAATAATACTTTTCAAAAATAATCTGGCAAACATTCTCTACTTAGTAAATCTGGATAAATGCCATATAAAAAGTGACCAGAAAAAAAAGATTCATTCAGTATTAATCTTTAAGAATAATTGCCTAGTCTTTTTTATAATCTTTAAGCAAACTGACATGCCTACCTTGTAACACAACAGTTTTTCAAATGTCAACAGTTCTGATCTCATTTATTAGTCGTACATCTTCGTAACTTCAAATTTGCACCCCAGTGTAACTAAGCACAGTCAGGCATCAAATAAAGAAACCAATATTTCTAGAACCATTTACTCAAGGAAGCAATAAGAAACCTATGATTTATTCCATGTGAAAACAGAGTCTCTGTAAAATACCTCTGAGGTAATAAGAGCCTACAGTGTAACTACACAAAGAATAGGGGCGAAAAGTAATTTATAGATCTGCAGCTGGGAAATTACACTGTTGATATTAAGACACTATGAGTGAACTAAGTATGTCTGAAGAGGAGGAGCTGTGGCTGGCTCAGGCACAGGAAAGCAGGTGGGATGCCCACCAGGCTATGCCCAAACCTTGCCCAGCTCCTTCCCGTGCAAACTCGCAGATCCTGCTTTTCATTCGTGCTGGTTATGCTCCGTAGGCAGACCCTCTTCCAAGTGAGGCGATCTTTATTTGTGAGAATCTCCCCACCATAACCATTCCCTCCTCCTTACATCTGACCAAGCAGCCACTGTGGTGCACAGGTGCCACCTCCTTTCTTTAGAGTCAGTCTAAAATTAGACTTTTTCTTGGTCTAGTCAAGGGCTCATCTGCATCCAGGAGACTATATGAGCTAATAGAGTGAAGAAGAGCAGAAGTGCCCTTTCCCGCAGCACTAGGTCAGGACAAAACGTGTCAGTTATTGATAAATAGCTTACTCCTAACAAGGGCCAAAAATGTCATTGCTTGCTCTACCTTTTCACATAAATTGTGAGCCAAAAAAAGTTTTTTTTGTGGCTATTTCTTTAATACCATCTCCCCAGACCCAAGGTCACTCAAGCATCTAGAATCCAGCCCAGTCACTTGAAAGAAGGAATTTAACGTCCTCATCACTGAGACTGGAAATAGGATTGATCGTGAGTCGCTTCTATAATGATAACAAGTTAGTGCAATAGTCCCTGTGAGATGCAGCAGAATTGCAAGCCGAAGCCAGAGGACAGGTGAAAGGGAAGACTGGAGAGGCAAAGAGAAGATACAGCAAAGGATGACAGCTGGATCTGCACTATTAGACATTATGTAATATTTTTATGAGCAGAGTGAACAGATTTTGTGCAATGAAATTCATTACAATAGGTGAAGCAGTCTCACTGAGAGCAGCTTTGCAGACCACACATGCATTGCCTTACAGAAAAAGCCAAGCAGCAGTGAGCATCCCACTTACCAAGCAAATTCACAACATACCAAACTAGGTGGGCTACAAAGCACAGTCTCACTTCAAACTCTATTCATGCATCTGTTGTCCAGCTAAGTTATTTTATTCTTCCTTTTTAATGATAAACTCAGCCTTATTTAGAAAATTTCCTACCTCTACTTTCAAAACCATGGAAACATATTTCTTTCTCAGAACAGAATATGTAGTTTCTGTCAAAAAAAATGCAACTAATAAAATAAACATCAAATTTACATATGATTTGAAGTATTAGTCAATAAAAGGAAACTCAGTAAGAATATTCAGTAAACTTCAGAGATAAAATGTATGTATTTACTCTAAATATAAACTATAGAAATTCACTTATATTTGCAAGCTCAAATTAGTTGTGGTTTGCCTACAACTTGCCATCTACTTTTCCCCTTTCCTCTTGCATGCAAGAAAATCACAGTAGTTCCTGGCCTGACACTAAACAGTCACCTTCCTTGTGTTTCTTCTGCTGTTAGCCTAGAAAAGCCGAGGTCTGCATTTCTCTAACCCTCTAGTGGAGCACTAAATACAATATTGGTAGGAGATAACTCACACACAGAAAATTACTAGCACAGTTCCTTCAACGTTCTTGCTGGAGTCTGACCTTGTGTTTATTAAAAATGGAAATACCATTGGTATATAACTTTTGCATTTCCACCAAGAAGTAGTAAGCCTTATACGTTACACTCCATTGATTTCTAGAAGCACATTTATCAAGAGGCATGTATTTCAGCTGTTGGTACACTGCCAGCCAGCATTTTTTATTTTGCATTTTATTTTGCTAATATTTAATAGACATGATACATTCAATCTAGCATGTAATACTGTATATAAATATATTCATATAAAATATATATACACATATACATGCACATAAATCTGAGTATATTAAGGAGAAGGTTGGATGCATTGAAAAACTCCTTTACAGAGAACTAAATAGGCCAATAAGCCCTCCATTTGCTTCTCTAGCCACTAACAACTTTGGGCAGGCTCATTCTGCAGCTGAAACTGTGACTTTTGACATCAAAGGGAGTATTTCAGGTAGCACTATGGTGCAGTTAATGAATAAACAGAACCCTGTTTGATGCAAGCTTTCTTATGAAGTTGTCAATGGATCGCATAAGATGTGAATGTCTCTGTCCTACTTAGCTCTGAGACAAGGGCATGGATTGTATTAGCCATTATAATACAAAAACTGAAGCAAGCCTTTGTTGCCAACTCTTGCAATTTAACTGCACTGCTTATGATATTAGCTATTTTTCATCTTGCATTCTTATGATACTGTATTTAAATCCATTATTAGAGTAGAATATCATGATTTGGGGAGTTAGATTTTGTTCAACCATTTGAATCAGGCAATACAAAAACTAGATAATCAGATTCTCTCAAATTACTCTTAATGTGCTGATGTAACTTTTTAGTTACTTCTGTGAAAATATTGATGAGTTTGTTCAATTTATTCATATCTATTTCACTTGCTCATCAAAACATAGATTTTACTCCATTTATTGGAAAACAGATGAATCACAGAGTTCATGACTCAAGTAATGGATGTGACAAAATTTGCCCTTATATATTAAATGACTAATGATACCAAATTGCTTTCTGTGAAAAAATCAGGACAATGTATTTTCCCCAAAAACTTTCATGTTGTTATCTTCATGAACAGCTTCCATTTTATTAATTAAAAAATATCACTGTTTAGTTACTGCATTTCAGGATTAGTTTAGCTGCTTAATAGAGAAGTGAATGGAGCTCAATGTTAAATGAATATTGAACTACTAAAAAAAGATCTTACAACCAGCAACTGATCCATTTTACAAAAATTCTTTACAGGCACAGTCAAATAGGCTTACCCTCTTTCACTGACTGATATCAGTTGTTAGGCAAATATTATATGTGTCCTCCTCGCAGCCTCATGGCACACAGAGAAATCTATCAGTGAAGGGTCATACTAGGAGCCACAGACAGCAGCTCCTGCCTTCCAAGACATAGAACTTCCTGCTGAAAGTAAAAGAGGAAGTAGAAAAGACAGGAAAAAGGAAGACCCCCCCCCCCTGCAAAAAAAACACCCTACCATGGGGTCAAAATATTTGAAATACTATTTCTACTTTTACAACGAAACAAATAAATTTAAGACAGTAGCAATCCCAAATACTCAAAATCAGTCCCAGATAAATGACAAAAAGAGACAAGGATGTAAAATTAAAGCTCAGTTTCAGTGTATGATTCTCATTAGGCCATGAGAGTCATGGGGTTGGAAGCACTCCAAGAGATCAGTCTGTCTCAGGATTATCAACACCTCCAGCACCTACCTGACCTAGAGAGACCCAGGATAGGATCCTGGGGAATACTTCGGTAACGTACATGCATCTTTGAAGCATAATATTTTTTCCAATGTAGTCTTTTTTTTTTCCTTTTTTTTAGCCAGTTTTTCTTCCATATAATCATACTTTGCTCAGACAACAGTGTGATTTCTTGTTTCACGCAGATAAAATTTATTCAAAAACAATTTAAAGGACTATCTGAAAATAATGTCTAGATGATGGGATACCTAGTGTCAAGTAGAATATGGGAGAGTAGGAATTGACTGAACTTAAAGTACAGCGGGTGGGTTAATAAACACATCATTTAACCTCAGCTAAACATAGACCTTTATTTTCCAATCTGAAATCATTTTCAGTGTTATTTGCTGTGATGCCAAAATTGATGCTTTAGAAATTCCATACAGCTGTACAGAAGCAGGATGGTTGTCATTTTAAATGAAATAAAAATAAATAAATGAAATTTAAAAATGTCATTTTTAAATGAAAATAAGACTCAAAACTTTGTTTTGAAAAAGATATAAAACCCAAACTGCGGTTTAAATGCATGATGGATAAAGTCCTGCTAAAGCTACTGCCTATTTCCTTAGGTTTTTTGAAGCTGATGATAACAAAATGCCAAGGTATGTACAGATCTGCAGCAGCCCATGCAATTTAGTGCTGCCTTAACTTAACACTTTTGAGTATCTTGAATACTATTTCTTGAATATCTTGAATACTATTTTTTCTCCTAATTCTCTGAAGGCCAATTAGATTGGTGTTCTCAGAGTAGCCTAATTCAAACTATCAGGAGTCAGATCCTCACGGAATTAAATTATGGCTATTAATGGCATTAGTTTTAGTAACGTGGCTGAGTAGATTGATGACTTCCTGATGACAGAGGTGGATCGCCTTTTCAGTCTGAGAGATCTGCCTCCACGTCACAGGACAAAAGCCTGTACCACCAGGTTACAAACTACACTGGAGGGCAGAACCCTACATTACTGTTTTATACCATTTACCCAGTTGCTGAATGAATGCATTTGGGTGCTCAGCTTTTAGGATCATCTGGAATCCTGTTCTGAAATTATTCACTTTTCCTCACATACTGTATAAGAAATCTCTGTGCCCTCAACAAGGTATCCTGCTTTCTGGAACATAAATACCAAAGATTATCATTTGATAATGCTGAACTGTCATCAAAATCTTTTATTTCTCCCTACTAATAATATTAGTGATCCAGAGGGTTTTGGATTTTTTTTTTTTTTTTGANTTTTTTTTTTGAGAGAGAGAGGATGCAGTATTAACTAACTGAATTAATATGAAAAAGAAAGAAATCTAAAACTTAGGGAAAGAGTAAACAATTACAAAAACAAATGAAAAAGTGAAACATTGATACTTTCTTAATACCATTTATTCACATGTCCAGACCTTAAACAGCAAAATCTCACTTCAAAGTACAATAATGTTCAGGTATATACAAGTAAGAAATTCCTTATGACAATTAATGGCATAAATATTGGACATCAATGGCTTTCTCTAAATATCAATTCTATGCTAGATTTTGTGCTTTGCATGTTATTAGCATTTTACTGTTACAAAGAGAAGAGAAGGTATAGAGCCCTTAAGATAAGAAGAGTATTAAATAATGCATGCTGTAATTGAAAAGTAAAAGCCAGACAGCATCAAAACTGTTCCAGGCAGTATAATGGTTTTATCTGTTCCTGAAAATGAGTCATTATAATTCAGCAAATGCATGCTCACCAATCTTAGTCTGCACAAAAATTTGTTACAGTTTATGTAATTGTGTGTGACTCAGGATAATATCTGATTAAAAAATACAAAATTCTTTCATATTGAGAAATTAATTTCTTTAGAAGTGAAAGACTACCTCCTTTTCTGATATTATCTGAAGGAACAGGAGGAGGGGAACTAAAATTGTAACAACCCTACAATATATATCACAATGTAAATGAAAAATAAAGGTCATCTCAAAATGATTTTCTTTTTGTCAAAGAAGTGAAATATTCTAGCTGAAGAATATTCTTCTTGAATCTTCCTATTGGTAAACTTGCAATTCCCAGGTTTTATTCTTTACTGAAGCAAATAAAAATCTCAAAATCATAAAATCCTTCACAAAATAGAATTGCTCAACAAGACATTGTGAGTGCAGGTTTAGCTGTTCTCTCCTAAAAGGTACAGTCTAAATATACAAAATAATTTGTGGTCTTGTCTTCTTTACATCTTCTTTGCCTTCCTCTTCCAAATACAAAAAGAAATAAAAAAAATAAAAAAAAAGGTGAAAGTGAACTCCTCAATCCAGAATGTGAATTAATAAATCATGGAAAACCTGCACTGAGAAATCAATCAAAGTGTCACAAAAAATATCTCCATACTGTCTTCTGTCATAGTCAGATTGCACTCTAGATCTATGCAAACATCCACACACATCATGCATATATATGTTTCTTAGTTGTAGATAAATAAAGAGAAAAAAAATCCATTAATTTACTTTTCCTAAGTAACAAAACGATTTGGCACATTATCTCCAAAAAAAAAAAAAAAAA
>VWPW01020228.1:0-17783 GCA_013389825.1 Crypturellus undulatus
GGCATTCTGTGATTCTATGATTCGAAGCCACCCCTTCTACCTCCTGCTTGCTGGATGCCTGGGCTGCAGCTGAGATGGAGAAACAACCCATGCTCTATGCCAGCCAATGCCACCAATATGAGTAAAACACCCCCCAACATCTGGAACCCTGGGGATGAGAAGAAACTGGAGGGATCACAAAGTACCATCTCACCATAATGCACTCCCCATCCCACCCTGCTTTAGGAGGGGGATGAAGGGGGCAATACCGATGGATGCTGCCTCTAGCGTTCCCATGGACACCTTCCTTTCCCCTTCCCCCAAAGAAGTTGCCGTGTTTCTTAAATCTACCTACAAACTGGAGAAAGAAGGGACAAAGGGACCACCTCAGAGCTGTATGTAGGCAAGAGTGCAGCTGCATCTGGGCTATATGCACGTATGGTTGGTTGTTCAGCTGCAAGGTGGGAAAGGGATTTGGATTTGGATTTGGAAATAGATCAGACCAGCCCCTTCTGCACCCCTGTTGTCAAGTCCCTGCAATGCTGAGGTGTTTCGGAGAGGAGTTCTGTGTTTGGCCCTGCAGCCGCTTCACCCAGTGCTGCTTTTCTAAGACTGTTCCAGCATTGACTTCTGTCACACCGGTGCTGACACCCTTGAGGGAAACATCTGTCCTTGCNGCACCATTCCAGAGTTGACTTCTGTCACACCGGTGCTAAATGGCACCCTTGAGGGAAACATCTGTCCTTGCAAAGAGGTTAATTGCAGCCCAGCATCATCCTAGGACCAAACTTGCCACCACTCGGGTCCCAATAAAGTCTGCCCCCAGCGATGCAGCCTGCACTAGGGATGCTGGATGTCACAAGTGATGGGAGAGAGACCAGGACTGTGGAGCTCTTTGCCTGGTCAGGAGACCAGGCAAATCAGAAGATGATGGAGACAACCCAGGCACCCCCTGAAATGACCACGTCTAGGGCTCCTGCTGGAGCGGGTTCAGGGCAGTGGTGGTCAGCCTGGTTGGGGTGGGCAGATTCCCACTGCTCAGGTTATGTCTGTTTTCTCAGTTCTCTTCCTCACTCTCCAAATAACCACAGAGAGCAGGGGACAGAGCAGTGAGCACTCCACTCTCAGAGGAAGGGGCACTTTGAAATCCGAGTCCATCCCTTTCCCACAGGCTGATCAGAGGAATCCAGGTTGCTCCGGTTGAGATTGCTCATCTGCTCTGCGACACTAAGATATTCCAGCTTTGATGGTCCAAACCTAGCAAAGGCAGCACTGAGCCCAGCGCCATGCCTAGCACTGCACCCTCCTGCCTCTTGGTTTGGGGTCTGGACAATGTCCCCATCACAACAGCCGTGTCTCTGCCCCTCTATCTCCCAGTGCTCCCTCCCTTTCTGAGGTGCCCAGCCAACAGGGACCAATATCTCTCTTCCTTGGTCTTTTGGGGCCTGTTTGAAAGCAGCATCTGGGGCAGGGAGGAGCTCAAGATTTTCCCACCTTTGAGTTGCCAGGGGCCACCTTCTAAAGGCTGGATCCATCCTGGTGGCTGGTGCTGAACAGCAGCATCCTGCTGTGATCGGTGGGAGACAGGATGTATTGGACCCTTTTCCATTAAAGCCATGGATAAAGAGGAGCAATGACCTTGCCATGAAGATGCCAGCAAGGCATTTCTGCCCCCCACCCTTGTGCCAGCCACGCTCAATAGCCAGATCAGTCCCCTGATTCAGCTGTGAACGGAATATCAGCTGGGAATATCAACAGAGAATCCTCACAAACACGAGTTTCCAGGAGATTGGCTCTCCATGCAGCCACAGACACCAGGGAGAGGCCAGAGAGGCACCAAAAATGATCAGGCACATTTATATTATCCTGCGTACTTGGAGCACCTACCTGCCCCTCTAACCAAGCAAAGGGGCACACACAGTCCTTTACCATTTCTTCACTAACGGGACAGGAAAACCATCACCTTCCACTTCTCTTCTAATGAAATGTGTCCTTGATGCTCCCTCAGGATGCCAGGCACACATTAACAACTACTCCCTACCCGCTTTTCCATGGGTGGGTTAAGGTGTTTGTGTATGTGTGCGCTCATGTCCTGTCCCATGGCAGTGAAGCAGGAAAAAGAGGTGCCAGGGCTATTCCCACCATTATCCCTGTTGATGACCTGGATACCCTCAGGGAAATGATGTCTGCACTGCGATGCCCCACATACAAGGCTCACTTTGCAGGACTCAGGCTGCAGATGGAGTTCTACAACAGCCATTTCTCTTTTATTAAGTTAACTAATAAATGCCCTGCTGGAGAACAGACGAGCTCTATTGATTCAATACCTCCCCTGAGACTCATCGGTTCTCTGCATTTTAATACATATTAGCAAGAAAGCCTTGTATTGCTCAGCTAGGTTGGGCTGGAGGCCCTTTGGAGCAAGACCACTACAAAGAGAAAGCCTCAGTCAGATCCCTTCTGAACACTGGGATCTGTAGCACTAACCTAGACAGACCTATTCCTGGAGAGAAATAAACAGTTATTCAGTATCTACCCCAAAGTCATACTCCTCTGACAGCATCATTGAGCTCCCACAGGAAGGGCTCAGCCATAAGCAAGAGAAATAGACTCCACCACAGACATAAGGGCTCTAGGTCCAACTGCTGGGTGCTCAAGAGTGGATGTCAAGGGCCTCCCAAAGCTTCACGCTCCCCAAATGGCTCTTTAGGGTGCGAGCTCCTCAGATCAGGGACAGACCTGTCAGCACCCTGCAGGTGGAAGCTATGTGAGTCATTGCCAGATCTTCTTAAATAAGATCTCTCATTTAAAGCTCCCTCCGCAGGTTGGGGTGAGCTGGCACTGGTTCTCCAGCCAGGGTGACAGAGGAAGGAGGGAACAGGGTGATCCATGTGCTCACACAGCAGGAAGACTTTAATGACCCATTTAGCTTTTACAAGACCTTGCTGGCTCAGTGTTGTCCTGACTTGTTACTAGTATCCCGGAGACCTGGTCCAAATATCCTTCCTTTGGTGGGTAGAGAACTGACCCTCTCTTGCCCTGGGACAGAGCCCAAGCAGAGAGGGGTAGCTCTGAGGGTAGAGAGGGACAGAAGCACAACATTTCTCCAGTAGTCCCCATGCAAGCACCAGAAAGAAGCCGGTGCACATTGGGCAGCATTGGAAATTCACAGGCGAGTGATGGAGACGGTGTCCTGGGAGGTGGCTGTGCTGAGCCCTCGAGTGCTGGGTGATGGCGTGGCCAAGGTGTCCTGTTGGGCAGAGCAGGTTTCCGTGCCCTGAGGGTTTTCTCTTTCCTTTAGCAGCTCCACAGCTGCCTCCTCCAGTTCTGCCGTCTGCAGCTGGCTGCTGGCTGCCATCTCATCTCTGGTCACTGCCACGAAGGATGGGTCACGGGCCAGAGAGGCAAGACCTCCGGAGATGAGAGCCTGGAGCATTCAGAGGAGGATGGAATCACAGTTTATAGTGTGCTCAATCTGTAGCAAAGGCAGAGGGAATGGGTTGCCTGCAAGAAGGTAGCAGAGCACCTTCTTGCAGGCAACCCATTCCCTCTGCCTTTGCTTTTCTCCCCTCTGTGCTGGCATGTAAATGCTGTCCAAGCCCATGGCTAAGCTTTGTCCCCAGACCTCACCACCCTTCTCCTCCCCAGGCAGCCCTTCCTCGCCCTCTCCCAGCCTCCTTCCCTTACCTGCTTGATGAGGAAGGTGATTGCTGGGGTGGAAGTTGCATTTATGTCACTGCTTTCAGCCTCCTGGCGCAGTGAGCTGGACATCGCTCTCTCCGCAGAGCCATCCTCCCCGGGCAACTGGGTGAGAGGAGCAAAAGGCGCACCCTGGGCTTGGGCAATATTCAAGTAAAATCCCTCTACCTTGTTAATATGGGGACAGCAGGGACCGTTTCCCCAGCCTGGACATAATCTTACTCTTCTGGAGCTCTGCTCAGCAATGGAACAAGCAGAGTTCAACAGCCCACCAGTCTGCTTAAGCACTGAGGCAGGAAATCCATTTGGAGCCCCGGGATGAGGAGTGGGAATGTGGAGGGGACACAGAGATCCACACTCCAGCCAAGAGCGATGGGAGCGAGACAGGGACTCCCTGCCCTGAGCGAGGGCCTGGCCACCCTCAGTGTGTAACCGCGGGCAGGGACATGACTCAGCCTTCTCACTCCACTGGCAGGGTTTTGGGGATATTTCAATGAATTTGCTNAAGCAGAGTCATGGGGGCAGAGGGAGCAGGGCACCAGCCCAGCCCCACCAGTCTGCTTAAGTGCTGAGGCAGGAAATCCATTTGGAGCCCCGGGATGAGGAGTGGGAATGTGGAGGGGACACAGAGATCCACACTCCAGCCAAGAGCGA
The DNA here is from genome assembly GCA_013389825.1 of Crypturellus undulatus. Taxonomy (NCBI): domain Eukaryota; kingdom Metazoa; phylum Chordata; class Aves; order Tinamiformes; family Tinamidae; genus Crypturellus; species Crypturellus undulatus. The sequence goes on from VWPW01020228.1 coordinate 4,333, forward strand.
TGGGAGCGAGACAGGGACTCCCTGCCCTGAGCGAGGGCCTGGCCACCCTCAGTGTGTAACCGCGGGCAGGGACATGACTCAGCCTTCTCACTCCACTGGCAGGGTTTTGGGGATATTTCAATGAATTTGCTTGTTGAGAAGTTTCAGTGTAGATTGAGGTTATGTAAACATGCCTGTCCCTTGGGGTGTCCCCCCTACAAAAGGGGCTGGGAGCCAGAGCAATGCTGTGAGACTTGCAGCTAGAGCAGTGCGGGAGCAACCCTGACCACCACTTCTTCCTGCCCTGGCTCCAGAACAGAGAGTTGCTACTGGGAAAAGGAGAGTTGTTGGCTCCTCCAGCTTGGATGAACGCCCTGAACCCACTGCAATAACCGAGGCAGGAGGCCTGGCTCATTCCCAGAGCTGATTACAAGTCCCACTTCAGCTGTGATCTTGGCTGGGGAGTGCCAGGGACCGGGTGCTTATGGAAGTGTTGGCCTTTCCTAGGAAGGTGGGGAGGTTCAGCCCACATCCCCCACGGCGCTGCCGCTGGAAAAACGTTGTCGCCTTTACCTCCTGGGGTGGAACATGCAGCCCCGATGATGGGCAGCTCCTCGAAGTGGCCACTCGCCTCCTGCTCAGCCTCTGCTGCAGCCTCTCCGTGGGGTGGTTATGCTCTAGGGGAGGGAAACCGGGGTGTTAGGGGGGACCAAGAGCAACGATGCCACTGCCACCCCAGAGGTTATCAGCTGGGAAAGGCCTAACTAGACCAGGGCAAAGAAGAGGTTTAGGAGTGATGGAACAGAGCAAGGCCCCCTCCTGCCCATTCCCCATGCTTGCTCCTTACACAGGGCAAATGCGAAGTAATTAATCATCCCTGCCTGTGGGAATGAACATCGCCTTGTGGCTTTGTTGCCTTGGGGGTCATCAGTCCTCCCACAACCTGGCTCCATGTTCTGTCATTCTCAAGAGCAGAAATGCAGGGGAGAAGTGAGGATTTTATCTGCAAACTCTTGGGGGCTCTATGTCTTCCTCCTGTCTGCTGAGGAGCCAGTCCCTTCCTGGCGCCCTGACCCCTGGGAACTGGTGCGAAACTTCTCCAGGATATGAGCAACGCTGAGACTCACTCAGTGACGGAGACAGGCAATGCTGCCTGGGTGCTGTCAGCATCTTCTGTCCAAGCAATTCATCCTCATACGTCACCCTGGCAAGGACAGGGAACTGGATCAAACTGAGGAATGCAGCCCTCCCTTTTCAACCCCAGGGGACACTGATCAGGGGGTAGACCAGGAGGAGGATTGGATGAACACAGCAGAGCAAGAAGTACAAAAAATTATGTCCTCTTACATTTGTGACCCTCGAGCTCTGTTGTCTACCTAGATCCTAATGCCGCCAAGATGAAGGAAAAAAGACAAAGGAAGGGAAGGGCACTTAGAGGAGTTGCACTCAGAGATGTGTGAAGACATCTGAGTTATGGGGATGTCTCTGTGAGTCCCAGGATGAAGCTGGGATTGAAGACTTTCACTACCTACTTGTCTGGCCTCTACTTCATGCTCTGAGAGCTGAATTTCTTCACAAAGGGCTCATGCCCATGGAGTCACCTCCAAGCTAGTGTCCAGCTTTCAATTACTTCCTCCAGGGTCAAACTTGCCTCATTGCTGGAATCAGTCACTTCTCTAGATCTTACCTGGGCAAGCCCAACACACAATCCACCAGTGGCACAGCCTCATCGTGAGCAGAGTGGGCACAGCGTCTTGCTCACCATGCTCCAATGAGACTCCCCAGCCCTTACCCTTCCCGGGAGTTGTTGTTGTTGTTGGCGTTGTTGACGTTGGTGTTGCCTTCATGGGGGAAGTCATCGAGAAAGACAGGGGAGTCGAGGTCTTCACTGCCAACGTCAGTGAACTGCAGGGGTCTCTGACTGGTCACATGTGGCTGTAGGGGGCTGCTCTGCTCCAGGAAGGTGTCAACCTGGCCAAACAGGCCACCTGTCCTCTGCAATGGACAAAGAGCACATATATAAGAGCAAGCATGGAACAAGGAATGAAGCCATTCTCATGGAAAATGAAAATGAGAAACAAATCTGGATGCCCATTCTCTCTGATAACCTCTCTGCCCGGGTCTTGTGCATTGCGTGGTGTCAAGAACCTCTCTGTCCAGGTGGCAGAGAGGCACAGAGATGCGAATGATAAACCCTGTATCACAGCAGCAGTGTTGGGATGGGACCCTCCAGCATGTGATGGCAAATTCAGACATCTCTGAGGGACCCGTGAGACCTTTGGACACGCACAGAGCCTGTGACACCACAGTGGCTCAGGCTGTCCCACAGACTTTTCAGAAATAGGTAGGGAATCCGTCTCCATTGTGGTAGTGGTGACATCTGAACTATCCTGTCTCGGCTATGGGTCAGCATCCAACATATTCATGCCAGACATAAGCAGAATCATTTTTACAGAGGCAGGAAGCTGATTGTCCGGTGGGGCAATACAATCATTAAACCAGAGTATCCTGATGCTTAGGTAGGGGAAAGAAGTACCAATCCAGTCGTGGTGGCTCATGCTGTCTTTTATGATCAGGTTCACCCACATGGACTATGTTCCCCTTTTTGGTAGCCCATAAGCCCACAAGTGGACTATGTTCCACTTGTTGGTAGCCTCGGTGACCCACTGGTGGACCACCAATCCTTGGAAATGGGGGATGACCAGGACTAAGCACCCTTCAGCCCTCTTGGGCATCTGAGATGTCCTGAAGGCTCTACTCACCCTGTATATCCCTTCTTCCATGGCAGCCTCAACCATCGCTCGCTCTAGCTCCTCCTCAGCCATCAGGTCCCCAGAGATGGCCCGATGGATTTCAGGGGCGGCTTCTTCTTCAATGCTCCTGAGCCCGGCCTGGTAAGGACAAGGAGACATGGTTGGATATGGCCTGACCCCACAACCCTTCTCTCTTTGGGCTTTAAGGAGGATACACAATAAACCCCATTCTCTTGATTCCCAAACCATGCAGATCCCTGACTAGAGACAGGCCGTGCATTGCTCTGCACCTGACTCTGTATTTGGCAAAGCAGCTTCTGTGCAAATGCAGCTCCACTAAGCGGTTTGCTAAGGACAGCCTGAAGAAAGGTTGCGATGATGATGCCCAAGAGTATCTATGTCTTTGTCCCTGCTCTGGGGGTATCTGAGCTGGCGTCCTGGTTTATTTGCCCACTCTGCAGTCTTTGGACCATGTCTTTTATTACTCCATGTGATTTCCTCTCTACAGGTAGGTCAACAGAGTCTGGGGACATCTCCATAGCTTTGGCTGAACATATAATGTTTTCCTTTCCCATTCCACCCTAACAGCATTCTCCAGGGTTTTTCTGACTGAACAGCAGTTCTTGTCCAAAACAATGCACACCAGCTCTCTCCAACTAAAGCTGCCAATATCACTGTGAAGGTGAGGAAATGGAAAAGGATCTCACACTGAAGAAGATTTAGTGGTAAGGGAAAGGATAAGCACAGTTCAGGCTAAGCACTGGTCTGAGGTTAAGCGCTTGCAGGTCTTACAACCATGCCATGAGACATCAGTCTTCTCTATGGCAGGAGTCAGCAGAGGAAGAGCCAGAAAACTCATCTGCTTCCAAACTCATTTGCTCTCTGAGGACTAAGGTCAGCTTAACCTGAAGGAGCACTCATGACAAGTTCAGCATTGCTTGAGTTGGCCATCTCATTTTCAGAACCCAGGGGCCAAGGGGTCTCATCTCTGCCCTGTCTCTCTATGTCATCGTGGACTCTCCTGAGTGGCAGAAGCCACTTTCCCTATTTGCAGAACTCTCCATCATGCCCTGTACGGCCCCAGGCACCATTTGCTCCCAGGATGAGTCACCCCCTCCACCATCACTCCATAATTCTCAACCTGGATCTCCACAGGATTCTTCTTGGGCCGGTAACCATAATACTCCTCCTGGCGCTTCATGAACTTCCTGAAATGCTCTTGGATGAGGAATGTGGCATAGAATTTACCCACTGTCACCTCGTCATCTGGAAGGGAGAAAGCAAACCTGACAACATTGTGTAACAGTCTGAAGAGTCTGGAAGAGCCAAGACCCCAAAAAGGGGATCAGCCCCTTTGGGAAGTACCACCAGAAAACACACCTCCAATAGGTGGGATGACCTGGTCCAAAAGCTTCATACTTGTTCGCTTCCAGATTTTCTTGATAATGGTTCTGAGCTCCTCATTGGCCTGCTCAAAGTTACCTGTGAGGAAATGGAAGAGATGGAGTAGTTTTCCCCGGGAAAACATGGACATGAACAAAACCAAAGCCTGTAAAAACTTGTCCAAGCTCATGCAGGGTGTGATGGCTCCTCCCCAGACTCCCTGCCTAGCAAAAATTAGCTTCCTAAGAATGGATTTTTGATTTTAAAAGTCCTTAACTACAGGGTGGGTCCTAGCAAACAGCAAGTCGGTGGAGCATTACTGCCAGCTTCTCTTCTGTCTGGTGGTCAACAACAGATGAGTCTTAAGTGCTCTCCTTGGCTCATCATTTGTGTTAGCTTGCAATCGCAGGCTGTCCCAGAGCTGCTGCTCTGAAATTTCCTGTGCTCCTCCCAGCGCTGCCTGCATTTTGCTGAGAGCTGTTTCCCAATGTCCTTTCCCACCCCAGCAAAAGGGAAAATCTGATGGTTCCATCTGGCCCAGCAAACCCAGATGGACCTCAACTACTCAGCCTCATCTCTGGCCTCTCCAGCCTGCTGCAGAGCTCTTGTACGATCATTGTCAATCTCAGAACCATGAAAACAAGTCAGTCTGGTGCATTCCCAAATTAGGGCTTTTTAAACTCCACTGCTGGCAAGGAAAGGGATGAGGGCAATTCTCCCGAAGCAAAGGAGATCTCTCTAGCCCCTTCCATGCCAGTATGAGACACACAGGGAGATGCAAATAGATAGATACATAGGGAATCGCAAATCTGGAGCAGGCAGTAGTCTGGTGGATGTGAAGGATGAGCAGACTACACCTAGCAGTGCGGAAATGGAACCTGCCAGCTGGATACCATGTCTGGGATGGGAAGTGGGTCAGTGTACTTGTTTGTTTTGGAGGGATGCAACACTTGTACAATTTAAAACATCTTCCAGGCTTGTCCTGAACAGGCCCCATGCATGTGCCCATTGTTCCTGATCCAGGAAAATGATGTTATGAAACTGAGGGTGGTGGAATTTTGGAGTAGCATCTAATCCAGCAGGGAAGGAGCCCTGTGGTTCTTGGCAGAAAAGGTGTAACTAGCATCCTGCATCACAGGAGGAAGGTCCCCCCTGGTATCCTGACCAAGCAACAGAGACAAAATCATCCCTCACCTTCCGTCTTGATCTTGAGCGCTGTCCTCACCAGTGCAAAGAGGGTTGCGTTGAAGGTGACAGTGCCATCGCTGTTCAGGGGCATGTTCATGCACACCAGACGCTGCACGACAAATTAGCAACCATCTCCCTACATGACTGGAGCAGGTTTGCACCTCCATGCAGGCATGCAGTCTTGCATGCAAGTCTGCTCGGCAGGAGGGCAAGCTGCAGCCCCTCACATGAGTGAGAGACTCTGGTCTCACTTTGAGCTATGAGCCAAAGAGCCCACCCAGCTGGACTCTGCACAATTGCTTGGCATTATGCAGGACAGAGGGAGACCACACACCCTAGTCAGCTAAACCACATTGGGCTGGAGGAGGCTTTGATCAGAATCATGGAAAAAAAAAATATGTTTATTTTGTGGCACCAAAATGAGTTGGAAGGAGAGTACAAGGCATTGCTTTCAGGGCAAGAAGATAGTTGTTCTAGGTTACACTCCATCCTTCAAGGATTGCATCAGGTTGCTGTGATTTGGAGATCAAACCTCCTAACAAGTTTGCCCAAGTCTCACAGGGGTTCATAGCAGTGAAGTCACCCTGAGCTCTGTCCTGCTGAATGTTTCTCATATGAGGTTCAAATAGACCCTGGCTTTGTGCAGTATGAGCCAAGTTGGGAAGAAGATCCTCAAGCCTGCAGAGCGGGAATCTCAGGCTTTCTCAGTGCTACTGGCTCTTAGAAACAACCCTCTATGACCTAAGAGATGTACCAGGTTAATCAGGATCCTGAAATGCACCAATTCCAGCCAAGTTAAAGCAACTCTGCTTGTTCCTCTCTATTAAACACCAGAAACCACAGCATAAGCATAATTTATGACACCAAAAATCTGATTGCATTCCTGATTTTAGCCCCTCTGGTGAGGTAAGGCAGGGGGTATACGGATACAAAAACAGCCTAGGAAAGGTGCCTTTATGCTCAATAACAAAACCATCCCCTTGAGTGTTACCTTACAAGCCACACGATGTGGGCAGAACTTTCCAAAGCCCAGGGGAGGCTGGATACGTCTCAGCAGAGTCACCACATCAAGATGTTTGATCCTGCCCCTGTGGGAGGCAACAAACTGCACAAACTGTATGGATTGAAGAACACCGTGGGGCACATTGGTGCATGAAGGGTTGGTCTGACCCCTTGGCCTGCCCTATGCTTCTTAGGGGAGCAAATTCCTCCACTTTCCTGTACTTCTCGGGAAGAGCAACTGTTCCCCTATGGCACTGGAAAGCAGATAAATCTGTGTGCACAATGGGAGTCTCATAGTCCCAAACATGATGCTGGTTAACGTCTGCCCTGGGACACCCTGAATGAGCTGAGAGTCTGCATTCATTTCACAGAGGCACAGACACAGTTAGTGGAAGCTTTCTCAGGGATTGCAGCAGAGATGAGCAGCTCATCCTTGGTCTCTCTGACACTGGCCCCATTGCCCTCATTGCCACTCACTCCATGCCACTCGGGATCACTCACTTGGCCTCGGGGTCATACTCAGCCCAGATCCGTTTGAACTCATCCAGGTGATGGGGCCCCAGGATGGACCAGTCGCGTGTGAGGTAGTCAAAGTTGTCCATGATGACGGCCACAAAGAGATTAATGATCTAAGTGCAGACAAGTAGGTGTGAGGGACACCAGGTCAGGCTGGGCATGCAGAGCCTCCCTGCGTAGAGGAGCGTCACCCCTTATGATTCAGAGCGCATAGTACAGCGCTGGCCACATGTCTCTGAACAGGAAAATGGGAAAGTGAAGGCACACAAGGGTCACCTCAGGATGAAAAGGGACTTGGGACCCTCCTGGAGCCTGTGTATGCTGTGGGTTATCCCATGCACAGAAAGGTCCTCTGCCCTAGCCCTGGCTGCAGTGGGCACAGGGCAGCTCTTCCCTCTCCACCCTCACAGAGACACCCTCCATCGGGCAACTAAATACAAGGCCAATTCATCTGGACAGCAGCACGCTGGAGGGCTGTCGAAAGGATCTACCTGAAGTTCTCGGGCCATATGGGTGCTAGGTCCCCTGGGCTGAGGGAAGAGGGTGCTGTGGGGCCAACTCAATGAGACACCCAAGAGACCCGAAAACCCAGGAGCCGTCTTGGACTGGGAATGGGGCGTTCAGGGGTGTCCCAGGCTGAGCGTGCGACCTGTCCCTGCAACAACATGGGACCCAGAGGGAGAAGGGTGTACCAGGAAGGCGCAGAGCATGTAGAAGCTGATGAAATAGAAGTAGGCAAAGTTTGTGCCGCAGGTGTACTCCTCGCCCTCAGCGAAGTCTGACTCGGGATCGCACAGCTTCCCATAGCTGCAGGCCAGCAGGATCTCCTGCCAGGCCTCCCCCGTCGCGCACCTGGGGAGAGGGGATGCTGGCTCATCTCTGCCCCGATGTGCACTGGATTGCAGCAAGCACTGCAGCAAGCACAGGCAAGCAGAGAGCCCGGGGAAAGAAACAGGGTCCCTGGGTTCACCCTCCAACTTGGGGCTTGGGGTATCATCTATTATTGAAACCTCTGAAGTGATCTGTTAGGGAACGAGCTCTTGCTTCCCCTTGAAATTTCACAAAATAAAATCCAATTTGGGAAAGGAAACATTCTAAATATAAAATTTAAAGCATCTCCCTTCTCCTACCTCTCAGCCATACTAGGCAAACCAACAGCCATTCCTGATGTGCTTCCATTGCTACGTGATGTTTTTTGGCAGAGGAAAAAAAAATCAGCTACAGAAATACTGGTTGTCTTCAATCTGGTGGGTAACCATGGGAGTTTGAGACTAGCACTCCTCCAGGGTTATCTGCTTGAAAAGAAAAGACCAACCTGAATAGCAGTAACACAGCTTGTGGGAAGGTTTGAAAGTTGTTGTTCCGGTTGATTTGAGTACCATCCACCATGGCAATCTTCCCAAACATCTGAAAATGACACAGTCAGGTCTGCAGCCCCCTTCACCAGGCATTCCCTGTCCTCATGACAACAAAGTCTCAGGGAGTACCTGGTAGAGTAGTTGGTTTCTCAGTCTCCCTCTTCCCTCCATCCACCTCTTTGGATGCTACCAAGCTCAGTGTGACCGTCAAAACCAAATCCCGCCCCGCTCCTCTCCTTACCTGCATCCCAATCACAGCATAGATGAAGAACAGCATCACAATCAACAGGGCAACATAGGGCAAAGCCTGTGACAAAAAGACCACGTTATGTGAAAAAAGAGGCCCATATCTCTGGTTTTCATGTATGGAAGGTTGATGCCAAACCCCAAGGGAACACTGAGCTGCTGTAGCTGGGATGAAGGTTGAGCAGGCTTGGGAAATGCTTAGGGCTGAGGGAGCTGTCAGGACTCAGGCACTGCTGTGCCGAGATGCTACAGGGTGTCCCTAATTTGATTAACTCTTAAGAAAGAAAGATTAACTCTCAAGAAACTAGGCATTCCAGTTCATAGAATCGTAGAATGCCTAAGGTTGGAAGGGACCTCTAATTTGCCCACTTGATGCAATGCCTCAGCCCTGCTGGGATCAGGGCATTTCCTAACTGAGATGTCTCATGCTCTGAAAGCAGCCAGGGGAAACCCACCCAGACATTCCCAATCATGCGGACAATGGTGGTGTACACAGTGCAGAAATCCCACTCCAGTTTGAAGCCAGGAGCCTGTGGCCAAAGGAGAGTTCCTCCTCTGCCTGTCTAGAGAGACCATTAGCCCACTNGATGCAATGTCTCAGCCCTGCTGGGTTCAGGGCATTTGCTAACTATTTGATCAGTCATTAGGAGACACCCAGAGATGTCTCATGCTCTGAAAGCAGCCAGGGGAAACCCACCCAGACATTCCCAATCATGCGGACAATGGTGGTGTACACAGTGCAGAAATCCCACTCCAGTTTGAAGCCAGGAGCCTGTGGCCAAAGGAGCTTTCCTCCTCTGCCTGTCTAGAGAGACCATTAGCCCACTTAGCCTTAGAATCAAAAACTGCTGCCAGCCCACGGCATGTGCATGTCTGGAAGGACAGAACTGCCCTATACACACCTGGAATGACTTGATGAAGGTCCACAGGAGGGTCCTGACACCTTCTCCCCGGCTCAGCAGCTTCACCAACCGCATCACCCGGAAAAGCCGGAAGAAAGTGATGGAGACGCGGGAATTGTCATCAGGGTCCTGCAGGCAGACCACAACACTTGGAGGGCAGTGGGAGCTGATGCCTCCAGGCAGATAAGGGTGGGAGCAGGCCCTGGGGACAGAAGGGCAACAAGATCCCTCCTCCAGGAACAAGCGATGCTCCCCATGACCCTCGCCTGTATGGAGGACCGAACAACGATGACGATGTGCTGGCATTTTCCCTCCAGCCTCCACATAAGTTCATCTCCCCAGACCTGCTGAGTCACATTTCAGCCCTCCCTAGATGGTGCAGGGGGCAGCTATTTACATGTGTTAGAGAAATCCCGTAAGTTAGGAGAACAGGACACTTCAGGGAGAAAAACATGATGCAATGCAGGTTAGGAAGAGCTGTGCATTTCACCACATGCCAAACAGGGCCACCCAAAGACAGATTAGGGTCCCTCCTGGCTCTTGTGCTCTAGGAACCATCCCTACCCGAGCTGGGAGTTTCAGGGCCTTCTAGTGGGTTTAGTCCTAGGCCAGGCACAGGAAGGGATAACAGTTGCTTTGTAAACACAGAACGTTGCTTTGAGGATTGTTCTATCCTGGGCACATTCTGGCAGGAATTTCATGGGATGAACGGAGAACAGAATGAGGAGACTCTGCGTGGGAAGGTCTGCCCACTGCCACCCCCAGCATCACTGATGCCTCCTCTGTGGAGGTGGTTGAAGGTGCCTTCCTTGATGGTGGTGCCAGGGCCAAGGAGTCTTCACAGAAGAGCAGGGAGTTGGTAGAAGAGTGGGCTCAGAATTCCAGGTTTTGTCAGTGGAGAAGCGTAGCAGCTGGGAGCATCCGGAGCATTTGTGTGTGAGAGGCTGTGTGCAGGGCCACTTATTGCTGGGTTGGTTAGTCCAATACAGCATGATCCTTAAGCCTCAGCTTTTCCTACTGGAAGCTGTAAGCGAACTTCTCTGATCTTCCAGCCACCAGCCATCCCGAGTCCAACACCTCTCTGTGGATGGCCTTGCACACACTCATATATCAGAAGGGCAGAACTGGGTGCTCAGAGAAGCTGCAGAAAGTGTTCTCCAGCTTTGCTATTTCAAAGCTACGTGCCAGAACAAAGGGAAAACAGCTTGGGAAAATCACTGCCATCCTTTGCAACCCATGGCTGCCTGGTGCTGCACAGGCCCAGTATGTCTGTTCCCCATCCTTCCTCCCCCCAGATCTCCTCTTCCACGGAGCTCCCTCAAAACATTGAGCTTTTCCTAACACCCTCCTATGCTACAGCCCAGGATAGTTGTTGTGCCTCCCACTGCCATCTCCAGCCTCCCAAGACTTCAGACATTAATCCATCACCCAACACACCAGTNCGCCTCCCACTGCCATCTCCAGTCTCCCAAGACTTCAGCGCTGTCCACCTGAACCACATTAATCCATCACCCAACACACCAGTTTCCACTGATTTCAGGGCATTTGAACCACAACCTTCATCATTCCCTCTACCAGCTCAACCTTCTCAGCTTAATGTTTCTAAGTTCCCAGAACCACAGCAGGAAACACCACGTCCCCCTATCACACCTCCTTATTTTGATTTTCTCTTTTCCGTAATACATGAGTTTCCCATCAAAAATGGCAGTCAGGAACATCTGTATCAACCTCATCACATCACTTTACCCACACGGCTTGATCAGAGCAATCCTTGGTCACAAAAACACACCGAAACCCGTGGAAGTCCTGCCTGGGGTCAAGGTCTGGACTGGTATTAGATAATAGGGAATAGTGATAGCCACCCAGCTCAGCAGGGACATGCTCAAAGGATGCAGCCCCCATCCCTTGGTATCCAGCAGCTCCTTGCTCCTGTTGAGCAGAAGCAGTGTGTAGGAGGCCTTCAGAGCAATCCATTAGGACCTGAAGACTGGAGCTGATCAAGAGCATTCCTGCCTACCCTAGCATGGCTGGAATCAGGCCCAGCTCAAGGTAATCACTACCCACTATGAGATGCCCTTTTCAGCCAGCTTTTCCCATCTTTGCAGGTCAAAAATTGGACTCTCCTTTGAGGCCACCAGAGTAGCAGAGACACCCCTGGGCCGCTGCACCCCACAGTGCCCAGTACCTGCATTGTCTCATGACGGTTTCAGACATCAGCATGGGATATATCTCTGCCCAAATGACACCATCACAAGTAGTTTAGGCCATGAGTCTAGCTGCACGAGACTTGGGGACCTGTGCAACACCAGCCATGGGACATAGCCCATCTTCCAAGGGGAAATCAAGGCAAAAGAGTTAAACCTTTGCAATTTCTCTGGCCAACAATGTAAAAATCTGCACAGGCAAATCCTGTTAGGCCTTGCACAAACCGGAAGATGGTTAGAGGAAAGAAGGCCAGCAGCCTTCAGCAGTAAGGGGACACCTTTGCTAGATGCTCCGTTCTGTTTCGCTCAGTTATCCTTGTGTTTCATTGCCTGGAGGTGGCCAAGCTGTTCCAACAGTTGGCACATCCAAGGGTGAGACGGATTTCCTCTAAAAACTGTTGTGCGTGGAGGGGTATCTCACTCCATATCCCTCTCAGCAAGGGGAGATTTATGTGCGAGAGAGAAGAGATGGGTTTGGTGTGTGTCTCAACAACATGCAGAACGCATGCAAACACCAGCCGTAGGCACACCAGCAAAACCACGGGGAGCGAAAAGGAAAACGGAGCCCACTGCAAGCACATGCAGCTGATATTTACAATGCTATCACAGCCTCCGCCGAGGCAGTACAATCCACCACTGGAAGCAAGAACCGTCTGTCAAGATAATAAGACAGTCAGCAGGAGAAGTGAGGCAGGAGTGAGAGAGACAGTGACAGATGAATCGATAGGAAAAGGAGAAAGACACAGACATAGAGGAAAGAGTAAGATGAAAACAGGGGACAAGCAACTAAGAGGTGACAAGAGGAAGGAGGATGAAGATCTACCTCCTTTGGGCTCTTCGGACAGGGAAATGTGACTTCTGTGGGGCAGAGGCAGCAGAGGGATGAAGGTGAAAGAGCTGGCCATGATGGACTTACCTACCCATGTCCCCTGTTGCATTTTACTTGTTGCAACATGTACATCTGGGCCAGAGGCACAGCAGGAACATGGACTAGCATGTCTGGTCCAAAGAGTCCGGAATGCAAAATTTAACTTCCTCCACAAATCCCCCTCCAAGTCAGACACAGGGCTGCAGAAGGTGAGATCTGAACCCAAGCTGACAGCCTTAAGCTAAACTGCAGCTCCTCTCTCCAACAAGCTGTGCTGCTCTCATTAATTCTGCTTGGAAGCGTGACTACATGAGGCTGGTGCAAGTGTTTGGGGAATTGTACTGTAAAAGTAGCTGTCCCATGCATTGCTATGTGGGCAATTCACTTCCCACCACTGTCTATACACTAATCAAGAGGGTGAAAAGCAGAAAATGCTACTTGGACTCACCCATACACACAAAACACACAAACACACATGGAGGCTCCTCAAGCTACCCAAAGACAAGCTCCATTCTTCAGGGGAACCTTTGCCATGCTGGGACACAGAGACTCTTTATCCCACATCCTTCTCGAATGGATTGGCTCAACCTCAGCTCCCCTCTGTAGATGGACAAAGCTCATACCTGGACCCTGAGTTTCCTTCCAGTGATTTCAGGGGATACCGGGTATATTGGTAGGGTCAGATTGGTAGGTCAGATCCTTAGCTTCCAGAGCAGGTTGAGGCAGGAATGAGTGACACAAGAGCATAGACACTACCATATGCTCCAGAGGGCACATGGCTCGGGGAAGCACTACCAGAGGGACTTTAATCCCCATTCTCCTATTGCTAAAACAAGAACTGCTGGGTCACTCAGTACACCCCTGAAATCAATGCAAAACAGATCACTAAATGGCCATGGCAATATGACTCTGATGGCTAGAAAAAAATCTCCTAATACCACAGCTGTCCCCACCTCTTTAATCAAAACAGCCATATACAGAGACATGAAAGAGGAGTGATGCAGAAAGGAAGGACAGAAAGAAAGAGGACAGAGGTGATCCTGCCCCTCTGC
>VWPW01020231.1:0-41086 GCA_013389825.1 Crypturellus undulatus
AGAGCTAATATAAGCACTTTCCAGGTCCTCTCCCACCTCCTGGCAAGGGTTTGCACTCTCTCTTCCCCACAGCTACATGGACATTGATCCTGCTGGAAACTGCAGCAGCAAAGATGGACACTGAAGGTTCATTTCCCCACTGCAGTGGTTTTCACAGGCTAATTGGGACCGCATTAAAGCTCTCCCCAGCCATACTCCTTGAAATATTCAAGTCCATCAGAGTATCTAGGTATCTTTGCTGCCCACGGGTCACTGACACTCCTCAGTAGCTCTCATTTTACAGGTACATGACTGTTTTATTCAAACAAAGTTCATTTCAGTAGTCAGCGGTGGGGAAAGGGCAGTACATGGATCACCTGGGAGCACAGCAGTGACTTTGCTAGACTTCTCGGCCGTCATCCAGGACTGTTTTCTTCCAGGCCCCTTATTGGAGTTCCCAATTGCCATATTGGAAAGATAACGTGTTAGAGCTATCCCATGATACTCAATGCTTATGGACAGGTTTTCAGGACAGGAGCTCCTGGGGAGGCTAAGAAGCATCAGAAGATCAGGTACCAACATCCATGGGGTCCGAGTCCTGGAATGGTGCGGTGGGACCTCTAAGAGCTGAACTGCTAAGAGAAGATGCTTCAGACTGGGCTGCTTGATGTCTTCCCAAGAAAATGTTCTCTGCAGGGTGTGTAGGAGCCCAACTAGCCCAGCCACTCCTTCCCGGTAGACACCAACGTCCTCCGCAGCACTGGGGCTGTCTCTCTCCCTGCTCCCGCCTCCATGTTCAGACTCAGTCACTCTCCTGTGTGTTCCTCACCCACCTGGACATATTGGTCCCATAGGGCCATGGAGCGCGTGACAAGCAGCACACGAACCTGCCCTGCAAGAGCACCGCGCTCTTGTGCTCAGATAACTCTGCTGTTCCAAGGACTGGCTTCTCTTGAGGCACAGACTGAATTAAGATGATGCAGGCAAGAAGCAGAGAAAGCAGCCACCACCCCAGCACCATCCTCATTCCCTCGAGGTCACCGGTCGCTGCCAAGGGGCAGGACGGGTCTGTCACTGCCATTACTCCTTTCCACCCCAGCAAGGACTCGCACTTGGGTGTGGGACAAAAGAGCGAGGCAGGAGCTAGCGCTGGGCTCCTCATCCCAGGCAGGAGCTGGGACACACCTGGGAGAGGCGGGAGGCAGTGCTTGTCCCACTGGCTGAGCCACATGTGCCCTCTGCTAGCCAGGCATGTCCCTCTGCTTGCAGGGATGGCCCACATGGGTCCCAGCCATGGCCCTCTGTGCGCTCCGAGGAATGCAAAGTGCAATGCAATTCCCACTCCCGCTGCTGCTCCAGCTCCGTGCTCCCAATCCCACCACGGGGTTCGAGGCTCCCCGGGAGCTGGAAGGGCTCCCTGCAGGCAACAGGCCCAGGGCCTCTCCAGGATATCCAGGCTGGTTTTGTGGCACAAAAGTAAAATCCCAGCAAGAGCTGAACTGTACCTTGATTGGATTTATCTTTACATTAGATTTATAACCACCCTATGGAAAAAATCTCAAGCTACCTTGTTTGTAGCAGCATGCCTTGGGAGAGCTGGAATGCAGTGCCGTGCTTCTCCCATATAGGCCAGGAGCATTAAAAGAAAGCAGGAAGACCAAGGACAGGTCAATACAGAGGAGTAACAGAGGGTCCAGCACCTTCCCCAGAGCCGGGACAGGGACTCTCTGCCCGTGTTGCTAGCCTGGGTTTCTTCCGTCGGGAATACAGACTGTTCTGCACAGTCCCTTTGCGTACGCGCAGGAATCCCGAGGCTCCCAGCAGAGCTGCACATGCTGTCTCCAGGCAGCTGGTGCACCAGCTTGGGAACAACCAGGATTTCTGGATATCCGTCTGATGCTGAGCACAGTCACACTGCTGGGGCCGCCAGGCAGCCTCATGGCCTGCACCTGGCACAGAGATCTACATCTTTTACACATTCAAAAAGTAGAGCTTGGTGAAGGAAGAGGCATCATCTAGGAAACCCATACACTGAATGGAGCTTCACTGATTGATTTATTTTTTTTAACTCACCCGGGATGTTTCACCAACATTGCAGAGCTCCACCCAAACAGCCATGCTGCATGTTACATATTAAAAACAGATCCTGAAGCATTCAGAGGTTCAAATTCCCAAACTAAGGACTAAGCAGTGCAAAGGCAAGGAGCTGTAGAACGTACCTTTGGAGGGGGGAGGTCTGGTAGGCTCTTCTGCGGAGGGGACAAGTGCACTCCGAGGTCTCCATTGCTCAAGGAGTCTCTCCGATCCGGCGCTGCAAGCCAGAAATAGTTTTAACGGTGACATGTGGCATTGCCCAGCAAAGCACTGCCTGCCCAGTGCTGTGCAGGTGCTATTTAAGTCGGAGGCCGGGTGCTAATTACAGACGTGTGGCAGAGCAACCGTGTCATTTCGGGCTGCATCCAGAAATGTTGCACTAGAAGATCCAACAAAAGAAACACCCTCTATTTTTTAGGCATATTTCTCCTCTGGAAGGAAAACTATGAAGCCCAGAATGGCTTAGGGTGACTTCCCCCTTCCCTCCCTCAAAAACACCATGAGTGACAATGACATGGACTGATGCTCGGCACTTCTAAATCTTCCCTCTAATTTCTGCTGCTTATTGCTCTGCAAAACAAGTTCTCAAGAGCAGCCAACAACTGTAATTTAATAGCTAGCGAACCTGCTAGCTGAAGGTGAGATGCTCTTAAAGCAGCACAGGCCAAACATCTGAAAGTTGGGTGGCTGCAGAAGCGCTCCAGGATCTCCAAGCCTGGCTCTGGACAATCAGATTTTCCAAGCAGTTGAATGCAGAAGGGTTAATCTAAGGCACAGAAAACTTGTGTTCAGCCTCTTCCACCGTCAGAAAATTCCTGGGTGGCCTCAGACAAGTTTCCCAATCCCATGACCTTAGAGACAGTGCAATACAACAATACTTGGGAACAAGGGGGAGTGAGGCACCAGACGAAAAATTTAGGACTTGGAAAGCATTACCCTGTGCAGCAGATAAGGGCTCTTTCACAGATTGTGTTTCTTAGTTCCATTTCCTCCAAAATATTTGCCAAGACATCCAGGTATCACCAATGCAGTAGGTTAAGCATGGGAATCAGGTCTACAGCGCACATGGAGCAGATGCTCCCCAGCTCCCTGGTCACCTGCTAGGGCCTCAGCCACGTTCCCCACGTGCCCAGTGGCAGCCAAGGCACCAGCAGCAGCCACACCACATCGGAAGGCACTGGCATCGGCTTCGCTGCATATTTCTGGGCTTTAAAAATAGAAGGTGGAAACCACACTACTCTGTTCAGATCTGGGACTTGTAAGCCACAATGACAGCTCTGCCCTGCTGTCCTGCAGTGAGCTCCTGGCTGATGGCACACGAAGCTCAAGATTGTGGCTCATGACAGATGGCTCCCCGTGACGCAGGTCTCCTGCTCTTCCAGGGCTGGCTAATTTGGGCAAATCTGGAGGCCATGGAGACCCATGGATCAGCAGAAGGCGGCCGAATGTAGCTGTTTGCACTCCACAAGCTGGGCTGCTGGGTATCTTGTAAAGCTCAAACTGATAGTAGAGCAGGTGAATATAGGACACAGACTGGTCATCAGCCCTACTCTTTGCATGATGAGGAGATGCACCTACCAAAACACCCTACACAGACGGAGCTGTAACTACCGGCTGCTGTTGGAGATTGTTGGCCTTCCCTGTAAGGGATCACGAGGGAGATGCTCTCAGGGCAGATGTCTTCCATCTATAACAGATGAAGCCATTGCTGCTTTTAGATAGATCAGAAACAAGGCTGAGGTTCCCTAAAGCCCCAGTGGAAAGGATCATGCCCACACTCACAGTTGTGAACACAGGGCGCTTTCAAAGGGCTCCTCTAGCAGAGAGAAACAGGCCATGGTACCTCCTTCTAGGCCAGGCAAAACCTCCCACGCTCAGCTCTGCAGAAGTCAAACCATTGCAGCAGTTGCAAGTGGTGGCCCTCTGCTCACCACTCCTCGATACACCCAGCGGTCCTCTCGCTGAACCTGACTACACCGGGAAATGGCTCTTTGGTCTCTGTACCAACAGTTCCTGCTCCTCCTCGTTCCTCTTAGCTCAGGACCGAGACCACGGCTTCAGTTGTCACCACGCTGGAAACCATCTCACCTCCACAGACCAAAGCCCAGCGCTCCAGCCAAGGAGCAGAGTACGAGGTGAAGGAACTCTGCTGGTTGGACTTTGTGTGGCAGGAACCCTGCCTTTAGCCCTCTTCCTAACACGACCCCTGAGATGTTGTAGATGGGAAATATTTCTGTTCTGAGGTTAGAGGCAGTTGTCACTGTGCCCAGCACCCAACCACAGGCACAAAGCTCCTAATGCACGTTCGCGGTACAAAGGGTCTACAAAACATGTTGTGCACAGAGCACAACACCTTCACAAAAGCTGCTTCTTCCTTGACAAGCATTAATACTTTCCAAGTATTTTCTGATAA
Organism: Crypturellus undulatus; assembly: GCA_013389825.1. Taxonomy (NCBI): domain Eukaryota; kingdom Metazoa; phylum Chordata; class Aves; order Tinamiformes; family Tinamidae; genus Crypturellus; species Crypturellus undulatus. The sequence goes on from VWPW01020231.1 coordinate 4,487, forward strand.
AAAAGTTTCCTTAAACCCTGGAATTTGGAAAGTGTTTAGAAGAGGGAAGGAAGGAGAAATAAAAAAAAAAAAAAAAAAGACAAAAAGGTTGCCAAAATTCACATCTGTACTAATTCTGTTGCTCATCTGTGCTCTCTGTCAAAGCGAATTGTTCCCCGTGTCTCAGCTGGGAGGACCACGGTGTGGGCCACCAGGAGCTTTGCACCACGCAAACCAGTTCGTCTCCTGGGCCCTGCTTCTGCAGTGACTTTCCAAGGGCAGTGGCCTCTGCTTCCCGGAGGAAAACCAAGGGCTGCAGCATTTTTTTATGGTTTTGGGAGAACTTTTGGAGCTGGTGCATTATTATTTCTGGAACTAACTCATCCTGTGTTGCTAGAGCAAATATACAGCAGTGAAGAAACCTGCAGGGAATGAGATGTCCAGTTGACCTCAGTCACAGGAGTGTCACCATGAGAACCATAAAATTTAGGTGAAGTAAAGTGCACTGAGGTGGTTATAGGGAGAAGGGCTGTTAAATCATGTGGGAATCTGCATCACACCTCATAGCACCTCTCTATTTTACGTCTCTCTCCATCTGCTAAAACTGAGCCTGCAGATCCCACTGCTGATCAGGCACACAGAGACCTCTCCATCCAGCTACAGGGAGGCTCAGGGCTGCACACACAGCTGTAACTACAGCTGAGATCCCGTGCGTGTGAGCGACTGACTTCAGCGTTTCCAGTTAACTCAGAAGTTTTAGTTGGACTAGGGAGGTTGCTGCAAACAGAGAAAGAGAGAAGCAACAGGGTCCTCAGGGAGCGTCCGAGTGAGGAGGTTCCTGGCCTTGCAGCAAAAAGCCTGAAATAAGAGAAGCAACTCTAAAAATAAGTTGTCTGAAACTTCTTGTTCAGTGTGCAAGCCTTGTTTCATCCACGCAACCTATAAGGAAGTGTATCTATTACTCTGCAGCTACAGGAGCTGCCGACAGGCTCTATTACGGAGCATTACCTGGTGGGCCCTGCCTAGAGGTCACGCTGGAGCTGCAGGTGCACACTGGGAGGAGATCCTGTTTTCCAGAATGTTTGAAGTTAACCCAAATTCAGATGTAGGTTTTTATTTTTTTAACAAGCAAACAAAACCACCACCACCACCAAAACCAAACAAAAGCAACTCTGAAAATGGAACAGTTCTGATTATTGCATGACCAGTGCATCAACCGCAGGCTGCACTGATGTATTTTCCTGTTTGGTCTCTTTAGACCAGGGACGTTGGGTTAGGGTCCACCTCTGGCTAGGTCTGCATGAAAGACTGTGTAAAACCAGCACACATTCACCAAAAAAGAAAACATTTGCAATGAATATCAAAGAGAAAGGGCATTTTTGAAGAGTTATGATATTCTTTACCATGTTACAGATGCAAAACCTGGGAATATACATCGGAAATGAGTATTTTATCCAGGTTTAATTTCTTGGCTTGTGCACTGCAGAATTCCAGCATCCCTCAGGAGATGGCGAGGGCACAGCCGTGGCGCCCTGGGAATTCGCTGTGCGAGGTCATGACAGCTCAGAGCCTCTGGGCTAGTCACTCAGACAGTTTCAAAGCCTCCAAGAGGTGAGGCAACTTGTTTCGTGGCCAAAAGCAACACCAGGGCTTCCTTAAATATTTCAGGCACTGGAGCTGTAAGCCTAAGAAGGCAACATTTTTATCCTAAAATAGCACCCTCCAAAGGGCTACTTCCAGGAATAACCTCACAGTACTGGCACGGACCACAATTTTCAGAGAGATGCAACAAAAATGGCAGTCCTTCCCATGGTCTGTTCATGCCCCAGCCTCCAGAGGTGTAGGAAAGGCCTCCACTGATCCCACTAAAAGACAGATTTATCCATACATGCCTTTACTGCACCATTAGATAGGAGGTAACCATTATTCTTCAACTTCCTACCTTTTTCTTGCTTCTCTTGGTCACCCTGCTGCTTATGGACGGTCACTTTGTTCATGTAAATGTACTCCTCATCGCCACCTGCAACCAAAGGGAAAAATCCAGCTCTTTATCTACTCCTCGCTTTCATGTAGCTGCGTTTTTCCATGAAGACAGAGGCAAAAAGTGTTGGCCGTGTGCATCTGCAAGGACACATGCAGGCTGAGGCTACATGCAAAAAATCCCCAAGAAGTAATAACAAGCTGAAAAATTAAATGCTCTACAGCCAGGAAATTCCATAAGTTAAAATTTCTACTTAAATATTAACTTGGCCAAACAGTACATCCTGTGTATCTTACAGAGTGGATTAAATAAACTTAAGGTTTAACAAGAAAAACAGAAAGGATCAGGAATCTTGGGAATCTTTTGCTTGTAAAGCTGGACACATAGCCACAGTAATTTTACATAAACAATTAGAGGTCACTGTAAAAATAATCTCCATTTCATTTTCTCCTGCTAGTTTTCATGTTTCCCCTTTCTCTCAGCCTCCAAGAAAACACTGCTTCAAGACCCCTCTGCAGTTCTCACGAGAGCCCATCACTCCCTTCCCAGTTTTCCCTCCACGTACCGCTGGACTTGGTGTACACCCGCAGGAGGTCGGAGAGGAAACTCTTCTTCACAAGAGCAGTGCTGCTCAGGTTCTCCTTGTCCAGGATCCTCAGAAAGTCTTCGAGTTCTGTGAGCAGCTGCTCGAGAGCTAGGACAGCAAGAGGGACAAATGTTGGTAAAGCAGTTGGGTGAGGACGTATATTGATTCTCTATTTTCCAGGATCCTCTGGATTTTTCTGCCCCCCAATAATTCATATTTAATTTTCCAACCTGACTTGTCCCTCTTGTTTTGAGTAGAAATTGAGACCTAAAACCCTAATAGTTGCAACTTCCTTCAGTTTGTTCAGACAGCACAATAATACCATGTGTATAAGAGTCTTCCTATAGGAATTTTTGCCCAAGGAAAGTATGAAGAAGTTTTGAGCATTAGGGCTGAGACTCCACGGAAGCAACTGGCAAGATCTTGACTCTGGAATCTGAGTCATGCTTGAGCCTTCATGCTTCATTCAGGCCACATCTGGACTAGGATCTACCAAAAGCTCTGTGTTGTTACTCCTCTTTTCAGGCCTTTTTCCTATTTTTTCTCAGACTGTAATGATTCAGAAACATCTGTGCACACACCCATCAAAAAAAGCACTAAAACCATTCATAATTCAGTACTTTCTGGGGTTATCTTGCTTGAGTGGTGAATATGGTGACCCTCGTGCCCAGCGATGCTCAAGCCAATCCCAAACTGAGCCATGAGACAAGACAGCTTTCAGCAAAACTGCTACACCAAAGACATCTCTTCATACCTGCAAAGAGCTGCTCAGACACACAGCTGCCCAGCAGGGAAGGCTAAGCCCAGCTAATAGGTTTATTTTTCTTCTGAGGAGGTGCTACTCAGCTCTGCCATTGATAAATCACTTCCCAGACAGGGCTCACACTGAAGGAACAGGCATTTAATTGCTCGCTTTTGTTCACTCCAGAGTTTGTCATGGGCTAATTAAGCAGCCGAGGCAGGATATCATTCCAGCGGGGAAATAACAGAGCATTATGTGCAGAAAGGAAGTGCCGCGTAAGAAGGACAGCGTGTGGGAAAAGCACAGAGAACGCCAGCCCTGGCCATTCCTCCTCTTGGACTCTCCTTGGTTTGCTACTTAATCGCTTCCTAATGCTACCAAACTGCATAAGAGAAGCAGCAAGATTCTGTTTTCACAGCCAGGCTACAAAATAGGCTGCAACTTGTTACCCTACCATCAAGAAACGGGTGGCTGTGAAATACAGATAAATTAAACGAGGCAGTACTCCATCGCCTTTACCTTCAGCATTTCCATGCTATTTGTTACCACGGCTTCTACAAGACTCTCAGAAGATACTAGTGCCTCATTTAACACCTTCCATGCCCAATGAATCCTCGGTGGAGAATGTTCTTGTTAGCTGTGTTTTACCCACTTATAACTCATTGCTACCTAGAGCAAGTAAGATTCGTTTCAAGAAAAAGCAACAACATTTTTCTCAAGCTGTAATGAAGGTAGTACTTGGTAGATCAGTGTCACTAATAATTACCATTAAATAATGAATTGTAAGCATTTATGCCTAACACTCACTGCCTGTTTCTCCCGAGCTTCAAGGAATCTGCTTTTTTTAACCATAAGGAACGAACTCCCACTAGGATAAATCACAGCCTTCTTACACTCATTCAATCCTACCAGCTCATACTAGCAGACAGGACATTGACTTGTCGGAGATGATATCAGAAGCAGCAGCACACAAAACACCAAATTTAACTGAGAGCTTCAGAAGGGGGTCAGTTCCCAACAGCTGTCTGAATGGAAGTCACACTATTGAGTTTCTGGGGAAGGGGGAAAAAATTCCCTTTCCCACCCCCACTACTGCAGAAAATGCCTTCATTCTTCTCCCGAGTGTCCACAACCAGCACACACATGGAACCAAGCTCTTCTGAATAACACAGCCCATACAGTAGGTTACATTTTCCAGCCCACCAGAGCTGGATTCAGGCTTCCAGTGACTCAAAGCAGCTCATTTAGGACGTGATCCTGGGGTCATAAAGGTCAGTGGAAAGACGCTGTCAGATTTCAATGGATTCAGACTTCAGGGACTGAAGAGAGTCATTTTGCTCTTCTTCAGCAAGCAGCAGTACAGAAACGATCTGCTTCCATGCAAATATCCCTTTGATCTTAGCTGGACATCCCCTTTCCAAACCTGATACCTGCAAAAATAAACTGCCATTGCAATGAATGTGACTATTCATCCTCTCGTATCAGAAGGAGACACACTAATACTCATTGGACAGTGACAAATGCAAAGAGGAAGAGGGATGAATACGGAGGAGTCTAAAAGATTTTTTTTGTGCAAGCAAAAACCACAGCAGGGTCCCAGCAGAGCAATAGGACTAAAAAGCATTCAGAACCCACGTACATTAAAGCACCTCAGGATTTTGAGTGCTGGCCTGGTATCACGTAAGAATCTATCATGCTATCTCTGGCAACAGTATAGTGAACCCGCTAATAGCAAAATGAGGCTGGTGGTTATTCAAAGCAGCACGAAATGGATGGCTCTCCCTCAAAGCTGTATTGTTTTGCCCTTCTTAGTAATTCAGGAATATTATCAGGTAAAGGGATGACTCTTGGCTAGGTGTGTTCACCAGTCCTCAGGGCAACAGTTAGATGCAAGGAATACATTTGCAAAATCAAATGAGCATGAGCAGCAGAATGAAGATGAGAGTTTAGAGGACAACACACAGCAGTGCACTTCGCAGAGGTGCTTTGGAAAAACCTTATTCCACAACTATGGAGCTCTCCAAGTCTCATAGCATTTCTCTAGGAAACTCCAAATAGAATGTGACTGAACTGATCATTTTGATGCTTCCGCAATCAACTTCACAGCACTTAAAACTATTCATCAAAACCAGGAAATTATTATCGTGCTCAGAGACTTAGCCAAATCTCTACTGCAGCCAGCCCTCTCAAGTCCTAGGTCTTGGCCTGCTCTACCTTCCTACAAGGCAAGGTGCACAGGCAGGTGGTAGTATTAGATAGATGCGGGTCATACCACGTTCTGCTTCTCCGTGGCCACAAATATGACCCACTGCATAAAACCACGAGGATTTCCCAACACACGATGGACAGAGATGCAGAAACAGCATGATCAGTGCATGAAACTTGAGTGATTTGCACATGCAACGAGCAGATGATCACTCTGAAAAGAGCAAACTTCCAAATATGTAGAAATCATGCATCTTCGATGAGCAGGAAGGAAGCTTATGAGGTTTACAAATAGAACTACCAGTTCCTTCACCACATTTGAACAGAGATTGAGCAACTACATCAGCAAAATACTCTACTGCCTTTTACTCCACCGCGACACAATCCCCCTTACAGAAGCTCCTAGGAGGCAGCCTGACAACAGAGGACGCTCTGTACGAAGGGTGCAACTTTGGCCGAGGCAATTAGCAATGAATTGCTTGAGAGCCGACTGAGCTGTTTCAATGGCAATTCAGTGGCAGTACCACAGTGAAAAGGACTTCTTTTGGCACCAGTCTACGGCCACTCTTTGCAGACAGAAAGTCTCTTGCATTACAGCAGCAGCTCACCCAGCTCATGTGAAGCTAGAGCCAAAACATGTAGCAGCTTGTAAAGCCCCCATTGAGGGAGCACATTCCTTATAAAAGAGCTGCCAATTTTGCCTGACACCAAGGTCACTGAAAGGTAAATGACCATTAAACTAGATTATAAAAGCCATTCCTTCCAATAACCACAGGATCTTTGTCATTTTCCTACAATAACAACCTATGTCTACATCTAATTACTTCATGTCTTGGCCTTATGAGGAAATGGAAAGACAGGCTCTCAATGAACTTTCAGTCAAGTGTTTTAGTAACCACTGGGCAGGATTATATTAGACTATTTAATTTACATTCAATTATTTATTTTATGAAGGTAGAGGGGCCCCCAGCCACTGGACAAAGAACTGTAATAAGATACATACCAAAAGACAAACTTCCCTGTGCTGAGATGAGAGGTAGAAGATAAGGAGTATCATTTACTAGCAAGAAACCAAGGCGCAGATAGATTAAGCTATTTGTCCAGGGATGTGTGTGTATTCCCCATCAGATCAGGAATGCAACCTAGTTTTCCTGTGTCCCAGGCTGCAGTTTTCACTTCCCAATCATCCTTCCTCAACTCCTGGAGCACTGGGAGATTTCCCACACTCCAGCCAAAAGTAGGGGTCAGATTTGGGATGTTGCTTCACATCTGCTACAGGAGATCGAGTTAAATTGTCAGGAGGCAGCACAGACTCCAGCATCTCTCTCTGTTAAAGGGAGACTGTAAATACCTGCAGTGCTGCAGCCTGCTTCCAGAGCCTTGGGGAGCCCAGAGCCACAGGGAGTGGCAACTGTGCCTGGGCTGTGATGGGTACGAGGATGCGGGAGAACCATGCAGCCCCTCTCTCCTTGGAGGAACCTCCTCTGCAGAGTGCAGCCTTCCCGGGACATCCTTTCCTGCCCGGCCTTCCCTCCTGCGCAGCCAGGCTAGCAGCACTGGCACTGCCCAGGGGCCGCTTTGGCAAAAGCAGTTATTTTTTTGCCCTGGTTTCTTTCTTCTTCCCTGCACAAATCAATAGGGCAGCTGAGGAGCGCGCTGCGGCACAGAGAAGCTTTCACGCTGCTCAATAGCTGGTGTGTGAGCAGAGCAGGAGGACCCGGCCCAGGCCTCGTAGGCTAATTTAGAGCTTTGCAAAGGCCAACTGTTGCTGGAAGAGAGAAAAAGTCATCTATGATGACAGCTAAAGCAGCCTATTCTCCCTAGCTGTGAGGAAAGCCAGATGTGCTGACAGGGACAGCTGTAACAGCTGGATGACCCTCACACGAGGCTGCCTTCCAAACCAACAACGCGGATATTTCTTCAACCGGACCCTCCTCATCCTGCCTGCTTCAGAGACGTGCAAGGGAGGAGCAAAGGAAACGGTTAAAGAATTGCCAAGGCCAAAGCACCGAAACTCCCCTGCCCTCCTCTGAGCACCCTTGTAGCCAGCACACGCAGGCAGCAGAACACCAGGATGGCCATGACGTATGGCCATAAACTGGCTCATACCCCTGGTAGCCTGCAGGGCGATCGGCAGGAGAGGAAGGAGGGATGTCTTTGCTGAAGCACTGAAGCCCACAGCACTGAAACACACCTGCCCCACGCTGAAGCCAGCACCCACCTTGCTAGCACAAAAATGCAAGTGTGCGTGAGTTCAGGCTTCCTCCGTAAGTGGGTTTCTGCAATCAGAAAGGAGCTTTTGCTTTGCACTCTTAAGCCTGCAGGCACTGCTTTTAGTAAGCAGTGCATTGGAGAAGCACTACGAGATTCAAAGAATAAAAGGGAAAAGTCACAAAATTGCGGCAACTCTCAACTCCTCTAAACAAGAAAACTGTAAAACTGGAGACCTCCTACCATAATTCCCCTGTTTAGCAGGCTGGGTTAGATACAAGTACTGCCATAAACCTGCTTGGTTTTCAGAAGTAATGAGTGTTTACATGGGAGAAAAATAAAGAAAAAAAGATTCTTTCACGTCCCTAAAATCCAGCTCTACCTGGCTTCATGCGCTCCGGCTGGGCGCTTGCCTGTGTTACAAAGGATGAATCATGGAAGGAGAGGGGCAAATATGGGACCTATTGGTGGTGGGCTGAGAACTGCCGAGATGGGCCCAGGCAGCTCTGCGTGGGCTGCCCTGGCCGCCCGAACAAGAATCACATTGAGGAGCTGGCAGCCCTAACGCAGGAACTCTGAACTTTAACGGCACGGCAGCAGGGAACGTGCACAAAGCTTCTCAGTCTGCTGAGCAGGCCGACTTCCCTCCCCTCCGCTGGAAGAGGAGAAACAGCATCCAAGAAAAATTAAAAAAAAAAAAAAAGAAGAAAAAGGAAGTGTGAAAATTATTTTGTCCTAAGGCATTTTCACTGAGCAATCTTGCATCTATTTGTGCCATAGTGCTTTATTATACACAATAGATGGTGCAGACATTAAAATTGGGGTGAACACAGTGACATCTGCAAAGGGTCTCAGTCTTTCCAAGACCCATCAGCTGGTGAGTCATAGCCGGTCTCACTCTGCCCATCTAATTTGCTGGATGAAATCTGAAAGGAGGCAGTGTCTCTGCTCTCTATAACCTGCCACAGTGATAGAGAGCCCCTCATGCTCACAAGATCCCTGGAGTTTTGTAAGGCTGCAGATTTCATGTCTGTGCTCAGCTTGTTGGCGATACGAGCATCAGTGAACGTGGTCACATCACCAAGTACTGTGGAGACCTGTATGGGGCCCTGGAGTGTCCCTGTGCTAAGCGCTGCAGCCATGAGGGTGCGTGTGAGCAGGTCACGGCACTTGTGAAACACCGTAATCCCTCTGGGGCGGGATGAAGCTAGGGAAGCAGCAAGGGAGGGATTAGAACATGGTAGCCAGGAGAATAAGATTTGGATCAAAGTAAATCAGAAATGAAGGTGAATTGGAAAAATCTGGACCGTGTTAGGTAGGTCAGCGTGTAAACTAGGGTCTTCAACTAGGGTAAGGAATCCCAAGAACGGGTGATAGTTGGTTCCCCTTCCCAGGGGTGAGAAAAACAATCTCAGATTTTATGAAGCAGAATTCTTGCTTGCTGCCAAGTCCCAGCATTGAAGCCTACAGCTGTGTGACATAAAACGACAATTCTCTAAAGCTGCCACCACTGATTCCCTCCTCACCCCACAGTCCTTTCTCCTGCTTCTTCCCTCACTGCCTCATCTTTCTGTCAAGCTTTGGGTTCCCTCTCTTTTCTCTGTCTTGTGGAGCTTTCATCCCCTCTCCATCTCTCACTCCCTAGAAGTCCATGTGATTGACTTCACTGTTGTGGGTCTGGCAACAACCTGACCCGTAATTTAAAGGACATCCGTTGTTTGTAGCACATGTAGCACGTAACCATGTCCAGGAAGGGGCAACTAGGAAGTGCTGGGTCAAATACAACAGCTGCTCAAGACAAAAATCACGCCAAGAACTAAATAGTGCAGTACAAGCGCGCTGGGCCCCACTGCGGAGCTCCACGGCAGAGAGGCACCGCGCCGTGAGCCGCTCGGTCCAGCCTTCGCAGGACCCTTGGGCTCCTCCTCAGTGCAGCGGCTGATCCACAGAGAAGGCGACAAGCGTCCGTGCACCTCAGCTTGCTTCCTCGCTAATGCCGGGGCAAGAACGGAGCCTCTGCCACAGCCAGAGCCCAATTCCCAAAAGTGTTCTTCCTACCTAAAATGGTCCTCAAGCAGCCCAAATGTGGGGCAGTTCNCAAGATAAAAATCATTCCAAGAACTAAATGGTGCAGTACAAGCGCGCTGGGCCCCACTGCGGAGCTCCAGGGCAGAAAGGCACCTCGCCGTGAGTCGCTCGGCCCAGCCTTCGCAGGACCCTTGGGCTCTTCCTCAGTGCAGCGGCTGATCCACGGAGAAGGCGACAAGCGTCCGTGCACCTCAGCTCGGTTCCTCGCTAGCGCCGGGGCAAGAACGGAGCCTCTGCCACAGCCAGAGCCTGATTCCCAAAAGTGTTCTTCTTCCCTAAAACGGCCCTCAAGCAGCCCAAATTTAGGGCAGTTCTAGACCTGCACAGTAAGATCAGCTGTTCTGAGGGACTCCTGACCACGACTGCGGCCGTTCCTGTCCAGCCTGTGCCTGTTCTCTTACCATGCTGGCTGGCTGCATCCAGAGGAAGGCAGGGTGCATCCAGACGGCTGCATCCCACTGCTCTCCGCAACGCAGACCAGCGCCTGCACTGACCCGCACACTGCTCTGCAGAGCCCTGCGCCACGGGATCGCTCTTTCCTGTAGGAAAAGCGAGCCTGGGGTAGCATGTGGGCAGCTCTGGGCCCGGCTCCTAGTGAGATCAGCTATCACAATGATGATAAAGATGGCCCTGGAGCAACACCCTGCAGTTTGTACCACAGCAATGCAAATAAAGGCAGCTGACTGCCAAAAACATGTGGACAGATTTCCTTCTCGCAGGCAAGAAAGAAAATAAAGGAAGCTGCAAGAGATTTTTCTTTCTTTCCTTCCTTCTTTCTTTTCTTCTTTCTTTCCTTCCTTCTTTCTTTCTTTCCTTTCTGTAAGGAGGACATGCACATACACATAACCATGCACACAGCCTCTGAACACCTCCTATCAAAGCATTTTTCCCACCACTCTCTGGATAATGGCATAACTTCACCTGAAACAACAGAAACATAGCAGAAGAGGAAAGCGGCTGCTTGTTTTGCAAAAGCAAAAGCAGTAGTTTCAGAGACAAACCCAGAGCCCCTGCCTTTTCCTCCCTGCTTCCTTCTAGCCGTGCCGACCCACCACAACCATCGGGGCTCAGCCTCTTATTCCTGTGAAGCAGGATGACTATCTGAAACTATTGCACAGGCATAGGAGAAAAAAAGATTTCTGAAGTAGTCAGAAGTGCATCAGGCTGATGGACACTACAGCAGCTGTTGTTGATGGAGCAAGATTATTTAGAAAGAAATGTAACAGTCCTTTGTCCAAATATGCCATGCAGCCCTTATCCATCATCTTCTTCATAGTAGTTTAGGAGCCTAAACACGAGGCGGGAGCATGTGCAAAGCAGGTATTTCCTCTGAAATCCCAGTACATAAACATGAGCAGAGACCTGCTCAAATAAAAATAATAATAAAAAAGCCTACAGACATCACACAGCAGCAAAATAAATCCCTCTTAACAGCAGGACTCCAAGTACACCAACATTTACTGAACTTCAGGTTAGGGTTAAGAGGTGTGGGAAGAGCAGGCTTGAGGATGGCTACAGCCATGGGGAGGCCGCTGCCGACTGCCTCCTGCTCGGCATCACCAGGGCTCAGCCAGCAGCTCCCTGCAGGGCTCGGGCATCTGTTCGCAAGGGAGGCCACAGCTCCCATCCACCTACGAGAGGAGGACACGGGTACGCAGAGGTGTCCTGGAGTGCTGGGGCTTTGCGGCAGCACAGACATGGACCAAGATGTGCATTTCTTCCCTTCCCATGTGAACTGGAAAGCTGCCCCCCTGCTATCCAAACTATGAGGCATGAGAAACAAGAGACAACTCCCAAACCAGCAAAGCAACCATTTTACCAGATAAAAGAGATTTTCTTACTTAGTCTGTCTTGTGCTTTGTTTACATGAATGAGAGCCAGTTATTCAGAGTGGAAATAATATTCCGAATTAAACCTCTGAAGCCCATTATATAAATATGCCAAAGGTATCACTAATCCTATCATAGATTTAAGAGCTAGATTATTTTCGTTTACTGCTTCAACAGAAAATCTGTGATGAGAAACTGCTGATGAACAAGTTCAAGCCCTTCCAGCAAACTCAGCTTCCCTTTTTTTAAAGTCATCCTCAACTCCAATCTCCTTTTTAACAGATTTCTAAGGGACCCTTGTAGCTTGGCCTTAACTTAGCAGAATCAGTTGGGCTGATTCTGTTTTCTCAGCACTGCACTCTAACGAATACTTATGCCATCATCAGTAATGGACATGCTGTCTCTGCAGTCATCTGCTTCTCAAACTGTTTTTTCCACCCTCCAAATCCACAACTAGAAATCAGAGTAACCAGCAGAGGTTGACACTAATGCATGGCTGAACTTTCCCCAGATGTCAGCAGCCTTGATATCTAGCAGAGGAGGGCAAGAGGGCAGGACAGGTCCACCTTAGCCTATCTCGGAAGCCTATCTCTAGGACATTGACTTTCTTGAAATTAGGTAGGTCCAGCACAAAGGCTAACAGCTAATCCCAACAAATAATTTCTTCATGCTCTTATATGGCTCTCTGCATCTTCCAGGACACTCCACAGCTTAACTCGTCCTCACAGCTCTCCCCCGTGGTCCCCAGCCCTCCCCAGGGCCTGCCCAGCTCCTGCTGCCAGGGCAGGCCGTGTCCTCCCACAAAGCCTGCACTGAGAAATTAATAGTTTTTAATGAAAGCAGTAACTTGAGGGAACTTTCTATTAACTTGGCAATAAGTGCAGCCTGGCTAGTAAATCACTTTGCCCGCAGCATTGGAATCAATTCAGTCAGGGACACGATTACCATCTTGCAAACAGGAAATGCCCTCGAGATAGTTTTCTAGTAGTCGCAAACATGAAGAGATGCACATCTTCAAAACTGCTGGATGGATGTTAGCAAAAAGCCATGACCAGGGGAGCAGCTGGTCTGCTCTGCAGTTTTGCAAAGAAGGGACCAAGAAAAGAAGGAAAAAAAAAAGAAAAAAGAGGTGGCAATTTAAATTGCTGGTGGTTCAGAGAACGAGGAGAAAGAGAAGCGCCTAGTTGTGTGCTCCAGATCTCCCTCCTCACCATGCGCATTTGCCTCCCTGTCGGAGGAGCAGTACAAGTGCAAATACTTAGACCCAAAGTATCTCAGACCAAGATACTTAGAGAAGAGTCTTATCAGTCACTGTCCCCCGTTCTTGTCTCGTAAAGGCTACCAAAACCCCCACACCAGCCACCATCAGACCTTTCCTGCAGGCAGCCACCACAAACTCATTCAGTCTTTTTGTCTTTCCTTCCATCAGTTCTCTTCAGCTCCAGCCCCAAGGGTGAAGCCAACGCAAGCCAGGGAATGCAAAGCCACAGAGCCCTTAAATCTTCTTGGGTTAGGAAAAAAAAATAAGGATTGTTTGTGTTGTGGTTTGTTGAAATTCATTTGTTTTATTGTTATCTGTTTGCCCTAGTTCTCTAAGCAGCAGGCAGACAGGTGAAGAAAGGGAAAGGCAGACGAATGGGAAAACACTTCCCAGGTTTAGGGCCAGGAATATCTTTGTTTGAATTAAACATGTTTGTTAACTGGTTCATTTTGTTTGATTTAAAAAGTGATTTTTAAGATAAAAGTAAATTCTATTTCACTAATTTGTTTCAGCAGCAGAAGAGAGGTGCTGGTGGGGGCAGGCTAGATTCATAGACAACAGAATCGCCCTCTTCCCATTCTCTCCATGACAGGGAGGCAGGGCCATGTCCTTGGCCTCGGAGCCAAGGACTGGGAGCAGAGGTGAGGCTTCCCTCAGCCTTCGCCATGGCCGCTGCTGCTAGAGCTGCCTGCGTGAGCTGCTGCGCAGGTGACGCGTTGCAAGAAATGCAGAATGAACGCCAGAGGCACAGGACCTGCTTGAGGGCTGCCCAGGCCCCTTCGGCTCCTCTCACACCTTCCAAACACGCATAACCAAAATCTCATTGCCATTTTACAGCAGTACATTGCTCCCCTGTCTGTGCCGACCTGTCCTCGAGCAGAGCACGTTGCAGACAGGGCTTCAGCGGGTTTTACCCATCTTTTGGTACAACAGGTTCAGCATAACCGCTCAAAAGGGCATGCGAGGATGTGTGTCGACCAGCACTGCCTCTCTGTCAGCTTAAGTGTCTCTGGGCCAAACCCTAGTCTTACATGGTGCAACGCCAAATAAAATCAATCCTGCCAACCTCGAATAAGGCAACTTTACAGTTATATATTTAAGACTTTTAAGCGCTCTGAAGCTATAGCGGCAGGAACCACATAAATGTCCTAGTCAGAAAAGTAGCAAGAAGGAGATGAGCATTATGGAAAGGTAGCCATGATGTAGAAATGCACATTCTTCCATACTCACCCTTTACCACAGGCAACCTTGTCTGCCAAAGCACAAAACCCTGGCGATGGGACTGATGCTGTAAGGCCTTGGTAGGGATACGCACCCAGTGCCAGCTACAGTGCAGACTCTGGCTTCACTGAGACACTTTCTTCTTAACACACCGCACTGTGTGTGCACCTCTCCCTGCCGCTCCGGCCATCACTGCAATTTCTCTGCCCTACTTTAGCTCGCTGCATTCACTCAAGGCACGCTACCTTTCCTGCATGAGTCAGCAGGCAGCAACAGGAGAGCTGTTATTTGTAATTGAAAAGGAATTAAGTGATTTTGAAGCAGGGGGAAATTTTGTACTAGTTAGCTGACTGACAGCAGGAGCATTTTAGAAAAGGCAGCATTATGAAAAGCAGACTTCAAAGGGAGAAGTGACAAGGGCCAGAGTGTTTGTGGTATGCCCGAGGAAGTCATTAGAATTTAAAAGGGACATAGATTGGGCAAGTAGAGTATGCTAAAAAAGCTGAACTGCTGCCAGAAAAATTTATTTAGCTTTCCCAGTGCTCCACAGACCTTACTGTAAATGCACTTTCATGAATATCTCTCTCTCAAACATTTTTAAGAGAAAAACCCTTGCATTTGCTTAAGATATGAGAAAGAAGCCACCCTTAAGATTAGCTGACTTTTGCACCCATTTCGGTTTTCAGCATATTAATAGCTGCCTGGCATCCATCATTTCCAAGCAGGACAGGGTTTTTGCAAAACCCTCAGAGAGGGCATTTCTTGGAGAAGTGGATTTGTGCAGACACAGCATGGTCCGTCACCCCTGATCACTGTCCTGAGGGCGGAGGTTTTTCTGGAGCAAAGGTTTTGAAGGAGTCGGAGGGCTGGCAGCAGCCGTGCTGGCTCTGCTGGTGAGTGCCTGCTGCAGGAGGTTCCTTAGAGATTAAACCAAATGCAAAACTTGGTGGTTTCCAGTCATCAGGGATCAGTGGGAACTTCCTCCTGCATCAAGGCCTGTGAAATGCCACTGGGCTTTTTGAATTAAGGATTCAAAAGGATCTCAGGCAGCAATACCAAAACCCAGCTAGAACCCCACCTGTTTCTTTTGCTTTTTGCTTAGCTAGCAATGGACTCAAGGCCACTCAAAGTTTAGCCCATTTCACCAGGAGGTCTTTGCAAAGATGAGAGAGCTAGAGCCAACATCTAGAGATCTGTAATAAAACCCTGAGCCAGCCTGGGCAAAAGACTCATACAGCTCTGGAAAGAAGCCAGAGCAGGTGTTTTCCTGATCCATTTCTACTTATGATTCATTCCCTACCTGAGGGCTTTAGTGACTATTTTCTTGATGCTTTCCCATGCAGTAGAGACTCTTGCGCTCTATGTCTCTAGAGAGACATTACTAAAACTAGTCAAGGCTCCTCCAAAGGCAAAAGGCTCCAAGTATCTCACTTGATGCTGGTGAGCTCCACAGGGTCACGACAGAGCAATGAGCCCTTGGCAGCTGCACACAGCATAAGCCAGTCCCTCCGAGCTCTCCACAAGGGATTTTTATGTTCCTTTCAGCCTGAACACTTTATGTGCTTGAGCTGTCAGTCTTGATGGGCCTATGATCATACTATATACATATGTGAATAAGAGGCATGCAATTAAATTAGGATAAACAAGTCTGTGGAGGTAGGAACGAGCAGGAACGTACGGTTCTGGCTTAAGGCTTGAAATCTGACATGAGTTACTGCTTCACCCTCAGTAATTCCTACCTGCCTTCCTCAAGCCATGCTAGCCTAGGCAGCAGCTATGCTTCAAATCAGATCTGTCTGCCAAAATGCATGTTTTTCAAAAATATCCAGGGCAGGATGGCCACAACAATGTCCCTGCATTAATACCAAGTGCTCCTCAAATAGGAGGAGGAGCCAAGGACATTCAGGAGGCCAAAAGTTGCCTAGCTGAGTGGGTCACTGTGGTTAGGTCACTGGAGCTGCTTATCTATCAAGTGTGTAAAGTAAAAAAAATGCCAGAAATTTGGCAAGCTGAAACAAGCTTCCAGTAACACTCAGAGGAGCTCACAGGATGTCATAATGCAAAGTATTTACTGAAAATTGTCTCAGCATTTAGAAGTTTCTCATGGGCTTAGTTCAAGCTGTGTTGGATCTCATCTGCTTCAGACTTGTAGACCAAACCAGTGATCTCAAAGGAATGAACGTTTCTTTCCTCAGTCACTTTTCCTCAGAAGTCTCGTAGGGCTTGTCTTACAAAAGTTCCCGGTGTGGCTGTGTCTTTGCACAAGCACTGCCACCTCTGAAAGAGCACTCGTCACAGGAAGGTAGACTAAGGTCACAGCAGGGGACTGGCAAAGGCACCTGGCTACGAAACCACAGAAAGGACTACAAAGATTTGCCCCAGGTAGTATCAGTGGCAACATGACCTGACCCATTTGCAAGCAGCCACCTGGTTCTTTGGCCTTGATTCAAAGGTAACTAGACACGTTGCTCGCCATGCCATCCTCTGTAGTCACTGGCTAGAAATTCCTTAGTTGTATCACATGGGCCAGAGAGCTTTNTTCTTTGGCAGGTTCTCTGGTAACTAGACATGTTGCTCACCATGCCATCCTCTGTAGTCACTGGCTAGAAATGGGCATTCCTTAGTTGTATCACATGGGCCAGAGAGCTTTTCTTGGACCTTAGGACTGGCACAGACAGTCCTAAGGAGCAGCCTTCCACACTTGCTGTGTTTCCTAGGTTCTTTGCCATGCTCAGCATCTGCTCTGAAGGCAGTTATCACTAGTTTTTAGCAATGTTACTGAAGCCCTTCTCTTGGTAGTCACATCTGCCAGCACAGAAAATGAAAACTCTAGAGCACATTGGCTTTTCATGCCTGAATATCTCTCGGTGGCTTCTCAATACCAGAGAGGCCAGAATTAGTCATTTTTTGCCCAGGCACTAACATTCTTGGCTCAGGGACACAGCTAATTCCCAGTGAAAGCAGCAGTACAACCCCCAAACAGTCCATTTTAACCCACTAAAGAGCCACAACACAAGGATACAGTATCCCTGTTTCTACACTGACTCAAAACCAGGACAGGCTCATGGAAAAGGAACTAATCTGATTTGATTTCCCCTACAGGGCTCAAAGGTGCTCACAGAACTCCAGGGCCTTCATTCCTGGCAGCTGCCTGTAGGCTAGATGAGGTACCATCCACTCCCACTTCTTTCCCTTCTGGCTGCCTCCAAGATTATCTTTATTCCTTCACCAAGCACGAAAACACCCATGACAGCTAATGCAATGGCAACACCTGATCCCCATAAAAAATCAAACCTGAATTGTTGAGCAACCAGCAGGAATGAGACCCCCACCAAGGCTGTGAAGTCATGGTCATTTGCAGTATTTTAAATACAGTCTCCAACATTTGGGACTTAAGAGTTGGGACCCAGGAAATGGGTTGCAAATAAAGGAGCATTCCTTTGAGAATGCTCTGGGGACCCCAAAACACCACAGCAACAAGGCAAGACAAAACTGAAGGAAATATAAACTGTATCTTATTTAAATGAGGAAACCACAAGCCACCCCCATGTCCAAGGGGAGGCCCAAACTTTGGGTTTCTCTTTTTAAGAAAAGAAAGAAAATGAATCCAGCACTCTTGGGTAGCCAGTAATCCCACCGGGCTACTACAGCTCTCCTCCAGAGTGGATCAAAACTGAGCTCAGATTTGTCAGTACTGCGGGCAAGTTCTCTGGACCCCAAGGCCCAAGTCCCCTGGAGCAGCTCTCTGATGAACAGTCTAGCAGAAAAGCCTTCTACTATCTGCTCATGTAAAAGCATATATGGAACCTTTCCATGCCAATAGAGCTCCCCTGAGCTGAACTTATCAGGGCAGCTCTGACAACTTCACCCCAGAGCGATGCTGCAAACTGAGCGGGACTCAGTTAACGGCACTAATGAACTAGGGTTTTGGCCACCTGGCACTAGCTCAAGAGCACCAAGCAGCCACAACTCACGTGTAGAAAGAAATGTGGCCTGTTAGCTTCAGGTGAGTTACTTGTGATGCCTTATTCTCCCAGCGACAGGAAAAAATGAAGTATAAGTTAACACCCAGTGCAGACCGAACTGGGGCTCTGCAGCAAGGCTGTCCTCTCCTGCCGCAGCAGGGGCAGCGCATGCCCATCTCTAGGATGCAGGACTCCTGAAGGGAGCAGTGTCGCAACCAGAGCAAGGGGAGACAAGACTCAGTGTGTTTCTTATGGAGGGTCTTGCAATGCATGTGCCGCCAGCAGGAATGGCAATTTCCAAAGAGGGAATTTTAAAGCCCATCTCAGAAACTAAAGAAAAGGCTGCAAAGAAGTTGCTTTGTAATGTCTTTCTTTTTTTTTTTTCCCTCTCCATCCAAAAGGAAAAAAATCCATTAATGTCATAACTTGCCTGTTTTCCATCGGTTTTCGTGTTGCTGACAGCGGTTCCAGTAAATGCATCCTACAAGGGTGAGACCCAGGCTACTTCTGTGGAGAGCTTGCTCCATGCTGACATGTGGGTTAAGAAAGAGTTACTGTGGTCTTAGCCATCCTTCAGAGGACCCTGGGAACAAGTAGCCTCCTCCAACCTCCCTTCTGTGCAGCCTGACTCAGGAAGAGCAGTTCCTGCGCTCGACTCGCAGAGGTTAGATCAGAATCTGGCCCTGTGGCTATTTCTCTTCAACAAGACAGAAAACTAACACTGAAAAACAAACAACTCCAGAATCGAGAGTGGTGAGGCAACCCTAAACTTCTGTTTGAAAACATTTAGGCAGGATGTCTTACTGAGTTGACACATCTGGTTTCCAGAAGGATCTCAGCTTCAGAGCTATGCTGAACAAAAACTTTTCATGATGCCCATGAAAAAAGAAAAAAAAGGAAATAAGCCTGGAATACACTGCTGCAGCCAAATGAAGAGAAAATTTAAATTTGCTCAAAGCTTTGGGGAACTGTGAGGAACCAGTACACAGGATCACCCCTGTTCAGCAAAGCTTTTGAACTTAGACATAACCTGAGGCACAGCCCTCCGGCCTGTGGGGAGTCTCAGCCAAGTGCAACAGATCTGACGGCTGTGTAAAATTCATGCATTACCCCTAATCCACAGCTATTAAGGCCATCTTCTAAGTCACTCAGGAAAAGTGCAGACACCTGCAGAATATGGCACTGTTGCAACTGGCCTATTTATGGCCCTGATTGACCAAGAGATAGTGAGTGTGCGGTTACCTCCATCTCTCTACAGTGTGCTCCTACACCACAGTTCACTTTCAAACAGCCTGTAATGGATTTGAGCCCGTGCTTAGAGCTTTGGGAAGGCGGGAGGAAGGGAGGCGCTAGCAGTAGACCAGGCAAGAAGGAGCATGCCTGTGTTTTTCCAGTTGGCAGCCAGTTTAAGCCTTCCTAAAGCCTCCCAATCAGCCAACAGGAGTGAGAAATGCCCCAGATACACTGTGCTCATTCCCAAAACATTTCACCTTTCAGTGCAGACAGGAATCGAGACTTAGCTTTTCAACGGTACAAAAATACTCCTCGCTTTTGCTCACCGCATTACATGCAGCCCGAAAGAATGAATCGGGCAAGAAAAACTAGCTGATACCTGCACAAATGCAGCCCTCACCATCCACCTCCCCGTAGAGATACGCACCCCTTCTCAGAAAGGGTTAGGTAAGCGGGGACGCATTCTTACCAGTTTATACAATAAAAAAAGGGATCATAAATAAGGGCCGTTTTCCAGGGACAAGCAGCGTTAACAAAGGCGAGAAGACAAGCGCAGAGCGGACCCAGGGGAGCTGGAAACACCCAGCCGATCCCAGAATAGGAGCAGCTTGGAGCAGCTTGGAAAGCTGGCAGCGCTACATGCCTGGGACCTCGCTTCCCTGCGCCGCGGAGGCCTCCCGCGGCCCCGCTCTCCCAGGCAGCGCGGCAAGCGGCGGGTCAGGAGGTGAATTCCTCCCCTAAAAATACTATGAGAAAGAATGAATGAGCGGCAGGGCCAGCCCAGCGCCCACGGCCCTCCCAGGAGCTGCACCGGCCTCCTTCACCTACGCGATCCCGCGTAGGCCCAAGGCTGGTTTGGGAAAGTGCTGCGTCTCGTGGTGTCCCCGTGAGGCGCCCAGCCCCGGCTGCGGTCTCTACTGCACAGCCAAGATGTTACACGGAGATGCTGACGGGCTGTGCAGGAAGGGCCTCACGCTGAGAGGGGAGTAGCAAACAAGCACCATAGGTCACAAACACCAGAAAAAGGAAAAAAAAATCTTAGTCTGCTGTTTTGAGGAGTTTTAGAAGGAAAGCCCTGATGCAGAGGAGGCTCACGAGGGGTCTGGGTCAGGTAAGACACCTCCTCATCCATTGCTCCCTACCAGCTCCGCAGCTGCATCCTGCTGGAGACGAGACGCGGAGGATACAGGGACGTTCGCCTAAAAGTCGCCTGGCCTGGTTTTAGCCAGAAAGGAGAGAAAGAAAGGAGCAGCACTCAGTAAAAGAAATAAATAAACCTAAAATCAGCACAGAGAATGACAGC
The DNA here is from genome assembly GCA_013389825.1 of Crypturellus undulatus. Classification (NCBI taxonomy): domain Eukaryota; kingdom Metazoa; phylum Chordata; class Aves; order Tinamiformes; family Tinamidae; genus Crypturellus; species Crypturellus undulatus. Next base: position 25,091 of record VWPW01020231.1, read on the forward strand.
AATCACCTCGCTGCCGAACAGGCTGCGCGTTGTGGCAGCCAGACGAGCGGGTCCTGTAGGCTGGTGTCCTTCTGGTAACCTTGGGAAAGACATCAGCTCTTAATTACGAGTTTGGGGGAAACATCAAATATCAGTGTTTGTACTGCCACGTTACAGCTTGGCCCTGGCTAAGGCTTCCCTTGGCTCCCAAGGTGCTGGAAGACAACCATCTATTTTCTTTTCATTTCAAGATAGCTGAAAACCATGGCCTGGACAGTGATTATAACTGTACGCGATTAGGAATAAATGAGCACAACATTCTTTGACCAAAAAAAAAAAAAATCCCTGGCCTCAGATCCCAGACCAAGACCCTGGGGATGTTGGGGGCTCCAGTAATAGCGCAGAGCATTCAGTCAAGGAGCCCAAATTGACCTTTGGTGCCCCAGAGCACTGCAGGTGCCCCACAGCAGTGACCTGCCCTCCAAGCAGGTCCTCAAGGGCAGCTCCCAGGCTTTGGTGGGGGCTTGGAGGTCTCCACGTGGCACATAACAACCCCAGCGCCAGTGGGGCAGGGAGCGGGTGCTGGGATGCTGCTCGCACACCTCATCTGTGTGCGCACGGGCTAGCTGTGCCTGCCGCAGCGCTCACACACCGCCAGCGCCCTAAGCCTGGCAGGTCGGTCACATCCCCTTCGCGAGCGCCCTCCAGAGCGCAGCGAACGGCACCGACTCCTTGGCCAGCACAGCCCATGCCACAGGCTGCCCTGTGCCCAGCACGCCAAGGAGCCCTTTCCTTTACTCGCTTCCCATTTCCTGCCCGTTTGTTTTGGCACTTACTCCCTGTTCCCATAGTATGGGCGGGATACACAGAAAGGAGCCGTCCCTCTGCACTGCCCTCCTTCCCCATCCCCAACTTCCCTAACAGTGACTCAGTCTGGGCTTTCATCGTGCCCCTTCCAGCAAGCGGAGACCTTGCAAACACAGCTACCCTTGCTACTCCTCGAGACACTCAGTGCTCACAAGCGAGGTTTGGCACGCAGTTGTCACCGCAATGGAGACAGCAGTGCGGCAGGAGCCAGCCCTTGGGTAAGCAGCATCTCTGGGCAAGCGTGTTCGTGAGGACGAGCGGAGCGGCAGAGCCGGCGGCAGCGCCCGGGGTGCCCCAGGGCAGCTGCAGCCCTGGGAGCTGCTCCACGCGCCCGCCCCTTGCTCCGGTGTGAGCAAGATCAAAGCCAGGTGGCTGCAGGCTGTGACTAATACAAACAGCAGCTGAAATGACTGGCGCTGCAGACTATCTCCCCCATCACAGCCGTGCAGGGGAAAAAGGAGGGAAAGCCTGATCAGTCTTCTTATCTCTGCACCAGGAATCTTCAAAGAGCCCTCCCTGTGCTCGTGCTCACAAGGGAGGTTTTGCAAGGAAACTCCAAGCAAGTTTAGCCCAGCTGTTTGATGCTCTACCAATCGTTTCCTTGAAGCAGCTCCTATTGATCACCTCGCTCATCACACGGGTCGGTCAGCGTCTGCGACGGAGCCCAAAGACGGAGAGGAGAGTGGGGGGAACCCACCATGTCTGGCCAAGATCTCCCGCCCATCCCCTGGCATCACTTTCTCCTCCAGCCCCTGCGCTCTTCCAACCGCTCTGCTTTGTAAATACTCAGCGCGGCGCCAGATGACTCAGCCTGCTCCTTCCCTTCAGGATTTAAAGCCGAGATACCGGCAGCGGAGGGTGGAGGGAGGAGATTTGCACCCTGTGAAAACAATGTCCCCTGTTTTCCTGCACACCCTCCCACCCCTCGGGCAGGGCAGGGGGGATCCCGCCGAGAGGAGACCGGGCGCTCTGCTCTGAGCACTCGCCCAGACAAGCAGGGCCCCGTCCAAGGGGCAGCCTCAAAGGCACAAAGTGGGTTTTGGCCAAACAAGTGTCTTTCACCAGCAAAGCTGTGGGTGCTTTGAACACCTACTTAAGAGTTACACAAAACTCATCTCTTCAGTTAAAAAAGTTACCCTGAAGACTTCCTCTCCTAANCAATGTCCCTTGTTTTCCTGCACAGCCTCCCACCCCTCGGGCAGGGCAGGGCAGGGGGGATCCCGCCGGGAGGAGACCGGGCGCTCTGCTCTGAGCACTCGCCCAGACAAGCAGGGCCCCATCCAAGGGGCAGCCTCAAAGGCACAAAGTGGGTTTTGGCCAAACAAGTATCTTTCACCAGCAAAGCTGTGGGTGCTTTGAACACCTACTTAAGAGTTACACAAAACTCATCTCTTCAGTTAAAAAAGTTACCCTGAAGACTTCCTCTCCTAAAGAAAAAAAAGGGAGGGGTGGGAGAAGGGAAGAAAAAAATTACCAAGCTTTGGCTAAGAACTGCCTTGCTGGAGAGATGGAAACCTTGACAGTGGTCACGCTTAAGGAGCAACAGATGTGCATTTACACTAGAAATCCCTTCTGCTCAGCTGAGCTCCAGCACACGCAGGAAAGCCAACGCGCCAGGTCATCTGGCGAGGAACGGCCCAGCAACGCTTCCAAACATCTAAAAATAGAGGGCAGCCAAAGAGGATCCACATCACAAAGAGCCACTCTTGGCTGGGCTGGAAACAACCTGGCTAAAGGGGGTCTCCCGATCAGCTCCACTGCCTGACAGGGACCAGATTCACCTTTTGCTCGGGGCAAGGACACCAACAAGGGCAGCCTGCAAGTGCATGGGAAGCGGCTGACCTGCCAAGAGCCCCCCTGGTGAACAAAAATAAACAAACATCATTTTCCCTCCAGCCAAGTTGAGCTGCTGATGAAACCACCTTTCTGCAGGACACATTTAATGGTGCTTTGAGGACATCAGAGAGACAGTAAGTCCTTTAGCACAGGAAAGCCTCTCTTCCTAGCCCTGACAGCACACTTTCAACATTTACTTGAGATTTTTTGTAGGATATCTAACAACCACAAGTTCAGAAACCTGGAGCGTACCAAAAGTAGGTCCACATTTGCAGAGGATGCATTCAGTCCCGTCATCCATGTCATTAATGAAGATGCTCAGTAGTACTGGTCCCAGTGCTAACCCCTGGGTTAAGCCACTACTGAGTGGCCTCCAAATGGACTTCCTGCTGGAAGGGATTGTTTGTGTTTCTGTTTTAAAACTAAAATACAGACATAAAAATACAGATGTCACCAGAAAGCCAGAATCTGGTTTCCTCACCTGTAGTACTCGATGCTACCTTAAACCAAACACCCGCATTAGGTTGATATTGTGCAGGCTCATTTTAATCAGCAATCACCTGCATTCAGTTTATAGCTGAAACATTGGCGCTGGGTCAAGTTGCATCACACAGTCCTGGAAGTATGTGATCACCTCCCATTAGCACAACATGCATTTTCTTTCTCTCCCTCCACCCTTGATAGGATTAGACGAACATATTTCATTTTGACTTACAGGAGTAAGCAAAATATTTCATTTAAATTTTTCTCCATGTGGGCAGGATGAAGGAAGAGGGTGGGAAAAGAAAATCTGTGTATTTACTTAAATACATACACATTAAAATGTGCACTCACACACACAGACACATATATGTATGTATGTTTTATATATAAAGACAGAAATTGTGCTGACATAGTAAAGTCACTTTAACAGAAGTCTTACATCCACCTCTGTTCATTTAATTCGATTCGATCTTTTAGGACTAGGTCTTAACTTCTTGAATTCAGAGATTTTCTGCAATATTATCAGAATTTTGTCCTCAGGTCGAAATGGCACAAATAATTTAATGCACAAAATGGATATAATCAGTCCAAAAAATTGATTTACGAAACAGTTTTCTAAGCTGAACACCATATTTCAAGTATAGACATAAAGAGCAGGAAGGCCTTGGAGGGCTTGGACAGCTCCATGCAAGAGGCAGAGCCTGTGGAAACAGGGACAGCAAAAGTGGAAACAGGGACAGCAAACTCCTCAGAATGAGTTTATCTATTGGCAGAGACACAGCAATTCCCATCTGATTTATTTCTCCTTTAAAAGAGACAATCAGCAGCTTCCCTGCACGAAGACATTTTCTCACTTAAGTCCAAAAGGGGCTTACAGCTACTCCTGCCTGGTTACTGTACATTTCCACAACAGTGCGGAGCCTTGGCGGGCTCCACAGCCAGCTGGTGGGTCTCAAACTTGCCAGAATGTGAAAAATAAAATAGTTTTCCTCCAGAATTTCTGAGCAGCTGTTTCTCAGGGAAGACACAGGCCAACTTCCAACAGATCTGCAGAGCGGAGTGGAGATGCGGTCACTTTAACACTGCTCTCAAAGCTGAGGATGTCACCCTGCTCCAGTACCACTTTTAAGAGTGGTTATTCCATAGTGCAGAAAACATTTGGTTAAGCTTAAGGAGCTTAGGAGAAATGCAGAAAATATGCCTAAGACGTCAAAGAGAAAGTTTGTCTGCTGTCTTTATGTCGTGTGAGACCTGCTGTCACTCTGCAATGAGATGTCCCCTCCGCTGGTGCTGGGGCAGAGGGGACACCTCTCCATCTGCTGGAGCCAGCTCCTGCCCCTTCCAGCCAAAAAATGGGAAATTCCCACCTGCACAGGGGTTTTCCAAGGCTGCTAGGCCAGTGAAACCCTGCGTAGGGTGATCATAGTGCCAAAGGCTCAGGCTGATGGGAAGGCAGCCAGTAAAAAGGCAGATGCTCATGGTGGTTCTTCCCGTCTTCCAGTGGCTTCTTTTAGAATAAGATCTCCCCCTGAAAAAGAATTGCTGCTAACCTGAGATTGATATCTACTTCTGCTGGGTTTAGAGGAGGGCCCTTGTAGGTAGAAGGGCAGTTAATGGAAATCCAGTCTGTGTGGAACATCAGTCTTTGCACAGGTCTTTGCGAGGACACAATTTTCCATCCATGCATTAAGCCAGTCCAATACTGACATCAGCTCATTGCCATTGATCTTGATTACATAAGAGTGACTTAACTCTCCATAGAATTGAATTTTCCATGTGTTGGAATCTTTTGCAGTTACTACATGGTTTCCTTGTTCCCTACTGCATTTATTATTTATCTGCTTTTATCCTACTACTGAAATACTATAGTCTTTGCTGTCAAACAGGAATTTCTGCAACCCTGTTTTGATATGATATTTATCCTATCAATTTCCCTCCACTTGAAAGAGATCATGTAGCAATATGGCAATATTAAACATACCTGTAGCTTGAGGATTCTCACTGATTCTGCACCGGTTACATTTTGTCACTGCATACATTAAGGGCAGTTAATAACCATTACGGCATCAAAGTTCTCAGGTACTTTAACTGCCATTTATAATTCATAAACACCCGGAAGCTGTCCAAAATGAAAGAGATTTCAAAGGCTTTAGTTTTATAGCTGTAGACGAAGCTTCTCACTGTATATTACCCAATTACCATTCAAGAGAAAGGGCTGCTCTGTCAAACGTTAAAAGCTTCCCCCGGTGTGAAGCCCACGAGCTCCCACTGCCTTCATTCCTAGTCCCACTTAGGCCAGTCCCTGCAGGACTGGAATCCCCATTTCTGATGTTTTTGCTAACACGCATATGACCAACACTACTCACCAGAATGATTTCTGTAACACTTGTGTGGTGTCATTGGGTAAAGTCACCCATTTTCACAATACTGCTTTACGTAAACGTAGTGCTTTACGCTCAAGACAGAAGTGTGGTAAGAGCAGAAGTGCCACGAAAAAACTTGGTGTGCACATACACATTGCTGAGTATTTACTTGGGATTAACCTTTCTAGATTCATTGAACTCATTTTTGACCTTTAGCATAACTACTAGTCTCTAAGAAACTGGTTCTGAACAAGTTATGTTCTATAAATCCAGATTCCTTGGCTGACAGAGTCTTGTCTATGTAACAGGGGGTGCACTACATAATATACCCTACTTCAGATAAATAAATGGGGCCATCTCCTGAGAAGGCACCTCACTTTTATCCATCTTTGCAGAACTTTGCAGAAAATTGGAGTAACACCTGGAAACACATGATGACAATAAAATTTGACAATATGCACAAAGAGAAGTTGGAAGAAGAAGAGGTGGGATCTGATAACATCTGGGAGCTTTCTGTCTGCTGAAAGATGGAAGCGGGCACCATTTCCCTCCCACGCAGTCCCAGGGGGGAAATGATGAAGGTGGGAGGTGAGACTCCACTCCCTGCTTCAGCGGGGAGGCAGCGAGCAGCCCTGCTCCGCAGCAGGGATCCCTCAGCACTGCTTGAGGCGGGCGAAGCTGCCTGCTCTTCCCCACCACATGGCCACGAGCTGCAAGACTCCTGGTCAAGGTGAGGGCAGGCCCTGCTGCCCCTCCGCACAGCCCCACCGCAGACCAGCTCAGAGGCCCGGCCTTCCCAAGGCAAGGGGAAGATCTTGCTTCCCTCCAGCCACTCTCGCCCCACTTCCCTCTGGCAAACGCTGGGCTTCTGAATCACCCACAAGAACAACTTCTCCCCTCGGGCTGGTGCTGGTGTGGCTAACCACGCCGCTGCGGCAGGGAGAGCAGCGCTGCCCTCCGAGCACGGGTCGGCCGAGGCACCCGAGAGGCAGGATGGTTCCAAGCGAGAGGGAGAGCTGCAGACACACGAGCACTGGCCCTCAGCACAGCACTAGCTGTTCTTTGGCATTAGTGAAAGGGGGAGGTTTTGCCACACCAAGAAATTATCTTATGCTTCCACTATATACATTCAGTACTAGTAACTCACAACACTTTTACATCACGTTCCTAGAAGTAATGAGATCTCCAAAACCATGCAATAATCTCCCAGGAGAACTGAGGGAAGCTACAGCGCTTGCAACACTCAGCACTGAAATTCCGCTGCTCCCGCTTCCCTTGCCCTGTGCTGCATGCAGGCACTGCGGAGCAGCAGGGAACGCTCCCCGCTGCCCTCCAGGCACAGAACCCACTCGTGCTCAGCCTACGGCAGCACAGAGTTTGGGGGATGGATGGAGAAAAAAGCTGCAGAAGCAGCACACGCTGAGGATGCTTCTCGTTTGTGCGGGTATTGCCAGAGCTGGCGTGGGAGCCAGGCAAACCCCCCGCATCGCCAGTCCCCGCAGTGCCCTGCGCTGTGGTGGCACGAGGACTCAACCGGGCCCAGCCGTGTTTACTCGGTCCCTGCAGTGCCAGGCAAGCAGAGCGGCACTGATGTGCATCCCAGCACCTGCCTCCCAACACGAGCAGCTCAGCAGCAAGTTGTTGGCCATCCCCACTTTGTACAACTGGAGCCGACGCTGCCACCGAACCGAGTCTGCTCCTGCTGATCCGTCCCATGGGCTGCAGCAGTGACCAAGGGTGCCAGACCAAGCAAAGACGAAGTGGAGGCAGCGTGCATTGATGAAGGGCTGACTCAGGGACAGAAGACCTGAATTGTAACCCTGGCCCCACCTCTGGCTTGAGCTATGATGCTGAACTGAAGCTTTTCCCCTTTCTGGCTTGTCCACATCGATTATTTTTGTTGTCTCAATAGGAGTGACCTTTCCCTACCTGCAATCCATTCTGGCTTCAAGGAAAACTCCTGGCTCCCACTCTCAGAAAAGCCTCCACATTTCACTTCAGAAGTTGTGGTATGCTTTTTTTTTTTTTTTTTTTTTTTTACCCTATATGCTATGACTGACATGTTGAAGTCTCCATAGCCTAAAATAATAGTATTTTATTTCTAAACTCACTCTAAACAGTTATTCTTTGCTGCTAACTGAATCATCTTTTCTAGATCAAAGCTTCTCCTGATCCAGCTCAAATCTGAAGTTTGCCATTTGACTTTCATCTAGAAGAGTCAACCACTCTGTGCTAAGCAGCGATTCTCTTTAGAAATTTAAAACAGAATATTTTACTACCTCTTGCTGACATGTCCAGAGCATGCCTGCAGGCTTGGGAATAACACAAAAAGAAGAACTGAATGTATGCACAAGGAAAGGCAATCATCATTAAGTTCTGAATGAAAATTTGAAATTGCAACATGGAATTGGGAATTAGGAAAAAATTCTCCAAAGTGCAATTTTACCAGAAGCCTCTTCAGCCTAGGCCATCAGAGACCATTGAGAAGGTCTGTGCAGGTTCTCCCATCATCTGCTCTGTAGCTCTCAACACCTGGAGACCCCCAGCCCTTGCTGAGGTCTCCAGAGATAATCTGGCTGCATTTTCACACCGCGGGTTTCCAGCATGCTCGTGCCTCCCCATCCTTCGTAGTCCAAGCAATTATGTCTGTAGCAAGGGTCAGTCAGAGCTGTTCCATTAGCACCCAAAACCATTAACATTTTCATTTGGCTAATGAGTTGCCAACTCTACATTTCTGCTCTATCACAGACCAACTTTTGTTATATTAAAACTAGATTTCTTGGCATGTCAAGGGCATCTTTATCAATTGCACCAGAAATGCAGTTAAGAAACCTATCAATAAAATGGGTAAGATCTGCAGTAAGCCTAATAGGAATCTTGGATCCAATCTGATCCTTGTGGTCAGTACACTGGCTATGCTGGAGCGACATCAGGAATGAATCTGGCCCTTTCCACCACCTCCAAGTATGGGCCAATAGACATTTATGTTTATCAGGGAAAAACAAGAAAATATGCTGAAAACTGAGCCTTTCCAACAAAAACTCAGTCCAGGATAGGAACAAAAGCAAAATGAAAAGATTTTGCAGCTGATCAGGGCAATTAGTGTGAGGTTGTCTGACTGGAGTTAAATATAACAAGAGTATCCTAGAAACAGAGCATCTTCCAGATCCACGTTCCTTAACAGAGACACCAGGTAGCTGAATGATGGAAGGACATGCAATTTGCAAGGTGTACACTGTTCATACACTGTTTTTCACACTGGTTTTGTAGCAACAGCCTAATTTACAATAGGCACTGAGCTAACTACTTGAGCTAAAAGGATACTCCATTTTATTACATGCACAGCATTAACAGGACATCCTGCATTTGCTCCTCAAACCCTCTCACACTGTGCTAGTACAACTGGCTGCATTCTTGTTTATCCACGTGCTTTAAAATTCCTGTGGTATTTGTAACCAAGTGCCATAAAAACAGAAGAATCGCCATAGCTGAAGTGATACCAACAGCAAATGAAAACAAACAAATAAAAAAGCTCCATATAACCTATGGGGAGTTACATTATCTAAGCCAAGGAAATGAGGGAACATTGAGGTAGCCAGTCGAGAAAAACAAGAAAAATAAATCCCATTTAATTAAATCTCGTTTCAAAAAGAATCTCAAGCCGGGTGGAACCACGGCTGCTGCAGAGACCGGGCTCGATGGAGGCGCCGATGCCGGTGCCCAGACCCCCTCCCTGCGGCAGCCCCAGCTTGAACAACCTGATCTGAAAACTGTACTAGTCACGTAACTAGCACAAGTTCCCATACAGACACGGACTTAACCCAACTACATCCTCTCTTGGGTCTGTTTTTCTTCATATTATTACCAGCTTACATTGACTTCCTATATAAATGACTGACTGACTTTGGCTTAAATATTTGGGCTGATCATTATTTTGGCATTTACAGGTGTTTTAAAAAACAATCCCATATCCCAGAAAACTCAAAGTATAGGTTAGCAGAAGTACATATATGCACACATAAAGGTTATTTGCTGAACTAAACCTTAGAATCCACCTGGAATCAGGTACAGCTCAGGCTGGCTTGCAAAGGTGGCTACATTTATGATGCTCTTGAATCACTCACAGTGTCTGTACAGTATTACATTAGGGCAACCAGTATTAAACAAGCAAATAATTCCTTTCTGCACCTGCAAGATAACCTAATTTCACAAAGAAGTGTCATGTCTGCACTAGGGGAACAATTTCAAAGCTTTACCTGCAGCAAGAAAATTAAATTGACACAGCTTCTAGACAACCAAGAAGCATCATCAGCAGGCATTGCTCATCACAGAAAGTTGAAAGACACTCCACATCTCTGCACACTTACATGTATCAATATGACTGGAAAAGGGAAGAAATAATAAAGTTAAAGCAGTAATGAGAACCTATGTTTATGTAAAATTATACTGTGCTTAGCTCAAGAGTAGGTCATTTACCAACTATGCTTTGTTAAAAGGCATGGAAGTTGATTTTGTATAAGAAAGAAGAAATTCAGCCTTTTGATTGTCTTCGAAGGTGGGCACATCTCCTCTACAACTCTGGAGAACATTTGGGTTGCCCCTCCTCAGCATTTCCTTATCAGCCAAAACACAATCCACTAGCTTGGTGTGCAGAAACGGCATTACATTTTTAACTCTTCAGTGTAATTATGAGGCTAAAGTATAGACAAACCCAGTCCATAATTAGGACCACCATGACATCAATGCAGTAGGAAGGCAAGAGCACAGAGAGCAGCAGTAACCCCTCTCCACTCGGACCACGTTCATGCAGTTTCATACACAGCTCTTCTTCACTGACCCACAGTTTTCCCTTTTTAGACAGCAGGAGAGCAAGGGATATGGCCACAGGGCAAGTCAGACAAGTTACTGAGCACTTGCCGCATCAGCCAACTTCCCCACCAAGGCACCAAGTGCTGCCTACGATGGGAGCAGACATCATCCCATGATGATCCCCACAAAATAACTTCTCCAATAAACTGAAGCAAGAGATGCCTGCACACACAGGCACGTGCACGCACTGAATTTCCAGCAGAGAGCAAGAAAACTGGCTGCAGTCAGATGAATGAGATCCTACATCCCATCTTTTAGCTCAACTAGCTACAGCAAGGTAAAAAGTTCTGAGCTGCTTTGTTTGTCCTCTTAGATTGAGGACAATTAGTCTAAAAAGTTTTCTCTTCACACAGGGATTTATCATACTTCAGCTGCCAAAAATCAGGCAACCCTGTAACAGATGTGGAACAGGACATGATAATCCCAGCTCTTTGCCTGGCTCCGTATACCCTAGGGCAACGGGAAGTCTAAGCAGCATGACAATAAAAAGAGCATAAATCCCCACCATCCAAGACTACAATGCACATTTTTGGAGGTTGCAGTAAAATGTAAAATATCCCTGATCACACAGGCTTTGAACCGAGGAGATAGGACGTGCTCCCTGGCCAAACAGCAGGGATAAAGCTGCTGATGGGATGGAGGGGACAGAGCGCCTGCACTGCAGGAACCTGGCTTGCCACATCTTGGCTTTGAAAGACAGCCAAATTTCTGCATTTATAGCCTTTTGCCACAGTAAGTGACAGCCACTAGACCAGTGTGGCTGCATACTGTCACCAACAGATACTAGACAGTGTCCCTTTGCATTACTGCTGATTTCAGCCCATGTACAATGTGTCTCCCAGGAGCTGGAGTCACCTGGCACTGGGACAGACCGGACACATGCAATAGTTGATCCCACAGAAGTGACAAGTTGATGGAGCTGCTGGAAGCCTGTGGGGCTGCAGCTGGAGCAGCCACATTCCTCAGCAAAAGAAAGCCCCAAATTTCAAACATGCCTTTGGAGAGACATTCAGCTAAAGCCAACAGTGACCCAGCAAAGCCGTTGTGTAACTCGTGCTCCCTGCGAGCCAGCTCTTTCTTCTCAAGCCTTCGCTTTCATACTTTGAAGTGATAAATAACAATGAGATTTACTGAATGGCTTCGGACTGAGATTTGCTTGCAGATATCTTATCTCGGAGCCTGCTCTCCCCTCATCACCTGACGGGGCCAGCTGCCCCGGTGCACGCGCAAGGTCCACCACGGAGATCCCACCCTGTCGGCACCCCAGGACTCGCACTCAGTCTGAGGCAGAAGGTCTCAAGCCACAGCTTGAGCACAAGCTGTGAGGCTCTCCTGGCTCAGACCCACCTCTTTCAAAGCACTGCTGCCAAAGTGTTATGCAAACATTTTCAAAAAAAAAGCTTCCAAGCTGCTAAGCAGCCCACCTCTTCACTCAAACTCCGTGCCGGCTCACAAAAAGCCTCAATCCATTAATTATTAGTCAGACTTGGAGTCTAAAGATATATTTTTAAAAAGATTTAGTCTCCTAAGTCGCAAGAGCACTTGGAAAAACATGTGCATCACCGCTGTGCTGGGGGCTGCTACTGCTCCCGGTTATCTCAGGGAGAGATTCCAGTTCCCACACACGCTGAAGGAAGAAGCCCACAGGCTGAACTGGCAGCTAGGGCTGGCGGATCTCTATTTCCCAGGCTTTTCATAAGCCCTCCACTATGTTTGTAACCTAAGCAGATCCAAAGGTGGTGGTGGTGAGGGGGAGACATATCAGGAAAAAAAGCTCTGTGCAAGACATAGCACAGTCTACCCAAGGGGGGAAAAAATGCAGGCTTTATTAAATCCCAAGCAGCCAAATCTGTATGCTATGTGGGAGTTTCAGTCTGATCCCATAATTCTGAGATATTTACTTCCAGACAGGGCTGTTTATAACCGAAGACAATGTTGCCATACACCAAGCCATCATCAGACAGGCTTTCTATGGAATCTTGCCCACAGAGAAGGCAATAGGTCAGTGGAAAAAGAGAAAAAGAAAGAAAAGAAAGAAAAAAGTATTTTAGTGGATGCTGACCCTCGTGTTTTGAACTTTAGACCAAACCAGTGCAGTTCCCAGGGCCTCCCTGGGTAGGATCCTGCTGTACCGTGGCTCCTACATTGCCACAGCTGAGCTCCACGGCCGCGTCCCAGCCCGCAGCACCACCAAGTCAGTTCCTGGCCAGGAATATTTACAAATCTCACTTCTCCTTTAGCAGCAGCTCTTCTCCGAGGGATCCCTGCCCCCCAGCTACCAGTTACACCACTCCAATCACCATCCTTGTCATGTTTCCCCTCGGCCCTGCTTACTCTCTCGCTTTGCTGCTGCAGGGGCAGAAAAGCCACTCAGTTTCACAGGATAGTGCATGGAGGCAGGAGGTGAGCACGGCTGCCCCGACTTCTGCAGCCAAGCACAGACTGCACTTTGACAGGAAGGTTTCTTCCTGGCTGAAGAAACCAGCTGCTGGGCACACAAGGAATGGTTGAGGGCCACAGAAAGGGTTCATTAGCATTAGCAACTTCTGCAAACATTTCAAACTTTCTCTTCTAGAGCTCTGGGTTCTGTGGTCAGGTAAATCTCAGCTTGTCCTTTATTTAAGTTTTATTGTTTTAAAGAACTTGAGTTACANCCTAGAGCTCTTGGTTCTGTGGTCAGGTAAATCCTGTCTTGTCCCAATAAATCTTATTTAAGATTTATTGTTTTAAAGAACTTGAGTTACAGAGAAGCATCTGAAGTTCAAAACATTTTTTCTTTTGTGAGCTTGTGTCCTTCCTTCAGCTCATGCAAAGCTTTACCATCTACAATACCTCAGAGCAAGAACTTCAAGCTTAACCACTCTCCTTCCAATTGCAACGGAGCTGTCGCAATGGAAATGCTTTCTCCCAGTTTCTAGCAGGGCACTTACCCATTCACTGGGATTTATCCCTTTAACCCCAAGCCAGAACCAAGTGGTTCCAGCCCAGAAACCAGCAGCGCTGTCACCTCTACCTGCAGCTCCTCATGGCCAGGCCACGTCAATCCCATCGGAATGACAGAGTGGGCTGGCAGCACTGACTGGGCTAGTCTGTCTTGTCTGCAGGTGACACAACTTCCTAGACAAGTAAACAACAGCACGAGTTATCCAACTGGCTGTGCGACCACAGGGACCCAGGTTACCTCCTAGGTCTGGGTCTGTGCTTCGGGCAGGCAATTGTATAGAGGAAGCCCCATGTTCCGTATGTTCGTGCTCTGCATTTTCACTCACAGGTGCACCCGGTTGAGTTTTGGTCCTCTGAGCTGTTCCCAGCTGCTCTGGGCTCTCTGATGTTGCCTGAAGATACACTTCACTGCCTCAGATGTACTCCTGCCCTTTTGGAGGTTGCAGGAACTTATTTTGGAGCTTAAAAAGAGTTCTGAAGTGAACAGCATCTAGTTTATCCAGGCAGGATGGACGGATAATAAAGGCACTGGCCACAATGCCTTGAGGTTTAGGTCCTGGGTTTTCCATAAGGTCTTAAGGACTCTGGGCATTTAGATCCTTAATGTCTGCTCTGTGTTGAGCCAGAAACATTTTGGAGTGAGGATTTTCACTGGCTCAGAAGGCTAGAATTCACCCTGCAGCACTTTGCCGAGCCCAAGGAGCGCGGGGCCACAGTGGCCGCTGAGAGCCCGGAGCAGTGGCCACGCTCCAGGAGGAGCAGGGCAGGCCCTTCTGCACAGTCACCCCTTGTGTTCCTGGGCTCTGGGGGTTCAGCCCCTAAATACTGAACTCATTCACGTGCCCTCTGTGGTTCCCCAGTTGGCACAAGCAGAGGAGAGGGCAGCAGGGCAAAGGTGCAGAGGAGTTGCAGGAAGACGTGCAGAGCCCCAGGGCTCACACTCTGCCTCCAGCAGGGGCCCAAAGGCTCAGATAGCCTGGGGAGCAGTTTCCTAGCAATTCTGTTCAATGACCAAAACCAGGCATGGACAGAGGGGAGGAGGAACGCGTGCTGCACCCACTGCTCTTCGCTGTGCACAGATTCCCACTCCTTAGTCTCAGCAACAGGAGCAAGTCTCAGGAACTATTGTGGCAGGCAGCAAAAGCAGCATCCCCAGGCCAGGCAGTTGAACACACGCAGGAGAAGCCACTGAGGTTGATCAAAACGGTCTTTTGACCATTTGCAGGGAGTTCGTCTCAATCTGGGCAGTGCCAGGGGTGCACGCACCCCACTCCGAGCACCCCTGGGTGCCTCTGCTTACAAAAGAGCAGCAGATGTGCTGGAAGAGGCAGAAACGCTGCGGGAGTGTGTAGGATGCCTTGGCAGGGTGGACACGGTGAATGTATAATCGCAGTGGGTTGTGGCTTCAGTCACAGAAAAAGGTTTCATCTCCGAGGTCTCTGCTGAGTAAGCTGTGCCCTCCTGCTGCTGTTTCCCCAACAGAATCCATTCCCCTCTCCAAACGCAGCAGGGTCACCCTTACACAAGCACAAGTCCTTACAGCTGCTAGAGTGCTGCTCAGCATGTGAACTTGCGTCTGATTTTGTGCTGGATTTGGTGTATGGGGCAATACTTGCCCTGTTCTCTCCAGGTGCCAATTACTCCAATTAACAAAACACTACAGCTGTGTTGATGCCCTGCCTAGGAGAAACCACCTATGTTTACAGACAGCCTAGATCATGCTAGTATGAATCAACTGCAGATGAACTAGCTTTTAAAAAGGTCCCTCAGACTGTTTCAGAGCCACTGTCTTGTATTCCTGTCTCTGCTTTGCTGTTTAATCCCAAGCACAACCCTAGTATTTGCAAGAACTTGCTAAAACACACGTTCACAAACCTTGTGCACAAAACCAAAGTTCCAGATAGATCCCCACATCTTTCCCCACCCTGTTAAAACACGATAATGAACAAGCTAGCATCTCATCTTTCTACCAAGTTGCCATTTTAAGCCTTATCTGTGCTAAATTCTGTTTCTGTTAAGACGACAACTTCTCTGTAATACCTTAAAGGGAGCACTGCAAATACCAGCAATGCCCTCAGACTCCCAGATCAGGAGAAATGCAACGTTTGTCTTTGCTTAAGAATGAAACAAGAATGTTGACTACCCTTCTTTGGATAGCTGGACTGCAATGAGTCTTTGATTTCCATTACAGAGCTCTAATATTAAAAATACAATAATGGTCTTAATCTCTCAAGGTTCGTATCATTTGGCATCTCAGCACCTGCGGAGTCAGGTCACAGCAGAATCACCAGTGACCATGGTGACAAGGGGTGACCTGAGAGGACTCAGCACGAGCAGGGTGACGGCTCATGCCAAACCAGCCAGTCCAGCCTGCAGGGTCAAGGAGCAGACAAGGAGCCACAGAGCTCAGATTTTGTACCCATGTGTACGAAATGGGACAGCTGCATGAAACTCGTATTTAAAGGCAAAATATGGAGGAAGAAGGAGAGAGACAGGGTGCCACCCTGCAGGCCACCTTGCCTGTGACCGCCCGCAGCCATTTAGCCCTCCTCAGCCTTTCAGCCCTCCTCAGCCTTCCTGCAGTCATTTCACCCTTGAAGCTGGAGGGCAGACACCTCCCGCTGCAAGGCCCAGGTAGGAGGCCAGGGTAAACACA
>VWPW01020232.1:0-34049 GCA_013389825.1 Crypturellus undulatus
GAAGAAGGGACCGAGACCTTCCCGCAGAGGCAGCCAAGCTCCTGGGGACCTTTTGGATTGGCGCTGCTGAAGGGTGCATCCTGCTAAGCCCCAAGGAAGGGGCTTCTCCTTCCACTTACTGCAAGATTTGTCAACACTTAAGGAATTTCAGGCTTTATGTGTGAATTAAATAGCACCTGAAATCACTTTTAACCCCTCTTAATGGCCCATAGGGTCTCACCAGGCCTCTGAAGCTCCAGAAGTCAAGCAAAGCATCCCAACACACTGGGAATCCCTTCATATTCGTACGTAATGAAGATTTACATATGGGAGATTTACACCACCCATTTCTTGCCATGAGCAGTACTTCCAGATCCGCCACAAGGTTTCAGCCCTGGTTTTCCTTCTGCTCCTTCCATGGCATCACCCCTGTGAAGGCATCCTGCTCCGATGTGCCTCCATCTCTGTCCCTCTCTGCAGGATGCTTCTTCTGTCTGTAATTAACGTTTCATCATCATTCTGGAAAGCAAAGAGAAGCCGTGGCCTCCATCACTCATCTCCTTCTGGCGACCTCGCTTTCCAAGAGGGAGGCTGGCAGTGCACGGGCCTCCTCTTCCCATCTTCTTCCACAACCTTTCCCTGAGGTCTAGGACAGCTCCGTTTCTTCTGCCACCTCACGACCTATGTTCAAACTTTGTGCCAGGATTTTAATTTTGGGCCGTTTCACCCCGCTTCTGGCCAGGACCATTGCAGCATTTATTCTTGAAGAAGAGACCCTGGCCTCTTCTGTCCAGGTAGGGACTACGGCAGCTTCTTCACTGAAGTCTACTGCTCTACTGCCTGCTTTCTCCTGTTTAATCGCTTCATCTTCCTCCATTTTTTCATCAATTTCTGAAAAAAATCGTAGTCTCCACATCGACTTCATACTGCTGTGTCCCTGTCTGGTGCAATTCCTCATGGTTTTGGCTCTCGTGAAGCAATTCTCAAAGTTTCCAGGGATTGAGAGTCCTGTTCCGTGTCACTACAAAGCCCATCCCGAAGCAGCTCCACTTGCTCCTTGCTCAGCTAAGACCCCGGCCCAAATGTCCCCTGCCCCTTTTGGGCACAGCTCTACCCTCCAGAGTGCTCAAAGCCACCCAAGTATCTCCCAAAACACCTCAACACCCCCTTGGGTTTTCCAGGGAAAACTTCTCCTTTGCAACAGTCGGAGGAGAGAAGGAAGGCAAAAAAAAAGAAAGCCCGAATCTTTCCGGAAGATGCGGTTGTGTAGATGAAACCACTTTCAAGGTAGGTCAACTTGCAGCCCAAAGCCCCTGCCAGCGTCCCGCTAAACCGCTTAAGCTAAGATTGAGAAAGGAAGTGCTGACAGCCCCTAATGCTCAGCGCTCCGAGGCGCTTTCTAATGCCGCGGCGGCTCAGCAATTATGCCAGCAAGACCGGGGGACCATTGTACCCATTAATTAGATTCCTTTCACCCCATTAGCTCCGACGATTGGACAAAGTTCATTACGGTTTAATTCTGCTGAGCTGAAAGGGATCTCCTGCAGCACGCGAGCCGGGCAGGTGGTAGCGGCTTCGGGCGCTTCGCTCGGGCAGCCGGGCCGGTGATGGTGCTATAATCGGGCACTGGGAATGGGATAAAGAATAACATTTCATCCTCCCACAGTAGCAGGCTGTCCCATCCAGGGAGCGATCGCGGAGCCCTGTGTAATAGGGAAAAAACGGGAGTGGATCAAAGAGGATCTCCCATAAGGATGGGAAGCAGGGATGGAAAGGAGCTGGGCACTACGTTGCTCCGTAGGCAACGTTCCCAAATTTTGCATTCTCAAGCGCTGTCGCATTACCCCCACGCTGTGCAAAAGCAGAAGCTTTTGAAACCTGAACCAGCAAGCTCATCCCCAAAGCAAAACGCTGCAGGACGCACATGTCCCAACGTGGCCGGAGCAACGAATTTTCCAACCATTTCCAAATCCCAAGCGGCCAAATGGAGCCCTCAGCATCACCTCTGGGACTGGGCCAGCCTCAGCTTCAAAAATTTCCTCAATCAAGCCAAAAAAACCTCATCTCCCAAACAGAGGCACATCCCAACTAAGCTTTCCCCTCCCATCTGCATTCCCAAACGCTCCAGTGTAATTGCTTTTTCCGGAGACAGCTTCTTTCCAAGCACTTTTTTTTTTTGCAGGCAGTAAATAATAATAACGCTAACGATGGGACCGGCGGCGGATGCATTTTAATTAAGAGAAAACTAAATCGGAATAGGGGCAGCAGGGATCGACAGAAAGTGGTTTATTGGGAATGAATTAAAGGGAATGAAGCCCCGAGATGCCAAAAATTGCTGTCGGGCTCTGCAGAGCCCCGTGCCCGGTGGCCTGAGAGCTAAATGCAAAACTAAAGCCCGGGCATCTGCATCCCAAGTTAATTCGTCTGCTTCGGTTGAGCCAAAGCTCCTGCCCCTCTTGTGATGCTCTTTTCATTGCCCTTTAGCTCCTTATTTTGGCACGCTGGGAAGCAAAACCGACCCTTAACCCCTCTGCCCAGATGTGAAGGCACCGGCCCAGCTGTGACTCGGCTGCACATCCCATTGCTTCCGACACGGGTAACTCTGCACCCACGGGAACCCAGTGCTTTAATTTAAAGTTCATTAACCCTCCTAAGCATGTGCAAAACACGCTCAGGAATTTCCCCCCCGAGAGCCGGGATTGCTGCTCAGTCCCGCTTGGAAGAAAACGGGCAATAACCTGATTCTCAGCACAATTTTAGTCCATAAGCAACTCGTCGGCCAGATATTTAAAGGCAGCCGGGCCGCGTGGACTCCGTATATCGTGTAATGTATAAAAATGATTCAAGGGCACCGTGCGGGGGGCAGCGTGCAGGTTAGCAATACTAATTGCATTGCCTCCCTTACAAACGACGCTGCGCCGGTATGAAAGGGGTCGGGCCTGGTTTTATGGGCCCCCGTCTTTCCGAGCGGGATGTGGATCGATGGCCGCATTACAAGGGATCCCTTTAAGGGCCTAATAAACAAGGAGGCGGCAAAGGGAAAAGCGCCGTAAAATGGACACTTGGCAAAAATCCATTTTGAGCACGGCCCCCCCGGCGGCAAACTGACCTGCAAGGTGCTCGCCTGGGCTCCAAAGTTAGAGAGTTCAGTGCTTTCTGCCTGCTTTTGGGGAGAAAATGCTGGATTTAGGCAACTATGGAGAAATGGGATGTACTTTTTTTTTTTCTAAAGGGGAAAAAAATAAGAAACCTCTCAGAGGTTCCCAAGGATTTTCCCATGATTGGAAATGGGTATAAATCTAAATATCAGGTATTTGCTTATGGGTGCCTGTCAGCAGCTTGCTCCAGCGGGGAGCTTGGTGCAGTCACAGCACTCTGGGTGTCCAAAACACCACCTTTTTTATCGGATATCTAGGGAAAAAAACGCAGAGGGCTGTGCAAGTTGGGTATCATGGGCACTTGAGACCTTTGCAGGGTGCAGACCTGGTGAGATGCGTCCGTGCTTTGCAACGTGGAGCGGGAAGGAACCTGAGCACACGGTGAGGCTCTCGTTAGAGCTAAATGAGGCTCTCGTTAGAGCTAAACGAGCCCTCGGTGCCGGGCCGCGGGACTCGCACGGAGCTGTCTCCCTCTGCTGGCATCTCGACCCATCGCCTCGGTTGAGACGCGGCGGGAGAGGGACGCGCATTAAGGGACAACGCGGCAGTCCCGTCGGCATCTGTTAAGGGATATCCTTAAGGGATAACACGGATGTTCGGCCTCCGAGCTGCACATGGGGACATCTGAAACTTTGGGGCTGAATCTCCAGGTGGCCTCTTTCAAGTTGAGGATGGTCCAGAGCTCTCCTCGGGGCTGAAAAAAGCACAAGCGACGGACTTAAACTCCATAAAGCGCCAGTGTCTACGAGCGACGACTTCATGGTCGTTAAATATTTACTGCCAAGAGTCCTTTAAACACCGCATTAATGGGTGCTACAGATAAAAGCTGGAAGCAGAGAGGAAAACCGCAGAGTATTTGGCCATGTGGGGAGCAGAGGGAAACTCCTCTCCCGGGTGCTCAAGGCTGTGGTGGAAAAATAAAGCCCCAAATCATTGAGAAGGTAATGTCGAGCATCCCGTTCCCGAGGCCATCATTCCCTCAGGTCGCTTCTGAAAGGTGGGATATCGTTTAAGACTTTGCTGTGAGACAGAGGGAAGGTGCAGAAGATAGACAGGAGCCTTCCTTGGGTCTCGCAACGCTCTCCTGAAGAGTTTGGCCCAATATCTTGCCCAACACCAAGGAGCACTGAGGTCGCTGCAAAAGACGGGCCCTCACAGCACGTATCTGAGCTGCTTTCCCAAATTTACGTGTGGAAATGAGGGCATTGGGGTATCTCCAAAACGTCCAAGGAACAACCACACTTGGGCCTCGAGGAGACCATGTCTGTCCAGGTCTCTCTGCACTTGATTGTGTCCTCCCTGAAGATCCCCCTGGACCTTCTGCCTTCTCGTACTTCTACGACTTTACAGAATCTNTGGAAATGAAGGCATTGGGGTTTCTCCAAAACACTTGGGCCTCAAGGGGACTGTGTCTGTCCAGGCCCCTCTGCACTTGGCTGTGTCCTCCCTGAAGATCCCCCTGGACCTTCTGCCCTCTCCCACCTCTACGACTTTACAGAATCCCAGAATGGCTGAGGTAGGCATTGGGGTTTCTCCAAAACACTTGGGCCTCAAGGGGACTGTGTCTGTCCAGGCCCCTCTGCACTTGGCTGTGTCCTCCCTGAAGATCCCCCTGGACCTTCTGCCCTCTCCCACCTCTACGACTTTACAGAATCCCAGAATGGCTGAGGTTGGAAGGGACNTTCTCGTACTTCTACGACTTTACAGAATCTCAGAATGGTTGAGGCTGGAAGGGACCTCTGGAGATCATCTAGTCCCAACCCCCTGCTCCAGCAGGGACACCTAGAGCAGGGGCACAGGGTGGCATCCAGGTGAGTTTGAAGATCTCCAGAGAAGGAGACTCCACAACCTCTCTGGGCAGCCTGTGCCAGGGCTCGGGCACCCTCACAGCAAAGAAGTTCTTCCTCACATGGAGATGGATCTGTCTTGGTTTTATCCTGCACCTGTTACCCCTCGTCCAGTCACTGGCCACCACAGAGAAGAGTTTGGCCCCATCTTCTTTACATTCTCCCCTCAGGTATTTATTGCTCAAATCTCCTCTCCATTTCTCTAAGCTGAACAGGTCCCGGCCGCTTAGTCTTTCCTCACACAATAGATGTTCCAGTCCCTTCATCACTCTTCACGGCCCTAAGCTGGACCCTCCCTAGAAGCTCCACATCCCTCTTGTCCTGGGAACCCAGAACTGCCCCCAATACTCCAGATGTGGGTTTGGAATACTCCACCCTCCCTGAGTTTTGCTGGTCCTTTTGAGACTCTTTTTTCCATGCAGAGCTGATTCCTGGGCCTGCTGCTAACTTCCACAATTCCTGTACTCACACCAGAAACCAAGACGTGCCCATGTTGCAGGCCAACCACTCGCAAGGACCAGGGTGGTGGTATCTACCTGGGCTTCCCCAAGACACAAGCTACTGGTGGGTGTGCGATCTCCAGGCGATCTAGGTCCCAAGCTGGAAGCATGTTCCAAAATCCACGTTTCCATTCCTAGAGAGCTTTACACACACCTATCCCTGTGCAACTTCTTACCCTATAACGCAATCCCAACCTTCTTAAGAAACCAACTCACAAACCTTCTTTCCTGCCCTCCAGCACCCAATCCACCAAGCAGAAGGTCCTGGTTTTTGGCTGATATTTTGGCCATGACGGTGACTTCCCTTCCCTGTCTTTCATCACACTAAAATCTCCCACGGTGGGAGCAACTAAAGAGTTGGGACGTGGCTACTCAACATACGAGTTGGCCCAGCCTCGAGCTGGAGCAGGTCAGGAGGAGCCAGGCAGCACAGCAGCGCCCGCAGAAGAGTCGACGAGATGGCTATAATTTATCCTCTCCTGCCTATACTTTATGGCTTTCTTAATTCGGCTCCTGCTACTATTAATGTAGTTAATGTTGAGATTATATCTATTTTCTGGCGTCAGGCGGTGATTTATTTGGGCCATTTTTCCGGTGCCGGCTCCCACGCTGTTAAATCAAGCGACTTGCCAATTAAGTGCTGACTGGGGAAGTGGATGCAATCTTAACAGATATCTAACCGCAAATTAAACGGGGCGTTTCTGCCACTCCACAGTTGCACGGGGTGCCGAGCCTTGCTGAGCTCAGAAAAGAGCAAACAAAAACCCACCCTGCAAAAAACGGGGAGGGAAATGAAAAAAGTAACGCAAAAAACCTTAACTTACAGCAGGGAAAATCACAGGTTTTGCCCTGGGTTGTGTTGGCCTCCAGAGTTGTCCTCACCGGGGTGCAAAAACCACCAAGTTCTTCAAGAGGAGCCATGGTAGAGCACGAAGGAGTACAAAGGGAGGAATAAGGGGCTTCCCTCTGGTTTGTGACCACAGGAAACTTTGGGAAAAGCATCCTGAAGACCAGAAAAAGAGACTGCCATGGCCAGCCAAGAAGGCCCGTCGCTACCTTGCTTTGAGAAGCCCAGAGCAGCTTTCTCTCCTTGGTGGATCTTCTCCAAGGTGGCCAACGAGCCAGATCTCCTTATCGTAAGAATTCGTCTTGACTCGAGCTAAAGGAATGGCAGGAGGAAGGAGTTCACCCCATCTCACCAACACAACCCATAGGGCCAGGCTGGCACCACTTTGCCCGGGTTCGAATCTCATGAAACTCCTCAAACATCGTCCACGAAAGCTAGAAGCTTCAGAAACTCCTCAAACCCATCAGCAAATTTTCCTTTCATAGTAATCATTAAACTTCAGCAAGAGGTACCCAGCAGCCCAGGGGACAAAACTCTCTTTAAGGGACATATATTAAGGGTAAACTGTTTGAATTTAGCAGGCAAAAATAGACACAGACTCTCTGGCAAAGCACTTCGCGGTCACCTTCACCGCAGCTCTCAGTCACACTGCAACAAATCGGGAAGATTAGAGACGAAGCACTCGGAGGAGATGAGGGCCGGCAAGTTGGAAATACGCATGTAGGCTAAAATCCCATCAATTCTTTTAAAGGCAGCTTTCTACAACCCTTATAACGGGCGTAAAAATGGTATTTAAAGTGGCGTTTAATTAGGTGAGTTGATGACACGGCAGGGTGAGCAGTGATGAAGTTTGAGCTCCTTTTTTTCCCCCTCTTCAACTTCTAACTCAAAATCTCATCTAGGACCTTTTAGGTGACATCGTTAGTTACTTTTGGTTAAGCTTTTGGTTAACTAAGGACCAATTGTTGAGCGAGGCTTGAATCTAAAACCACCTCTGCCCAGAGAGTCCACAACAAAATAAGTCACATGTTGCCCTCTCGGCTTAGCCCAACACGCAAAGTATTTTAGTAGGCATCGTGGTGATGGGCTTATGGTTGGACTCAATGATCTTGAAGGTCTCTTCCACCTACAAGGATTCTCTGGTTCTATAAAGCATGCATGAAGCTCGATCCAAGGAATGCAGCTCCAGCAAGACCCAACTTCTCATTTCCCATCTACTCCTGGCCACCAGGTCATCCCGGCTGTATTGCAAAGGAACAAATTGCTGAGCCCACGTTGAGCTTCTCCCTCTCTTGCCTTCAGTTGGGACTGATGATCTCAAAGGTCTTTTCCAGCCATAATGATACTACGATTCGCAGCATTTTGCATCGAAAGGGCAGTTTCTTGCGTGGCACCAGACATGTATTCCCTCCCCACCGAGCTGCTCCAACCCTCCAGGTTAGAGCTTAGCAAAGTCCCGGGTTGATGTCCAAGCTGGTGTCACACCAAAGCAAGGGCTGAATGCAAGACAGAGCAATGACACCCATTGATTTGGAGGGCAAAGCACCTCCAAACCCACCTAAAAAGCGCAAGAAGCAGAAAGAAACCCCTGTTTAATCCCAGTGCCAGGATTAACGTGACTCAAAATTCAATAAAACGCAGTAAAACCCCTCGGAAAGCGGCTCCGAGGCCACCGAGTCCCCGCTCGCCGCATCTGCGGCACCTTCGGTGCAAAGAGGCAGCGCGGCCCATTTGTTAGAGTGATGAAAGCAGAGGGATCTAAAAATTGCACTCCTCCGTTAATGAGCAGCCGAAGGGATCGGTAAGCATAATTCCAGAGGCTGGTAATATTTTATATAATCGCCGAGTGGTNAGAAAGAAAACCCTGTTTAATCCCAGTGCCGGGATTAACGTGCTTCAAAATTCAATAAAACACAGTAAAACCCTCCGAAAGCGTCTCCGAGGCCACCGAGTCCCCGCTCGCCGCATCTGCGGCACCTTCGGTGCAAAGAGGCAGCGCGGCCCATTTGTTAGAGTGATGAAAGCAGAGGGATCTAAAAATTGCACTCCTCCGTTAATGAGCAGCCGAAGGGATCGGTAAGCATAATTTCAGAGGCTGGTAATATTTTATATAATCGCCGAGTGGTTTAAATTGAAAACCCCCAGCTGAATCAATATTTACTGCATTGAAACGAAATGAATAGTAATAAGTCACTAAGCTCCCTGTCCTGTTTCATAAAGTAAAAAATTATAAAAATGAGCCCGGGCGCACGGAGACCATCGCATTAACTTGGACGGCGTTCGGGGAGCCGTAACTGCCTCTTCTCGTAAAATAAAAGCTCGGGGAAGCTGCTGGTGGATGCGTTCGGCTTCGGCGTTGCCACCGGGAAAAGTAAAGCCGGGGCCAGGAGCTTCGCAGCGGGACGGATGCGATGGAGCTTTTGGCAGTGCAGCTGGTGATTCCCAGCTGGAAGGTCTTTAGGAATTTGCTGGATTGGAGCAGAGGGGAAAAAGCATTTCCAAACGTGATTCCCATCCAAAAAAAAGCTGCAAAGCTGTTTCACTGCCAAAAATAACACTTCCCTTTTGCCCCTCACTCATTCAGTCATCTAAAAAGCACTTTAAATCGGTTTTAATCTGCCTCCTCCACTTTAAATTGGTGTTGAAGATTTCAACATTATGAGCAGAGCGGCTGGGCTATGTCCTGTGCTCCTTGTTTGGGTGTCCTGAGCCCTAAAAAGAATTTTTCCTGTATAAAACTTGACAAAAAGGGAAGCGATTTGCAATCAAAACACACTGTCCTGCAGAATGGCTGTTGCCTCTGGACAGGTGGCCTCGGCACCCGTGCCAAATGCGGGAACCCACTGCCCTTTTTGTCCCATTTTCCCAGCTTGGACAGCTGTGACCTTCCTGACCCGTCCACGTCCTGATCCAGATCTGGCTTCAAGCCGCAGCCAACGGTCGCCGCAAGGACCTCCGGAGCGTCAGGATCTGCAGGAACATCTGCATCCGGCCCCGCGGAGCAGCCCAGGAGCCGGGACGGTGCCGGCCGCAGATGTTCCCGGCAATACCAGGATAACAGCGAGGCCATCAGTGGATCTGAGTGGGAGAACCTGCCAAATTCGAGCACGGAGCTGCAATTTGCTCATAAATGTGGGACCTCACGGATAACTCCAGGTTTCCTGGATGCGAAGCCGGAGACCCTGGGATGACCAAGGAGATGTTACCTCCGCCTGGCAGCGGACGGGAGATTTTGTCCCCTTTTGGAAAAATCCAAAATACCTCTTAGATTCTTACACAAGCTCTTCCCACTATTTACAATCCCACGAGGAAATCACAAATCCTTCCTCCGGTTGGAAAAGATGCTCGGAGGATCCTGCAGAAAGCTCCACTGCCGTGTTACAAAGGAGCTTCCTCCATCAGCCACAGAATTTGCGGCTGGAAAGCTTAAAACACAGCGTTGTGCTTGAAATTAAAAAAAAAAATCCCAGCTGAGCACAAGCAGAAGGAGCGGGCGCAGGCACCTCCCGGAACGAGCGAGCCCGTCGTCTTTACGATACCTCCAGGTGCTACTTACTCAGCACTAAACAAGTTAATTCCCATCATTTCGGAAGCAGCTGAAGTAAATAAATTCACGGTGGTTGAGAAAGGGGATTACACGGCTCTTGTGTGGGAAGAGGGGGAGAAGAGGCTCCGCTGTGGAGCTTGAAAGCAGCTGCGTGGTGGGCACCGAGCGGTGCCACCTTCTGCTGGCATCCGAGGAAACCCTGGGCTAAAAGAGAGGGATATTAGGAGGCAAAAGTGCCTCGACAAAAATGAGGAGTCTGCTCTGCTCCCCGGCCACGTCACATTAAAGCTCCTGTCTTTTAGCACTGGAACAGGCTGCCCAGAGATGTCGTGGAGTCTCCTTCTCTGGAGATTTTCCAAACCTGCCTGGATGCCACCCTGTGCCCTGTGCTCTGGGTGTTCCTGCTGGAATAGGGAGATGATCTCTAGAGGTCCCTGCCAACCTCAACCACCCTGGGATTCTGTGATTCTCGGATGCATTGAGAACTGCTCTACACAGGACAAGCATCCTTCTCACCACCACCACGCCACATCCCTACCTTGTCCTCCAGCCAAGAGGAGCTTGTCCTGCTGGTGAGTGGCACCTGTTCCTTNGTGATTCTCAGGTGCATTGGAAACTGGAGAACTGCTCTTCATGAGACAAGCATCCTTTCCACCACCACCACACCACATCCCTACCTTGTCCTCCAGCCAAGAGGAGCTTGTCCTGCTGGTGAGTGGCACCTGTTCCTTCCCCTTGGCACCGCGACAGCAGTCATCCAACCTGGGATGTGCGATGGAGCAGAGGGCAGCACCGCACATGACCACGTGGGGCCCCTCAGCATCTTCTGCAGAACCTTGAGCTTCATGGTCATGCACAACCATAAACTCTCTGCTCAAACCAGAAGCCCCATTCTCACACTCAAGGCATTTCTTAGCCTCAGCTCTTGCTCTGGAGAGATGGGATTCTCCAGCCCTCCCTCTTTTTCATTCGATACTAATTTTCCTGCAAGCAATTGCCATGGCATAGGTTCTCAGGCCCATCCAAGAGGCCAGAGAAGTGACTGCTTTTGGCATCAGCAATTCTGCAAAATCTGCAGGAGAAGCGAGACAAAACTCAGAAGAAAAATCATGATAAAGAGAGGAAAAAAAAAAAGAGGGGAAAAAAAAAAACCCCTGCCATTGCTAATCTAGCAGGGTAGAAATTTGGAAATTAAATACCTCGCTGCCTCGCACAGCTGTCACTGTCAGGTGAAAAAAAGCAGTGATTGTAAATACCCAGCACCGGGGAAAAAAAAAATTCTCAAAATGTGATGCTGTCAGGGGTTATTATGCTTAAAAATCCTTCTGAAAATTAAGAATTGCTCTACTCCAAGTTTAAAATACAGTGCGTGTGCAGTTTTGCAAACCGGATCACCAAGCAGATTTCCTCTCTCCCGACTGCTCCAGTGCTTCCTGATGCCCACATCTGAAAGGGGCAAGTTCTGCGCTCAGAGAAGATTTATGGTTTTTTAAAAGGCACAGCTGGCACCGGAGGAATTTGGAAGGGACAGAAAGGTAAGGTAGTATCTGAAACCATGTGGGTTCACGAGGGATTTTGCCTGGTGGTGCCTGGGTGAGGAGAAATGAATGCCCAAGGGCTCAGCAAGGAGTGGGCTTGGGACAGCCACCCTTGGAAGATGCTCAAGTTGAATGTGGGGAGAGGAGTGCAATATGATAATACAGAAAACCTCCACTTCTTGCTTCAAAAAAGAATAAAATTAGGAGTTGGCACTGTTTTTTTACCTTCCAGACTGCATTGAAGGCCTCCCTCAGGGTGCACTCGAAGTAACCAAAGAGCTTGGGCAAGCACCAAGCTATCGACTTGCCAACATCTGTTTTTAGGACATCCCGGACACGTCCTTGAGGATGAGGCAACTGCTGCCATCACCACGTGCCCAGACCATCCCGAAAGTCATCCCTGCCAGAGGAGCACGTTGGAGTCTCAGACCCTGAAGATGAGGAGATGCCTCCAGGTGCCTTGGCGCAAACGTTCCCCTCTCCCTGATGGGGCTCCCGCACCAGGCAAGGCAGCCCCAGCTCCAAAGTGCTGATCCTTCGCTCCAAACGCTCCACTTTTAATCCGTGTAAACCTCCTTGTTAAGGATGTTCTGCTTTTCTTTGATAGCTACTGTTCTCCCAAAGCCGCCTTAGAGCAAGGAGAAGCGATCACAAAAGAGCAAAGGGGGAAAAGAAAATTCCTCTCTAACAAATTCCCGCTCATCAGCAAATCCTCTAGCGAGTGACTGCGCGTGCGCGTGCCGCCCGTTAAGTAAAAGGTATTACCTTAATATGCAAAGGGCTAGAAGCATCGGCTCTGCTGATGAGCAGTAACCCATTAAAAGGCACTGTGATCCCTTGGGAATGCTTCTGTGCTCCTTATCCTCTTCCGTAGGACCGCTGGGTCTCAGGTTCTACAGCAGCCCCCATGCAGCACCGTGCACCTGATTTGGGGAGATGCTGAAAGCTGCAGCAAAGAGGACTTAGCAGAAATGGGGGCTGCTCTTGGGGACCAAGTGCCCATGAGCAACTTGAGAACAACTTGAGGCTTCGTTTCCTAAGAAAGGGGTCAAGCTGGAGCCCTCCAAGACCACTGGGGGAAGCAAAGCTCAGAAACTAGGGGATGCTCCAGAGATTTGCATCTAAATGCTGCGTTAGACCCAACTTAAAACATCCCAAACATAATATGGTGCTTTTCTCTAGGAGGCTGCAGCATCAAATTCTACTTTCCAGACAAGAAAATGGAAAAGAAGGGAGACCTGCTGTCCAGAGGTTATCCAGGTTAGGGACTGCTCGGGATCACTCTCAGCGGACACACAGGCAGCCAAGGAAGAGCCTAGTGGTAGAAACTGCCTCTCGTGTATCTTTACCTTGCAGGAGACATCTGTGTTTTGCTGATTTTAAGAATCATGAAAGCAAAACTATGCCCAAAAGAGGCTCAAAGAGAAGGCACCATTCTCGCTTCCACTTCTGCTCACAGTTTACATAAGCATATGAGCCCCTAGCTGCCAAAAATGCAGCTTTCTGCCCTATTCTGGGTGTACGTTGAAGAACTCTGCTCCAAATCTGCCGGCTGAGAGCTTGGTGGGGTTGCAAGGCCGAAGCTGGAGGTGCTTTAACCCCACGGGACTTTGGGGCTCTTAGGAAAACAGGTTATTTTGGGGAATATCTGCAGGATCTTCCAAGCAGGAACAGTTCTAGGCATTAGGAAAATTTAGGCTTTGCAAGGAAGGCTTGTGGAGCACATCACCCTCTTCTCCGCACGTGGGAGAAGCTCAGGAAAGAGTCTGCACTGGAGGGACCCGTCCCAGAGCCCAGTTGAGACCCCGTTGGGTGAATAACCCGTAATTGCCTGCCCCAGGTTGCAGGGTGATGGCTCTGGCAATAGCTGCAAAAAACCTGCTAGCTCCATTAAGCAAAAATACCCAAGGAAAAACCCATTATTCTCATTGACCTCCCTGAGTGGACACTTGGATTTCACTTTCATTAGTTCCTCCGAAGCAGAGCTCAGTTACTGAACTCAGCCCAGCCCAAAGCACTAGGAAGAAGATAAAATAAATAGAAATAAAAACAAATTCAATAAATAATAATAAGTAGGTATAAATAATAATAATTTAAAAAAAAAAATCAAAGGAGAGCATGGAGGCCGCCAGAAAATTGGGATCCCCGGGGGAAAGAAACAGTCCATTGCTCCTGTTGTAGTTATTCCAAGTCGAGCACCCAAACGGCAGCTCCGTTTCGGGGGAAAAACCAGTGCAAGACTGAACAGTGTAAAAACATCTCGCTTTCTGCAAGAGGGGGAAGCGCGGAGCGTATGCAAGATTAATCCCCAGCTTGGCCCAAAAGAGGCGACATTGTTTTTTAAAGCCTCTAAGCAGGCGCTAACAGAAAATGGATTATGTTGGGCCGGATGTCAGGACTTCTCCGAAACAATGCGGGGTTGTGTATCTCCTGCCAGCCTCATTAGAAAGATTAAAAGCGCTCCTGATAGAAAATAAATAGAGATTTTCAAATGGGAGCGGCGCTTTTCCCCCTGCCTCTCCCCGCTCGCAGCGGCTCCAATCCTGGCAGATGAATTTCCCCTTAATGAGATGTCATTTTGGAGAATGGTTTAACAGCCCTTCAAAAGAGGGGGAAAGCAAACGGAAAAAAAGGGGGAGGAAAAAGAAAAACTTATCCCTAAAAGCACGCGGAGATTATTAAAGGGAAATTTACCACCCAGGCAAATAAAACTCAAATCAAATAAAACAAAACCGGGGCCGCCAATTCGCCGAATCCATGACACGGCCGTTTTTAAATGCGATGGAAACGGCTTTCCCGGTTATCTGCTTGAACGCAGCCTTTCTGTTTACTCCTCCTTTCATGTCACCCGCATTCAGGGAGGGCTGGGGGGCGGAAAAAGTGACAGCGACTTTAAGGACATTAGTCACATCGGAGATTAAGGCGCCGGAGCCCGGGATGAGGACGGCAGCGAGGTCGCACATCCTGAAGGAGGGGAATTAACTCCCGGTGCCCCGGCGCAATTCCCGCCACCGTTTCCTAGCGGGAAACAGGGTGATGGATCCGCTCCGGAGGCAAAATGCCCACGGATCAGCTCAGCATCGGGGAGCCGAGTCCTTCTGGCACTGCCACAGATGTCTGCTTTTCCACCACGCATATTATTTTGCAGGTTTTAGAGGCAAAGGCTCTCCGGATCCCAACGCCATTGCCAGCTGCGGATCCCGCTTCCCACCAGCCCAGTGGCAAGTCCTGGCTCATGCTCCAAGCGGCTCTTCCCCCTACACCAGCGCGTATCCATCCCATAAGACCAGGGTCGTGGTGTCACTCTTAATGTGTATTTTCACAATTATATTAGGGGGAAAAATAAAGTTCTTAGTAGCTCCAACTCCACAGCCACCATCTGCAGATGCTCTCCAGGGAGAGGTGGACATCCCTAAAAAGGTCCCTAGTGACACCGCCATGGGAAGACCTTCTCTTCCCAATTATACTGAGGTGACACAACCATTCCAGTTGACATAATCCCAGGCCCATTCCAGAAGCAGCGGTAGGCACAGAGCTAAATCAGGAGATAATTCTGCCAATACCCTCCAAAGCGTGGAAACGCGGAGACCGATGGTGCCGCTTCCCCCTGCGCTCAAACGAGTCTTGGTCAATAGATAATTTGGAAAGGATATCTTCATTTCCCACTGAGACCAAACTTCTTCTTTGTCTTCTCGTTATCTCAGTCATTTGAGTCTCCGGGAATACGGGCCATGATTTTTCACCCCGTACAGTAATATCCTGCTAAAGTACCATAAATCATTCTCCAATAAATTCCAAGCTCTCTTGGTGATCAGAGAGTAACTCAACAGTGCCTACGTCAACCCAACCCAGAGGACTTGACTTTTATGCTAATGGCTGAGACAAGACCCCAGACCATGTCCAGTGCTAACCAATTGCTTCTGTAATTGTAAATTCAAGCAAAGCTATCAAATATTGGGTCTTCAGAGTACGGGAAAGCCTTACAACCCAAAAATTCAGCTCGCTTCCCCAAGGGTTCAGCTAGAAGTGACGCGGAAAGTGAAGGAAAGGAAGAGGATTAGTCAGGGAGGTCAACATGGCCAAGCAATCTGGAGTGCAGGGTCCCAATTTCCTGAAAGGGCAGTGACCAGGAGAGAGATGGTGGCTTCTCCTTCTCCCAGGCACGAGGATATAGAGAGGAGAGCGGCCATAAGCCATGGAAAGTGGCAGGAGGATGGGAGCATCCAACAGATCAAAAGGCAACAGGGAAACCCCACGCGGGTCCCAGCTGCTGGATTCGTCTGCTCAGATTTGCTCCAAGGGATGGCAAGAAAAGGAAGAAGCAAACAAAACTAAGACACACAAACTCATCCTCTGCTGACAAGTCTTTTCTCTTCCACTGAGCCGGCACTTTCTCTGACAAGTGTTATATTATCTCGTTCTTTACTTATTCATAGTGCTGGAGGGGTAGGGCTGTCCCTCAAGAGGAGCGGCAAAGTTTTCTGCAGGAAAGAGCCGAGTTTCTCAATCGGTGCCAGACTCCATTTGCAGACTGGTTACTTTCCTTTACCCCCCGCCCCCCGTCCTTATTTTACAAGAAAACCGCTCAAAGTGGGTCAGTGCTCAATTCCCCACCCCACCGAGGGCGAATAAATGCAAGATCAGCTGCTATGCGCCAGTCTTCAAGAAAGATTTCTTTAAAAAGGGCTCTCTTTCTCCATGAGAAGGTGAATTTTAGCCCCCACAAACAGTTTTAGGTGCCTGGGGTCTTCTACTTGACACCCCGGGGATGGGTTACTCCCGCTGTTGGTGTTTGGCCAAGGCTTCGCTCGTGTTGAGGAGACGCCAGGCCACGCATGCTACTCTGGCCGAGTCACCACATGCCACTTAGGTGACCACGGGTATTTCCAACCTCTCCCTTGGGGCCCACGCTCAATGGCAGTTGTGTCTGCCCTATTCGCCCCATTCCATCTGCAAAACAGTCGCCTTTCGACAGGTTTTGCAAGGAAGAACATCCTCCTACCAGCATCCTCATCTACCAACTCCAACCAAAACATGCCAAGGTGCGATAACTGGTCAATCCCTAATCTGTGTCAGATTAACCCCTAATCCGTACTAGTGCCTGGGGTTATTCTACCTCAGGTGCAGGACCCTGCACTTGTCCTGGTTGAACCTCATAAGGTTCCTCTCTGCCCAAGAGAGGATGCCCTTGGTTACCTCTCAACAAGGTACAACAAATCTGGACAGCCCATCTTGCTCACTGGGCAAACTGTCAGAGCCTGGCAACATCCACTGATACCAATTGGTCCATGGAGAAAGGCAGGGTGAAGAGGCTTCTCCATAGAAGAAAAAGAGGGAAGATTGCAAAAAATCACCGGTTCTTGCTAACGTGGTTGAAACTTAGCACGCCACCTCATCCACGGCGACTACGTCATGTCAACTCCTTGAGCCCTCTCCTGGCCACCTTGGAGCAGCAAGACCGCATCCCTGTGTGAGATCCAAGTGATGACCAACCACAACATCAACAGGAGAGAAGGAAATTTGAGGCGAGCAAATCAGCGCCTGGCCGAGTCGCGCGCCGGCAAAGCAGAGCGAGATAAGGGGGAGGAGTGAAACGGAGAATCAATAAATCTTAACCTCATTCACAATGATCTGGAGCTCTTATTAAGTAAATTAATTTAAGTTAATTTAACTCGATCATGACTCCCGATCACAGTGATTTAGTGAGGGGGAAATTGCATTAGGAAAGGCCACACTCACTAGATAGAAGAACGGAAGAAAATTAGATCCACTTAGCAATGTGAATTAATATGGAAATAGCAGGTGTAAATTTAACCTTATCAAGAGAGTGAAAATTATCTTCATAAATTTGGAGGAATAGCCCCCGAGCTGCTTATAAATCTATTTAAAACAAAAATATTACAAAAAGTGCAGTAAAATTAATTTAAAATATACTCCCACCTACTGCCTCCAGAAAAGTCAGCGGCGGGGCGAAGCTGAACGCAATCCAGGGATATGGGCGAAAGCGCCACAGAGATTAGAGGGGGGAACCAGTGGGACCAGCAGCGACTCATCCCGTTGGTCCCACTTCCCAGGGATGTATCCATTGCCAGGGTGAAGCCTACGTTTTTGGAGGAGTTTTGATGGCGAAGTGGGACCTGTAGGAGACACCCACCAAACCAGATGCATTCCTGGATCCAGGAGCATCTTCTGGATCTCTGCTGGTCCACATGCTGCATCCTCAGCCAGGAGAGAAGGGCCTTTGCTTCCAAATAATCTAAAACTGGAGTTAATCCAATGCAAAAAGCAGCTCCCAACGCAAGGCTTCGTTCCACGTTGCACATCCAAGGGAATGTGAGTGACAGCAGAGCGCAAGAGGGGGGAAAAACAGGGAAAAAATAGGAGAAGAGGAGTTTGCCACGTGCTCTCGCCAGATGATGGATCGTGAGGAATGCAGGTAACAGGCAGACTGAACATGCAGATTTATTGCTGCTTGAAAATATAATTGTTTTAATTTGCTGATGGCATTTTATCAAGATTTGCCCGAAGCGGCCATAAGATCTAAAATCGCCTCATTTAATGAAGTCAAAGATTAATGTGGATAAAATGACTCGGTGAGCAGGCGCTCTCGGCAGGCGCGATTCCTGCTCCATAGAAATCCCCATCGTGGCCCAAAGCCTCTTCCCCTCCTGTTGTGTTTCACCGTCTGGGAAAGCCAATGGCAGAACCTCCTCCGCCAACCACGAGTAGGGACAAATTCTCCTTCCAGGAATAAAACCAGGATAGTAGTGGAGAGGGATGACCTCAGCTCTGCTCATACTTTCTCTTTCAAGGCCCGGGAAAGTGAAACGTTAAATGCAGAGAGATCCCGAAGCAGCGGTTTTGTCCTCACCAAAAGCAGAGAGAAAAATCCATCTTCTTGTGGTTTTCCTGACAAAAGAGAAAAATTTGCAGCGAACGCAGCAACAAGGGGAAAAGGGACCTTGGAAGCATGAAAAGACAGAAGCAACCACCTCCACGGAGGGTCCTCCTAGTGCAAGATTTGCTTAGAACTGCCAGGTCAGGGCCAGAAAAGGGAGATGCTTCCCGGACCAGCAAGGATGAGCTTGAGGTCAGTAAGGGGATGGGAGCACCCACTGGGGACAATCTGCCTAAGGCCACTCAAAGGGCTTGGAGGTGCCATCAGACATCCAAGAGATGGCCAAGGGTGAGGAGAGGAAGGTTGGGTGGAGGAGAACCCCACTGTGATCCCAAAGCCAGGAGAAACTCATCCAGACAAACATTACACAAACATGAGAACGTGAGAAAAATCCTCTTGGCTGCAAGGGTGACAAAAAACAGGCTGCCCAGAGAGCATATGGAGCATCCATCCTTGGAGATATTCCAAAGCCACCTGGATATGATCCTTGGAAAGGCGTTTGAGGGGACCCTGCTGGAGCAGGGAGGTTGGACCAGATGATCTCCAGAGATTCCTGCCAGCCTCAACCATTCTGCAATTAGCAGAGTAATTCCATCAGTGAACACATCAGAACTCAACTACGGCAGCAATTTTACACATAACCCTGGGGCTAACCTGAAAACCATTTATCCCTGAGCATTCCCTATGTTTTTAAAGGCATTTCCTACTTTTCTCCCCGGCCCTCGAAGCAGCTGCCACCAGCAGAGACTGTCGCCGGGGGAGTGACCAGAAGCAGAGCCAGGATTATCCCCGCGCCGCAGGAGCAAACGGGAGGCGATTACAAGCTGCGAGAAACAAATCTTCATTTGCACACAAAATACCAGGCACTGTAATTACCAGCAGCAAATTATGAACCTCCGAGAAGCAATACAATTTCAGAGTTCACCGTAATATACTTGTAAATTCATGATGCAAAAGCCATACTTTAAAACACAAACAAAACAAAAAAAAGAAAATGCTTCTATTTTGGCTAAAGAAGCGGCAGAACAATTAAGTGCTGGATGGCTTCGCTCTCTATCATAGCGCGACAGCACCGAGCAAACCAGGACTCTGCCTGGTAGATAAGATACAAACATATGTTATAATGGTGCAATGTAAATGCAAGGGCAGGGAGTGGGAAAAAGAGAATTTGTGGTTTGTTGGTGGAAAGGAAGAAGCAGGGGAGGTGGCACCTACAAGCAGAGCAGCAGTTGTACGGAAGGAAGCAAAACAGATGATTTGGAGAGGAGTCAGAAGAGATGTGGGGGTCTCTGGAGTAGGAAATAAAAGGTGGAAGGATATTGTTACACCAAAATGAAGAGATATGAGGTAAAGCCAGAGTGGAGGAGAGCCAAATTCTCCTCATTCCAGCTGGTTGGCATTGCAGGAGGAGCAGGATGCCAGCAACGAGCAGCGGTGGAACAACCCGCTCTCAGCCTTCTCCCAGGAAAAGCCAGGACTTGTTGTAGGGCCCAAACCATGAATTCTGAGCTTGAGTTTTGAACAGCGCCATCAAGATGCCCCTTGGTCATACCCAACTTCTAGATTTTGCCTTGATCTCTAAAATATTCTTCAGTAACGCGCTCCATAGATAATTACAGGTCAAGTCTGGCATCCTTCTGCCTCTAATATGCTTTCCATAAGCTCCTTCTTAGCACCGTATAGGTGACAACACTATGGAAAGCAGGACAAGCCTGGTCTTGCTAGCAGGCTTGACCCGCATTACATTCACAAGACTCGTCTACCTCCAAAACAGGCAGCAAGTCTCTTAAAAGTCATCTGGAAAGACTCGTATCCTTTCATGCAGCTTCCTTATAGCTTATTTAACTGGTTCGTGGAAACAATTAATTCAAATGGGGAATAAATACGGAGCAACAGGCTGGGATAAGCTGTTTGCCACCGTCTCGGCTCAGGCTAACGTGATTACTAACGAGATTTTACACTTTAAGGCAATAAATTCTGCACAGAAGCAGCTAAACAAATAGAGAAATTAAGTCATTCTTGCGATTCTTATAGCACAGGAATATAATGGAACAGGGTGGTGCAGCCCTTGAAGCCAACGGGGCCTTGGGCCCTA
The DNA here is from genome assembly GCA_013389825.1 of Crypturellus undulatus. NCBI lineage: Eukaryota > Metazoa > Chordata > Aves > Tinamiformes > Tinamidae > Crypturellus > Crypturellus undulatus. The sequence continues at coordinate 20,410 of VWPW01020232.1, forward strand.
CCTAGGCTCATCAGTGGGAACATCAGGAGAGTTACCTGGACGTTGCAGGGCGCCTCATCTTCCAGGTGGGAATGGGGCTGTTGAAGGAGGACAAGGAAACCCCAGAAGATGCCACATTCTTCTTCACTATCCTGTAGCGCGTCTTGATCACCTTGCTGCCCGGGGGGCTCCGCACAAAGTGCACGTTGGCCCCTGCAAGAGAGCAAAATGGGAGAAAAATGGGGCTGAAACTGAGGGGCACATTGAGAAGAGGGGGACAAGGGATCTACTCAACCTCCTAGGGAGAAGCGCAGCTGCTCCAGCCTCAGCCGGCAAACAGATCTCCCTGTCAGGATGATACCTGGACCCCCAACATCTCCATTCGCACCAGATTTATGCATTTAATCATCCCTCTTTTTCCGCAGCATTGTGCAACGTGCGGCCAACTCAACAGAGGGACGGCTCGACTCTGGTTTGGCACCACTTGATAGCCGGCAATTTTCGTCCCCAGCTTTAAGGAATGCACCTAATTGCCCGACTTTTATAACATACAGCTATAACTGCCCAGATAATTAAAGCTGACACGACACGCTGAGCCCAAGTCCTCTGCTTTTATAACTGATTTAAAGGGGGCGGCTGTTTTTCTTGCGGAGACTCTCATTAAAATTACCGCAAGGTTCAGAGCAGGGGAGGGAACCCGGAATCGTTATTTCCCCTGAAAACATCAGGCCTGTCCCACGTTGCGGAAGAAGGGAGCACGGGGTCGCTTCCCAAGCAAACGGATATGAAATAAGGGGCTGCCTCGGCGTCTAAACGCAAAAAATAAATCAGCGATCGCATTGCAGATTTTTCCCTCTGCTTTTTCCTGCGTGTCCGATTGCAATTGAGCTCCAAAGGGAAAAATCCACCCGCTGCAGTGTGGATTTGTACTGCCAAGGAGTTAAAACCTCCGCCGTGGCCTTGCTAAGCCACGGATATAGCCTCCCGCTGCCAACGGACCTTCCTGCACTCCGAATACCAGGGAAGCGAGGTAGAAATGCCACATTGCCAAGAAAGACACCCCATCCCGAGCCAGCTAACGTTGGGATCCCCACGACTATCCAGAGCTTTAAAAGCAAGGAAAGAAAGAGAAGAGAGGGAAAAAAAAAGGCAGAAAGCAAATTTTTTTTTGCTTTTTTTTTAATTACCTTATTTCCCAACCTAGAAACTTTTGCATTAGACTTGCGCACATCCCCTTGCCCTGACCTCGCAAAACTGTTAAGGGGATGATTACCCCAATCGCCTCACAATGTTATTTTTATTTTTCGGCCCCTTTGCAAGCTCCGGCTGCGGCAGCTCCGCACGGATCCCCGTTCACCCCTTGCAGTAACCAGGCATTGAGACGTTGGCATCGCCGGCGTCCTGCAAGCGCCTCTCCGAAGAGCTCACTTCTATTATTACTTGCTAGCGGAGGGGTTTTGTGTAGATAATCATGTTATTTAGATAGGCGGGTGGTTTAATTCCCTTCATTACAGGCTCCCAGGGCTGCAATTTTTCTCTCTCTCCCTTTTTTCCCCCGCCGCGGGATGTATTCCCCGTGCTCCACCGCGATCCCAGCCTCGCCGCTTTTATTGCCAGCAATACCCCGGCGTCCCCCGTTATCAGCCCCGCGCACGCGCCCGCAGGTCACTCCTAATGACTAATCGATCTCATTAGCTTTCCTAATTAAAAACTTTTACGGCCGCGTGGGAAGACAAACTGCGAAGGGAAAAAAAAAGAGAGGAAAGGAGGGGGGGAAAAAATTCTGCTTGCATCATTCGCCAACGGGATATGAGCCCCATTTATCAGCCGGAGCCGGGTGCCCGCACTGCTGAGCTGGTGCTTTGCTCCTGGTGCTGCTGGAAAAAGTGTGATCCGGATGCACTTCCGAGCCCTCGCTTCACCCAGCATCCTTAAATCCCATAGCGAGACCCTGGTCTCCCCTTGCAGCCTCTCCATCCATACGGAATCATCAGTGAGGTGTGGGAAATGCCCCTAACATTCCCATTTCTCCCCTTCCAAGAAGTTGCGGCATCTCTGAAGAGAAGGGATGTCCTGGCATCCAAACAGGAGGAAAACCTAGAAATCCTGCAAGTTAACCCCGCCAAATCCCACGTCTTCTACCTCAGTTTTCCCTTTTCCCATTGCAAAACAGGTGCCTCGGAGGAGGTGGGTTTCAAGCTAACCTTTTTTAAGGGTAGAGAAAACAAAACAAGATGACGTCGGGTCCGTTACAAACCATTGCAAGATGTGATGTGCCACGTGTTTTTTTTTTTTTTCCCCCAAATGCTGCAAATTATAAAGCATTCAAGCAGGTCAAGAACATATTTTTGCAAAGGAAATAAAATCCCAAGCATTTTCCCAAGCTGTTTTAACACTTAAAGTCCCTATGTCTGAACCAAGAGGAGCCAGGAGGAGTTGTGGGAATTTATGGGAATGGCCAACAACCATCAGGGAGATGGGACACGATTCCAGACACTGCAGCAGGCACAGGTGATGCTGGGTCCAACTGGGCTGATTAAGGAACAAAGGACCTCAACAAGGCGGTCACATCTGGGGGAATAAAATTTAATCGGCGCTGCCTCGATTACAACTCATTTTGACATCACCCGTTGCACGGGAAACTCCTGCAAAATTCCAGCACGGAGCAGCCCGACACCGATGGCTTTTGTTCTGCATCCCCGCTCAGCCAAGTCCCCGGAGTTGACAAAAGGCTCCAGGATTACTCTAATACTGTTACGAATTTAGTGTGAAAGCAGACGCCGGTATTAGGGGGGCGATTACCGCCAAGCACGTTCAATATGTTCGCGCAGAATGGCGCAGCGAGAGGTTAATTATATTGCTCCGGGAATCTGCTTCCAAAAGGAGCAGCCTTCAGTGGTGGAAGGGGGGAATTGAATTTTCCACGCTCGTTCACTTCCAAGCTCTTGCAGGAGAGACGGCTATTTAGGTCGGAGCGTAAACGGCCGTTTATGATCACGAACGGCTGCTTAAGAGGAATTAAAGCCCCCCGATCCAAAGCACTTTCCAAGTGAGGCTGCTGTGCTGCAACGTCCGTTGAGGACAACGGGAGAAGCCGCTTTGCTGCTCAAGCGTTTTGGGCTGTTTTCAAGTGGATTCTCATCTTTTCCTTTCGCTTTCAGCTGGCAGCGCTTGGGGAACTGATAGCAGATCTGCTTTGCTTGTTCCTTTGGTTGAATGGAACACGGGCAAGGATGAAGCAAGGATGGTGCAACTCATCACATTGGTGAGATGGCACTTGCTGGAGAGCAACCCTAAGGAGACCCTCGTTTTAGCAGGGAAGGTATGCAATATCCACATAGAGTATTAAGATGGACTGTATGTGCACACCAAATATTAATAGCTTTGAGTAAGATCACTAGGACTTCTGATTCTTGGAAACACGGACACAGCAGGGAAAGGATTTTCCCATGAAGGTGGTTGTGGACAGTCTCAAAAACACCCAGCCAAAGCAAGTGATAACACTCCCCAAAATAGCTTTTCTGAGGAGTTTCTCTTGGAGCTTTTTTGGCAAAAGTCTGACTTGGGGTATGGCACTGACCTGCAAGAGGGAAGGAGTGAAGTCTTTACAGGATAGAAACCAGAATGACACTCAATTGTAGGGTTCTTCCAGATAAAGTTCAATCATCCCTGGGGAGACACAGCTCCCCTTTCACCAAGTAGCTCAGGATCTATTTCAAAACCATCTGGATTCTTGGAAATCCCCCCATTTCTCTGCTCAACAGCAGTCTGGCCCAGGTTTGTCCTGCAAGAAGGTGTTTCTAGGCCTCAACCCTGGAGAACAAGGGCCCTGGACCCTTCAGGAGCTGGCAATTGCCTTCGCACCAGTGCTAAATCATAAAAAGATCAACTGATTTCTGCTGGGACGACTGAATTCCCAAAACTCAAATATTTTGGCATAAATCATTTTTCCCCATTTATCTTCTTCACTCTGGCTGGAAGTCCTCAAGGTCTACAACGTCCCACGCGTCCTGCAGACTCCACTGCTGGCAAAGGTTTCTCCATGTGCCAGGGAGGACTCATCACACCAGTCCATGCCAACACCCTCATGTGCTGAAGAACATTGGGACATCAGTGCCGTGTTTGCACAGGGATTACATATTTTGAAGGTCATCAGATAGGCATAAAGCTTACCCAACACAAAGAGCCTCTCTTGCTCTCCCCTTAAAAATCATCTACCGTTGACTGGGTTTCACAGAATCAGAGAATCCCAGAATGGTTGAGGTTGGAAGGGACCCCTAGAGATCATCTAGTCCAGCCCCCTGCTCCAGCAGGGACACCCAGAGCAGGGGCACAGGGTGGCATCCAGGCGGGTCTTGAAGATCTGCAGAGAAGGAGACTCCACAGCCTCACAGCAAAGAAGTTCTTCCTCACATGGAGGTTGAACTGCCTGGGGTTCAACTTGTGCCCATAACCCCTTGTCCTGTTACTGCTACCATTGAGAAGAGCCTGGCCCCGTCCTTCCTGCACTCTCCCCTCAGGCATTTGGACACGTTGATCCAGTCCCCTCTCAACCTTCTCCTCTCCAGGCTGGACAGGTCCCGCTCGCTCGGTCTCTCCTCATACGGTCGATGCTCCCGTCCCTCCAGCATCTCTGTGGCCCTGTACTGGCCCCTCTCCAGCAGCTCCACATCCCTCTGATCCCGAGGAGCCCAGAGCTGCCCCCAACACTCNTCACATCCCTCTGATCCCGGGGAGCCCAGAGCTGCCCCCAGTATTCCCGGTGCCTCCTCAGAGCTGAGCAGAGGGGCAGGATCCCCTCCCTGGCCCTGCTGGCAACGCTCCTCCTGCTGCAGCCAGGAGCCCATTGGCCTCCTTGGCCATGAGGGCACATTGCTGCCTCACGGGGAACTTGGTGTCAACCAGGACAGTTTCCAATCTCAACCAGTTTCCAATCTCCACAGTGAAAACCCCTGAAGGTCAAGAGGCTGCTCTGCACGGAAGTGTCGGATGGACCAAGGACTGCATTTTTCCATGCCTCACACACCTCGCTGCTATCTTATGTGTCTAAAAAGAGCTGGATTCAGAGACAGCTTCAACAGCCCGATGGTCAAGCTTGCAACTCGGTAGAGGTGAATGGCAAAGATCTTGGAGGCAGCGAGGCCGCTCCTCTCACCAGCACTGCCCTTCACCAACTAAAAAGCAAGAGCATCCGCACGTACGTTCACACCGAGAAAGCTGGCAACGCGGAGATTTATTTTATCCACCTCCCAGATCCACCTATCCATCTTTCCCGTCAATCCACCCATCTGTCTAATGTCTCCCAACTCCTCCGCGCTCCTCTACCCACTCGTCCTCCTTCCACAGACAGCATCTGCCATCAAGGTAAATGTTCTCCTCCACGCAACCGCTCATCCCGAAGGTGCAGAAAACGTTTCCCAGCATTTTCCAGCCGCTTGAATCGGAAGCAAAGGGGGCTGATGGATCAGATACCTTTTCCCAACGAGCCACAAGGGGCAGGACTGGGATGAGACCACCTGTCCCGGCCTCCTGGCTTCCCCTTTGATCACAGCAAGGACAGGGACACATTAACAGACCCCAGCAAAGCGCTGCTGGGCGAAGGAGGACAATGTCCCATGGCCTCCACCGCCATCCCCAAGAGGTGGTCGCGACTAATGCACTAACCACGCGGCTAAAGAGCCCCAATGGGTCCCCGGAGCTTTGGGCCTTGTTCCAACACAACCCTTATTATTATTATAACAAAAGAGGAGGCTTTTGCATCTCCCTCCGCTTCCTTCGGCGCCTGGTTATTAATGCGTTTCCAGGAGCCGGGGCCATCCCTCTAAATGAGCCCAGGGGTGGCAGCGGAGGCGGGAGGGAGGCTGATAAACGCCCGCAGCCCCCCAGCCTCGCGGCGGGAGCTGCCAGGGGCTCTCGTCCTAACAAGCTGCACACGCGAGACGAGCGGAATAACAAAGTAGGCATTTTTATGAGCCTAATAAATCACTCCACTTTTCCTCGCTCTTGATGGGTTGCAGCGCTCCGAAACCCCCAGCGAAAGCAGAGGGAGCCGCGGCCGGCGGACGCGCCGGGCTGCGAGGGAGCAGCGACGGCTCCCTCGCTCTCATGCTTCCGTTTTTTTTCCTTTTTTATATTAATAATGAGACATTTGCAACCATTAGGCATTCCCGCACTGACAAAGCCGCTTAGCGAAGTGACAGCCAGGCTGCTTTTGCCTTTCCCCATCTCCCTTTAGAAAGTCCCCGCTCCAGCTGCCGCATCTGCAGGAAAATAACTTCCCCAAGCGCCATGTGAATGGGGGAAAACATTGCAGTGAGCAGCGTGGTTAAGCTTAACTCTCTTTTCTAAACTTCTTATATAAACAGGCCAAGAATAGGTTCCACTTCCATCCAAACCAGGAACAAAAGTTGCTTCCAAGTTGCTGGCACCACGTGTGGCTGCAAATGCACTCGAAGAACATCCTTGCAGAAGGGCTTGAAAACACAAAGTTGGAACTGTGAGGAACGCCATAAAACACCATAAGAACATAAAAAAATATGGATTTTGCTCATATTCTGGAAGTCTCCAGTATGGCCAGCAGCAGACCAGAGCCCTAGTCAAAGAGGGGTCGTGATAATTAGGGAAGAGTTAGAATGAAATTCCCTGGAGCTCTGGAGTTCGGAGCAAGAGTAACGCGGCCAGACCATGCTCATGGACAAACTATCCGAGAGCCGGTGCCCAATTCCAACGTGCAAGCAAGGACCGGAGCCAGGCAGCTCTCCATCCCAAAGGGAAGCAGACACAGTACCTGGGACACCTGCCCTATCCGTCATCCTCCCACCCGGCCCACAGGCGTCCTGCCGCTTCCCATTTGCTTCTCACCGGCATGGCCCCGCGCCGGGGAGGGAATTCATCTTTGACAAACGTTTACCGATTATCAAATCACAACCGCAGCCGCAGACAGGGGCAATAAGTCACTTTAAGCAGCCGTCCGTACTGCAGTCGGCGGAGTTTGGGCAGCTCCGCGATGACAAATAACTCCTGTCAAAGCCGTGTGTTCCCGGGCGCTCCGAATCCGTGTTCCCTGTTGTTCCACACTACCTGGTGTTTAATGACAACACTGTCAGACTAAGACGAAGCCTCTGCGCCGCGCACTGTCAAAGCCCTATTAGAGGAAAGATTGAGACCCTACTCTTCTTAAACTCACTCAAGCAACACAACCCGCTAGTTTTTATAATTATGGTACGAGGGCCATCGATCGCGGGCTGACACCTAACCTATCTGTATGAAATGGGAGTAGTTTGCTGGGTGACAGTTGCTATAGATTATTGTGGGTGGGTTTTTGCTTCCCCCCTTCTTTCATCCAGTGCTCTCCAAAGCCTAAGATGGATGAGAAGGGAGAAGGGGAAAGCGGGCGCCTTCGCTTAGGTGACTTCTCCATCCCGGCAAATGAGGCGCAAGGGCATTGGAGGTTGGTCGCTCTCAGGTTGCTTCGTTGAGGGGGGAAAACTCATCCTCATCGGAGCCACGGTCGGATCCCATCCAGAAATACCTGGTCTTCCAACGGTGCTTGGGCAATATGTCCTCGTGGGGAGAAGCTCCTGCTTGTAGACCAAATTTTGGATGGGCAAGGTAGACCCAACACACTTGGGTGGCAGAAGGCAATCGTCAAAGACCAACCCTACAGGCAGCTCTCAGTACAAGGTGTCCATGAGGAGCAGGAGAAGGGACAAAGTCCATGCTAACTCAGTGCACGGTTATCACCCGAGTGCTCCTTCCCTTTCCTCCTAGTGCAGCCAAGAAGAGAAGACTCAATGAGTCAAGATTTGGGATCTTCTCATTGCCAGGCTCCAGCTGATCTATGTCACTCATGTCACATATTCCACATCTACACCTACCAATGGAAAGCAACAGCCTCCTGACACCACCAAGGGCTGCAAGGTTTAATTTTCTTTTAAATGCTTGTCAACCTTTCCCATTGCCATTTAATACAGCAGCTTTGGAGCCATAAAGATTGATGGAAAAGGAAGGGAAATATTGAGGGAAGGAGGCACTCAGTTGCACCGAGCGAAGATTAGGCTGGAGAAGAACTCTTAAGAGAAAAGGTCTCCCAAAGGCCAAACCTAGGTTGCTGTAGTGGCTTCTCATCTCTCTTGGTATCTCTGCTGGGACAGCCATCAAGCAGATCCCAACACTGGATCACAGCCAGTTTTTGCACTCTCTCAGCTCCACAAAAGTTTGGTTTACTTGGGGAAAATCCCTTTATTTGAGCAGGCCTCCAACAAGTCAAAGTGATTTCTTTAAAGAGGAGCTTCTTATGTAGGGAAAAGAAATATCTGTTAGGTTACAAAACATAAGTTGTTTTTGTTTGTTTTTATATGCCTAAAGTATGCCCAAATATCAGTACATGTGTTTTATTTGCTTGCATTTCCCTACTTAGGTAATAGAGGTGGGCGAGTTTGCCCCAAATCCTCTTCTTCCGCATCCCCAAAGACTACGGTGTCACCTGCATTAGAAGAAAAAGGACACAGCAGCCCCGTATCAATGTGATAAGATAGCACCAAAAGACACCCAAGCCCTAAACATCATCCCAGCCAGCTGCTCAGAGCTGCAGGAACACAACCAGGTCCTAAATGCAACCAAACAAGCCAAAAACCTGCATCAGAGATGGACATCTTGGATTTGGCTCCATGTAAAAGGCCGTTTTCAGGAAGGAGAGGGAACAACTTCCTCCTTCCCGCTTCCTGTCCTTGGGATTGCCAAGGGATGTCAGTGTGGGAGAGGGAAAGGAGAATAAGAAATCTCAGTCTTCCTGCCTCTGAGTTTGACAAGTAATTCTAGAGCGGGACGGTAATACTTGATAAATTTTCCTTTTCCTTTCTAGGCTGTCAGGTAATCTTTTTATTGACAGCACAGCAGGGGGTTGAGGTAGTCGCAAGGAAAAAGGGCTCACGCGCTTGCTTGTTATTAAACCAAACACACGTTTCTGTTGGAGAAAACAACTCCCACCCAACCTCCTTCTAGAAATAAATCCTCTCGGGAGCAGCCAACGTAACTCCATGCACTGCAGCGAGGCGAGGGGCCAGGTTCCCAACGTGGATCCCTTGGAAACTCCCCAGCACAAATCCCGAGCCGTAATCGCCTCTAGATCCAGGTCTCCTTTCACCACCCGAGCATCCGTGCTTCCCCCTCTCTCCTCAGGGAGATATTTTTACATTGAATAGTGCTCAAATGCCAAGAGAAGTTTCTGTGGCTTAGATGTGACCACATCACTTCTAATAATACCCGGCAGAGTCACAACGAGGCGGTGGTTCCCAGACTACCATGTGAGGCAATGGGATCGAGCTCCAGGCCGGCAGTGCCACCAAACGTCCCCCTCAACCACAACACCATGAGGATCCACACTGACTCCACGACAGGCACTACTGGAAGGTCTCAATGATCGAGGGAGGGTGAACTCGAGCAACCCACTCGCTCCCCTTGCAGTTCTCCACTGAAGGAGGAGGTACCAAGATGGTCAAAGTAGAGTTGTAGACAACTCTCAGTTTCCGAAGCCCCAAGACGAGCAGGATGAACATAACTTTTATCACTTATATGCAAAGAGAAAAATTCAGTGCAATTCAGTTGCAATCGTGGAGCATGACTTTCTTCTGCTCAATCCCAAAGACAGGGGCAAAGGTACCTCCTGTACTGATTTCAGTAGTGTGAGTTGGACTCATGTCTCCGCGGAGTCCCTCCACCTTACCCAAATGAGTTTTAGCACGTGTTTAAGAGAGATGAAACAGCTCAGTCAATTGAAGCAGCCTAACGTAGCTGGCTCCATTGAGCCCAGCAGAGAAGTAGCATCAAAATCTTCAAGAGAGGATCTTCAATATTTATTTCTTAACAAGAAAGAAAAAAGCCAAGAAAAAGATGCTTTAGAAACCGTATCTTCTGTCCTGGCTGCACCGTCGATGTCTCCCTGCACAGAATAGAAGCACATCAAGAAATATTGACCTATTTCAGAGGAGGGACCAAGTACCTTCTCTTAGGGGTGGCAAAAATCAATAAATGAAGATCATTTCAGCTAGAAGAGTCTTCCCCTAAAGCCCTTCCTTCTTTGCTATTTCATTACCTCATTTAAGGAAAGGTCACTAGGAGAGAAGCCCAAGGTGTCAGCTTCCCGGGATCATGAACATTCAATCCAGGAAAAGAAACGAAAGCAGAGCCAGAAATACCACCAATAAAGGTGCCAATGAGAAAAAGCTCCAAGAATCATAGAGAAAATTGCCAGGTCCCCTTTTCGGCTCTAAGTACTGCTCTCAAACCTCTTGCTCTAATAAGTAATTACAGGAACAGCTTAATTACTGACCCAGGAAGGCACTCACATTGCTCTCCTTCCATGCATAAGGTAGAATTAGGCCTTTCTGCAACTTCTTTTGAGGGAAGGGACTCCATGGTGCAGCTTAGAGCACCCATTGGCTCCTTGTTGTGTTCTTGCTGATTTTGCAACTGTTGTCCGCATTTTTCCACATCTGAAAACTGATAAGAAGCTAAAGACAAAGGTAGGGACTATTTACAGGTCCACAACAGTCCACCAGCAAGTCCAACTGTGGTTTCCTGAAGAGTTTGAGAGAAGCAGCGTGAAAAACCCCCACCCCATGAGATGCCCTCGGGAGCTTTCGAAAATTCTACTCGCCAAGTTTTACCACCACCAGGTTCATCCAGAAAGTCAGAAGAGAAACTTGGCTGTGAGCGCGAATTCTCACAAACGACAACCTGATACCGTGGCGGGGCTGACACCCTCCACATTCCCAGACCAATCTCCTACTATTACCAAGCCGTTCCAGCAAAAACAACTGGCCCAGTTCACGGTGCTGTTATTTTGGGTCTCCAGACCTTCCTAAGAAAACCCTCTCCTTTCTTCTTGGTACATATCAGTCTAACAGTTGGAGTTTTGGGGGATTTTTTTGTATCGCTGTCCTTTTCACAAAGGTTGTTACAGGTGATCTCAGGTCTTTGGGGCAGGAGATCCTCTTGTAGCCTGTCTAGGTGATGCAAAGAGGTGACGTGTTGGGTACGAGGTGTCACTTGGTCCCAATGGATGTGGTCCAGCTGTTTTAGGAGGTCCCACAGAGCACATGTACAGCTTGAAGGCAGGTTCATGGTGAGCAGAGAAGACCATCACAGCCTGTTGAGTCTTTTCTCCACTGCAATCAAGGCATCTAAGGATCCCTTGACCCCACCATCATCTGTAAGACTTCACTGCAGCCTCAATTACTTCCCCAAACTCTTCCATTTCCCAAGAAGATTTAACAGGAATGTTATAAGGACAAACCCATAGATGCTTCCAGCAAGAGTTCTCCCGCAAAACTTGAGTTTCTTTCCTTCTTGGGCTCCACTTTCAAACAAATCTCCAACGCCTTGTAACGTTATCTCCAAGATGCCTTTTGCTTGAGGAGCACGGATATTTGCACCCTCAGCGGGGTGCCAAGCTGTCGCTCCAGCATCCCACACCAGTGCAAAGCGAGCGTGGTTTTAATTATAAACAAAACCAGACTGTTTGTGGTCACGGTGAAACCCGACCTTGCCAACAGGTCATAAATATACAGCTCTGGAGCAGCTCCCTGCAAACCCTCGTGGCCTCGCAACACAGCTGTCTCTCAGCTGGCCCGTTTTGTTCATTTATGACAAATGGTCTTTAAGGAGACGCACATTGTCCCCTTCTGGCATCCTGCAGTCCTTCCTTACCTTCTACCCACATGGTGACACTGCTCAACAGGTTGAAGATGCTGCTGAAGGAGAGAGCAGCCTCATCAGTACCTGCACGTGTAAAACGGATTCCTTTCTCCTTACCTACCTTGCAGCTGGTGGCAGCTTAATTAATGCTCGCACAGGCCCACAAAGATAATTAGTGTTGAGCTAATAAAATGCTCCACTGCTGAGGTTCCTTCGCATTCGCACGCTCCTCTCTGTGTTTATTTTCCACCTCGCCCTCCGTATCTATTTTCGATTTATTGCCAGCGCCGCCGGCTCAAGATCCAAATTGACCCACGCCAAGTCCCTGTTCTGCACGGGGTTAAAGTTAATCCAAAGGTGCTCCTCTACGTGCAGACCACTCTCAGGTGGCTCACAGTGCTGTGACAACGCCGAGAGACGAGGGAAGCACACGCAATTCGCTCAAAGGTCAGAAACCCCCTCTCAGAACCACCCTGAGAATAGCAGCTCTATAAAAAGAAGCTCACAGCAAAGTCCACATGCAAGCCATAAAACCATAATCCCCAACTCTATAGGGGCTGTACGCGTGCCACGAGGCAGCGTGCTGAAGGAGGGCAAAGAGTTGGACTCGGTGCCCAGCTCTGAACATCATCAGCACCCACCAAATGTTCACGTTAGCCCTCAGCAGCATTGGGCACGGGGCCAGACTTTCAAAGTTCACAACCTAATCTAGTATCACAAACCTCGCGTTGCTCCTTGGTTTTAAGGCCAAGAAATAAGAGGTTCCTGCTGAAGAAGTGTCTTATGAAGCATCCTTATAACTTCTTCTACAGCAGCGCTGTGTGACCTACAGTCTCGGGGAAGTAGATGTTACATTTTTCATATCCCCTATGCATAAAACGTTCAAAAGGTAATGTAAAACAAGATGGTTAAGTAAGTAAAAAATAGAAGATTCAAAAGGAGGAGGCAAGAGGAAGGAAATGGAGCATGTGGCATTTTAGTTAAAGCACGATGGGGTTGCGTGTTCCCAGCAAACACTTCCCAAAAGCTACTCCTCCCTTTATAAAGCATCTGTTGAACATCCTTCAAATGAGACAAGTTTTAAACAAGAGAAGATTTTGAGCAGCTCGCTAACTGGTTATCCTGGGTGTCCCAACAGAGGCCTGACCCACTTCAGATGCTGGGTCTACGTGAGATGCTGCTAAAAAAGATGATGCTTATGTGGACAAAAGGACACCAGTCCAAAACTCACGCCTTAGATGAAATGATTTCACCCCCACACTCTCCCTTCTCCTTGCAGCTTGGCTGAGGTCAGCGGGAGTTACACCTGGAGAGAAGGCACGGGGAAACGATGGACACAAGGGAACAGCTTAGGAGAAGCTGTCGCCAAAGTCACGAGCGATACTCAAAGGGGACCTCTACAAACGCACAAAGGAGCAGAGCAATGACGACAAAACGGGTCGGAGTTTGGAAGAGCCTGTTATTAAGCCCGGTTCAGGCATGTTCACTTTTCCTGGGCTTCAAGCAAGCACAGTGGATGCATCTCCCATCGCTTTGCCTGCTGAGAGCTCCGCCAGCGCGCGCTGCCCGCAAGAGCTCCGTCACTGGCTCCCAACCACAGCTGTAGCTCTGCTTAATTAGTCTCTGTGGGCATTAATTTCAGCCTGATGCTTGATTATTTCTGTCGAAGACCTGCGTCCCCTCCTCCCTTCGCCCTTCTGTACTGGCTTCCTGGACAGCTCAGCCGAGCACCGTGACCTTCTGGCAAAGCCACCTTTGGAAAAAAAAAAAAATCAAGTGAAAAGCTGCTAAGCAACGGCACGGAGAAGGTGGCATGTCCAAGTGGGAAGCACCGACCAGCTCCAGGTCTGTGGGTCTTGGGGGAGCCTAAGGAATTGCCCACATTCGGTCCTCCATCTCCACAAGCCACCACNTCTCCAAGCGGGAAGCACCGACCTGCTCCAGGTCTGTGGGTCTTGGGGGAG
>VWPW01020244.1:0-10104 GCA_013389825.1 Crypturellus undulatus
GCATTCTATGATTCTATGATTCTGAAGGAACTCTGGAAATTCTGTATGGTCTTTTTTTTATACAGGTGAGTATACATTTAGCAAATAATACACAGAGAATTAACTTCCATGGCATGAATGATTATTAATTACAGAAGTAAAAAAAAAAAAAAAAAANGAAACGGAGAGAGAGAAAGAAAAAACCTGACCTACAAGGTAAGTTCAAGACTTAATGAAACGTAGTGGATAATTAAATGGAGTTTATGACTTGGCAATTAGTTTCAAAGAGCATCTTACTCAATGAATATCGTTCTACATAATTATATGATCATTTTAAAGCAAACATGCATTTTTGTCAGATAGCTTTCCAATCACAGAGGAAGGAAACAGGAAAGTATGCTTCTCCCTTCCCTCCTCTGTGCTCATAGATGGGATCGATTTCTAGGTGCTAACTCTCCAGACTAGTATTAGTAATTTTTCAAAAATGGACAGGCATCAGGTGAATCGGTACCAGTGGTAGTAGTTGTGCACAGAAGGAATACAGGATTGTCAGGCAAGGAGTTTGGATATCCCTAGTAGTCCTTCCGTTGTGAAGATAAGATTGCTTTTCCTGACTAAACACTGTTTATTCAATATGAGTCAAAGATTCCTCTTTCGGTCATAACCAATGCCCCACTTTCAACTAGACAGAAATGAATTTGAAAACGTCTCCTTTAGGAAGGCACGTGAGTTCTTAGCTTTTATGTCAACCCAAAACAGAGTTTAGCAATTCATTTTGCAGTTAGGCAATACCAATTTTTTAATCCTGATCTGAGAGTGAATCCCATTGATAACTTTAAAATCCATAATTGTGAGCAGATGTGTTGGGAGTCATAAACGGGGAGTAGAGCTACCCTGTAATGGGGCATGCGCACCGGGATCTTGTACAGGGCGGGTCCCGGTGGCCCCTGTATGCGCATGCTCAGTCAGGCCGGCAGGCCTGACTGAGCAGTGCCTAGGTCTTTCTAGAAGCTGCTAGAATCCCGGTGGTGGGGGCCAGGAGCAGTCTGCCCTGGAGGACTGTCCGCCCACCAACAGGGTTTGCCCAGTCCGGAGAGACCACCACATTAGCATAGTACCTATCATGCCCTCGCTCCTCCCTGTGCCCTCCCTTTTCTCCTCCCTCTCCTAAAGTTATAAAAGTTTGTGTTACTTCCTGAATAAATTGGCGTCGACCGGAGCTCGTATCGAGTGTGTTACTGTCGGCGTCTAGGTACGCACCCTACGGGTACCCACCTATCGTGGAACCCTAGAATCTGAGGATCAGGAAGGAGATCATCAGTAGCTGCAGCCCCCTCGAAGTTACTCCTCCGAGAGTTATAAGAGGGAGCCTCGCCCCTTGGGGGTGGAAAGGGAATCCGGCGCCACAGTGCGGAGGACGGAAAAAGATCACGCGGCCCGCGGACGCCTCGCTGGGACGGCCAGCGATGGGCGTCTTCACAGATGTTATTTTATTTTAAAGGTTGCTCTGAACATAGTTTTGTGAATATTACCCAATCCAAAATTATTTTGTTCTCCTATATGTTTTGTTTAGATTTCATGTATAGTGTTCCTGAGAAATGAATTGATCCTGTTACTATTGCAATGCAAAAAGTGTGTCTAGATTGTTCCTGTTAGTGCTGATTTTCCTGCAGATGTAGTTGGCCAGTCTCCTCCTGTCTGTTGGAGGGAAGGGGGAAATATGGGGGAAGAGCAATGAATGCAGCATAGAAGAGGGGGGATGAAGAGAAGAAAGGGCACATTTCTTTTTTGGAGTTGGAACTCTGCTCATGTTTGAAGTGTATTCTCATATAACCAGAATTTTATGAATGCCTCCTATACCTGAGTTCTTATCAATAGTTGAAATAAAGTGTCCAGATGCTTTTTAAATAACTTAGAAGAATTACAGAATACAAAGGTGCCCAATCTGTCTACAATTTGAGAAAAGTCAAAGCCAAAGACTTGGGAGGTCCAGAGGAGGCTGCTTCGTGCAGCTGTAGAGAACTTCAGCACCTCTGAGGAAATGACGGTTCTTGGAGCTGCATCTTATTTCACAGACAATTTGGAGGAATCTAGCTTGGTTTTATCCTGTCTCAGCTATCTAGACAATGTAAGAATATGGTAATTTCCACATAGTATGAAATAGCTTCTGCTGTGCTGAGTCAGAAGACTTTGCTATGCAACATATGTGTTGGAGTCTGTCTTCAGTCTGTTCGCTTTTAGCTCTGGCTTGCACCCGGATAATCCCAGAACTACCATATAATTTGTCAAAAAAATCAGTGGCTAATATCACTAATGGGAATGACAAAACCTAGACTGAAGAAAGAGGAGATATGAATCAGCTCATGAAAGGAACAGCTTACAAGGAAATTTCATGTGTATGGAGAGCTGCTGGCAAAAGACCTTACAGGATTCTCAGACCTTGCTGAGTGTGAATGATGCAGAGCTGGAATTGGCAATGTGCTTCACATAGTCTGCTCCTCCATATACAAGAGGTTCCCCAGCATGGCTGAATTATAATGCTGTTAGACTTTCACATCTTGTGGCTAGCTGTTCAATGTACCATCAAATTTTCAGTGTAGCTGCGCTGAGGTTATGCTGTAGAATATATTACTTTGTAACAGGAGGAAATTTGTCCACTTGAAATATTTTCAATAGCTCAGTTTGCAGTTCCTTGGACTGTTTGCAGTGTGTACTCATTTTTTAAGCAGTTGGTTTTTCTTTTGCTAATTCAAGTCTCATATGTATCCTCATGAAACATTCAGTGTCATCACTAAAAACACTCCTTTTGATGTCAAGTGGTATAAATCTGGGTTGACATGTATTTCAGGCCTTATCCTCGTATACATCATTGCAGTTCAACATTTTTCTAATTGTAACTTACCTGGTCACATTAGGCATATATATGTATCTGTTTCACTTTGAGGGGACCTTTTGTGTTGCTAAAGTATCAGAAATTAACATTAATGCTAATCAGGATCATTTCCCAATCTCTTAAAATATTGAAGCATTTATCCAATCACTTACGATATCTTCTACCAAAATGTTCATATGATAATACTTTATGAATGATGAGTATTTTTAAATTGTAACTTTGTTTTGGCTTTTTCTTTTTTTTTCCCCAAAAGCTCTATTTTGGTTTTAATGAATAGACCTTTGTGTCATGTATCAAAATGTTATGATAATACATGTTGTTAAATGCATTTGAATCTCTTCTTGATTATGGCCTCACGTTTTCAGACATGTGTCTTTATCTTCTATTAGACTGAACATCCCATTTAAAAGCAACCACACTACCAGTCTCTAAAAACTCTGAGCTTCTAAATGTTCTCTGAAAGACTAACTATAGGTGCTCAGTTTTGAAAAACTTGATCCAACAAAAATATTATGAAGAAAGCTGTTACAGGATATTGAGATGAGCTCTGCTCATAAATATACTGGACAGTTTTTTATTCCTAGACTCAAGTCTTTAAAGTTATAGGTGTAAGATTGCAAATAAATAATGCATGTTATAAAAATTGGAAAAAAAATCACATTCCAGAAGTTCTCAATTCTGTATCAGACAGATTTTATTTTTACTGGTATATTTTAGTATCTCATAATTCCAGAGTAAGGATTGGCCATAACCCACCTTATATGCATTACATTTGAAATTTGAGTTAAAAAATCAGATTTTTTTAATTGGACAATGTTTAAAATAAAGCTTACCTTAACATCTCAAATGTTCTATCTTTTTAAATATTCAGGAATGTTGCAACAGAGATCTGTGAAATGAGGAAAAAATGTTAGTTATTTAGAAATGTTGCAGAATCGTATGTAACCTTGAAAACCATTTTTGAAAAAGCAAATACTCGGTTGTTGTCAATGCAACAGGAATTAGGGTAAAACTTAGATCAGTGTGATAATGGCTGGATGTTTCTCTGGTACCCTTGCGGACACAGTGTTGTGGGTATCATCGTGACTGGGAGTGTGCAGCATGGCTGGTGGAAGGGCTGGAGCTTGGGTTGGGGCCAAGAACTTGGACCTCAGCCTAAAGGCGCTTTTGTTAGGAATTCAACTTTGAACAAATTTATGTCCTTGAGCACCACAACTTTTTTTGTGTTGGTCTCATGGTTAAACAGGGTTAAGGAAAAGCCTGTGACAGCTGAGTTTATATTTTAGTTAAGGAATGAAGTCTCTAATTAATTCTCATCTCATTTGCTATTTTGGTGGTTGTAACAATTGGATCTAGCTCAACACATATTCTTAGTGGTCCCATAATATTTCATGATCTATTACATGACACTTTGCTTTAGTGTTGGTTTTATAAAGCTTCTTTTATACAAATGTTTCTCTGGATTGAAAGAGGCTTTTTAACTATCATCTTCTTAAAAACACTCAGAAGCATAAGGGGGAAAGTTAGATAAAAGATGATAGCAATGTTAAATGTTTAAGATATCCTTAGTGAAGCTGAAAATGATTATACACTAAAATGTTTATTTGTTATGTACTATTTTTGTAGATATTAGCAGAGAATGATCTACCATTGTACTAGATTCTGTATCAAATTAAAATATCTGTATCAATCAAAATCCCTTTTCTAGTGTGCTTATGCTGCCAAGATATACCTGTTTGAAATGTCTAGTAATTTTATTGAGTTCTTTTTGCTAAAACTCTTGGACCATGTGTACTTCCCATTGAGATGAGGACAGGAATGAGCTGTTTATGGAGTTTGTTTCAGTTTTCTCTGTAAGGGAGAGTGTTTACCTCACTGCACAGTACTTACTGAAGTAAAATGGGTGAAAGAATGGTGTCTGTTTTCTAAACTTCCAGACACTGTGAAAGTAGCAGTGAAGGAAGTGGGTCCTGAGATAACATCAGGCATAAAAGCTATCTGTGTTGACATAGGATTTTTGCCTGGCTTTTGCTTTTTTCTTTGTCCTTCACCCCAGAGAAATACAGCAGGTCAAGTTAATCCATGAAAGCCTATAAGACTAGATTTGAATTTGCATGTTTCCGTTCCCTCCAGTACCTTGGAGATGGATGATGACACAGGTAGTTTCAGTCTTGTTGGTACTTTCACCTCCCACCAGAACAAGAGGTTTTCATGCAGTGAGAGAGATTTATAGTTTGTATCTTTAGGGGGTATATCACAAAACCACTCTTTTCTCCTCCTCACGTGTTCATTGATTTTTTTTTCTCTCACCAGCTTGCTCTTCATTTGCTCTGTTGTATTAAAAGCATCAGCAACAAAAAAGTGATTCCTTAGAAGTTCCTGTGTATAGCATATTTTCTACTATGTGCCATCAAAGAAGTTTGCAATCAACTTAAAAGCAGAACAACCCCAATACTATTACACAGGTTTAGCTGTGCACATACCTTCTGTCTCTGCTCCAACCTTCCTCATCTAGTTGACAAAGACGTGGATTCAGATCTCCCTCTCTTGGAGGAAATGTTGCTCATTGTGTGAGCAACATTTGGAAATTGTCACTCAGCAATGACCGTTCTGCACAGATAAGGAGTAATTTCTGAAGTGAGAATCCATTTCCAATTCCTACCAAAAATATAAGAAAAATATATAGGAACTAGAATGCAAAGGAGTTAGTGAGTTGGTGTTGACTCCTGGAACCTTGGAAACAATGTAGATTTATAGGATTTATGTATGGTTATCTATGTGTGTGTGGACATACGTACTACAAATGATTATTCCACTGTATATGCACCCAATGAATGTGTGACTTGTGAGTATAGGCCTTCAAATATCCTTCTCTAATGTACTCTACTGTAACTCAAGCAAAGAAATTTACGTGAGTAAATTGCGGAAAGCCCATGTAACTCTATGCATGAAGCTGATTAATTATGTTTACATTTCTATAATCTGTTAAAAGGGCCAGCCCCTAAATTAGAAGAGTTTTCTATATTCCTATTATAGAACATAGACACAGAGCCTGAGCTAAATTAAATTTTTAAGCAGTCTCAGGAAAGAAAAAAAAAGATTTAAATTGCTACCATAGGGAAATTTAAATCTGACACACAAAATAGAAAAGTGATCATCAACAGAGCTTCTACTTATATTTCTAGTTTGACACTTTTTTTCCCCCTCATAATTTTCTTTATTCTTTGTTTTGACATGAAATTCAATTGAGAGCCATAGTACTATTTAGCAAAAGCTCTTGTGGTACAAATGCATTAATGTAGTCCTGTTTTTTTTTAAACAATGCTTTAAACTTGATTTTTTTTTTCTTTTTAACTGTACTTCCCTACTTTGGAAGGGTCTGTTACTGGACTGGAATTACAGAAAATCAGAATCACCTTTATTTTATGTTTAGATAAAATTGGCATATGTAAATACCCATGTTAAATTTCAAAAGATTAAAGTGTGAAGTCATATGAGGGGGGGAAAAAAAAGAAAAATGGAAAAATATAAATTTCTTCCACATGTTCATATACATTATGCACTGATGTGTCTCACGTTGAGATTATTTCTTGTAATTTTATGAGTCTAATAATACAGACCCTAAATTTAAGAATCTGCATTTGCTATCATGTATGGTCCTTGTTACAAATGTGTGAGAGCTTGGCTGCAATGAACTGTTCATTCAGTGTGTAAATGAAAAGCATGTGTGAGTGTAGCTGCAAAAGTCAAATGTTAGTAGGTCTGATATTGACTGCAGCAACCTTAGTACAATATCATTTAAATAGCTCTCCTCAGCAGAGCTTGCAAATCAGAGTCCTATCATATAAGCAAAATAAGTAAATTTCGTTGTATTTGTTTTCCATAGGAAATTGCGGTAACTGTACTATTACAATAATTTATTAAAACCATGAATTATCTGCTGAATATTTATTTTTTAAGTACAACTAGGAATTTTTAGGCTGACCTTTTGAGCATTGTCTTTGTTTAGATGTGCTGGCCATTGTCTCCAGGCACATAGAGGACAAGAAGGTGCTCAGAACTAGTCAGCATGTGCGGGATGCCAAACACAACTCCTGAAGGTTTCAATATGAGTCAAACAGAAATCGCTTTATTCCCAGTTACAGCGCTCTATATACCTAGTACACTTCTGCAAGTTCTTTAGCCACACATACACGTACACTACGACTGGCTACATGCTACTGTCCATGCATCTTCTACTGCACTTGGTTGGTTGTGGATAGTGGTCATGCACTCACACCATTGGTTTGTGCACAAGTCCTTCTTTCACACAGACAAGCTTAATTACAGCTCCATCTCGCCCAACTTTCTCATGCTTGCTGTTCAAGGACCTTCCAGGATTACATTTCTTCAGATCAGGAAGTATCCACTATCTTCTTTATCTCAGCTCTTCATAGTCACTTCCCATGGGAAAGCCTCCGTCTCTTAGATATGTTCCCACAAGCATGGATTCACGAAAGGGAAATCATGCTTGACTAACCTGATAAACTTCTATGATGGGATGACCAGCTGGATAGATGAGGGGAGAGCGGTGGATGTCATCTATCTTGACTTCACCAAGGCTTTTGACACTGTCCCTCACAACATACTCCTAGACAAGCTCCCGAGGTGTGGGATGGATGAGTGGACGGTGAGGTGGATTGGGAATTGGCTAGATGGCAGAGCTCAGAGGGTGATAATCAGCGGTGCGGAGTCTAGTTGGAGGCCTGAGTGGTGTCCCCCAAGAGTCAGTCCTTGATCCAGTCCTGTTCAATTTGTTCATCAATGACCTGGATGAAGGCACAGAGTGCTCCCTCAGCAAGTTTGCTGATGATATGAAGCTGGGAGGAGTGGCTGATACCCCAGAGGGCTGCGCTGCCATCCAGAGGGACCTGGACAGACTGGACAACTAGGCAGAGAGAAACCTCATGAAATTCAACAAGGCCAAGTGCGAGGTCCTGCACCTGGGAAGAAACAACCCTAGACATCAGTATAGGCTGGGGACCGATCTACTGAAGAGTAGCTCTGCTGAGAAGGACCTGGTCATGGTGGACGACAGGTTGACCATGAGCCAGCAGTGTGCCCTCGTGGCCAAGAAGGCCAGTGGGATCCTGGGGTGCATTAAGAGGAGCGTCTCCAGCAGGTCGAGGGAGGTGATCCTGCCCCTCTACTCAGCCCTGGTGAGGCCACATCTGGAGTACTGTGTCCAATTCTGGGCCCCCCAGTACAAGAGGGATGTGGAGCTGCTGGAGAGAGTCCAGTACAGGGCCACAAGGATGATCAGGGGTCTGGAACATCTGCCCTATAAGGAGAGGTTGAGGGAGCTGGGTCTGTTCAGCCTGGAGAAGAGAAGGCCGAGAGGAGACCTGATCTGTGTCTATAAGTACCTCAAGGGAGGCAGTGAGGAGGATGGGGCTGGCCTCTTTTCAGTGGTGGCCACTGACAGAACCAGAAGAAATGGCCACAAACTGAAGCATAAAAAGTTCCACAGGAACTTAAGGAAAAATTTCTTGACAGTGAGGGTGACAGAGCACTGGAACAGGCTGCCCAGAGAGGTTGTAGAGTCTCCTTCTCTGGAGATCTTCAAGACCCGCTTGGATGCAGCGCTGTGCCACGTGCTCTAGGTAGCACTGCATGTGCAGGGGGGTTGGACTAGATGACCTCTAGAGGTCCCTTCCAACCTTAGGCATTCTATGATTCTATGATTCTATGTGGAGTAAAAGGTGAAAGAAGGTATAAATATTAATAAATGAAAAAAGCTTAAAAAATGTCAAACTAAACTGCCCAAAGTTTCCAAATTAAAGCTTTCTGTGTTTTTTTTTTTAAAACTTTTCCATGAAATTTTTCACATAAATCAATTTTTGGTAGATATTCCAGGAAAAAAAATCCAAGAAAGTATTTATTGAAAAAGTACATGGAAGATTTTTTTAGGGGGGCAGTTTTCTTTAAAAAAAATGTTTCCAGAAAGTTTTGGAGTGTTAATTTCCAAGGTGTTCACTCTGACCTCAGCTAGCTATTTTAATTAAATAACTAAATGATTTGAGTGGCTCTCTGAGATAATGGAACTATTTTTTTAATGAAAACTAACAAATGATGATCATCTGCTAACCAGTGTGTCAGGTGAACTGTTAAACTCGATTTTCCAATGAAAGATAATTGGCATTAAGATTAATGAATCTTTTCTGACTTACTAGTATTTTACCAAACTTTTACTATATGTGACTATTTAAAAATAAAATGCATACATAAAGAAATAGCCATTTTATTTATTATGCTTTCAAATCTGTTTTTAATTATAACAAAATCTACTTAATACAAAATTAGTCTATTCTGTAGTAAATGTTACATCATATGCTATTCTATATATAGAGATTTACATCAAAACTCAAGAAAACATTGCTTAATGTATGTTTTTGAGTCCCTAAGCTCTTTTAAAGGCTTTAAACTCCTTAAAGACTTTGAAAAGAAGTGATAGAGTTAATGACTGACATTTTGTGTTAAGTAATCTATTGATTGTATGTAAAAATAAGCTGGAAAATTCTTCTCTAACAATTTGATGCTAGAATATTATGTAGCTTTTGCAAAACTTTTATAATGTTGTCTAGGTGTTTCAGGAAAACTATGGAGTCTGTTCAGCCATTTACTACTTTTTCTAGTGTTATATTTTTAAAAGTGAAATTTTACAGCTAGGACTGCTGGAAATAATTAAAATGTAAAAAAAATGTATAAGTCAATAATTTTGCACTGTATTGGATCTTACTTTCTTAATCCTAGTTACAGAAATGGCTCAAAATGTTTTAATGATGCTATGGAGATTTAAGTTTAAATATTACATAGAATCCTAAATCATAGCAGATTGGACTATGGATAAATTTAGGTTTTCCTGCAATGTCCATATATTGCAATTAAAAACTTCCTACTATTTAAAGGATGGATTCATGAGACAAAACAATTGATTCCATTTTTTTTCCCCATAATGAAACAAATCTGTGAGAACATATCATGGTATGTGTTTCTAAGGTACATATAATACTGTGGATTCCATATAGCTCATAATTCTACTGATATAATATTTATGCACTAAACATAAGACAGATATATTTTCAAAACCAGAAAGTTTGCAATGCTACATATAAAACAGAAAATCTAGTAATTGGATCTCTTATGTATTAACTTGTGGAGGCCCGCTTCAGAGACAGTAGTACCAGATGCCT
>VWPW01020247.1:0-14045 GCA_013389825.1 Crypturellus undulatus
ATCTTGGAATTTTTATATTTAGCTCCTGCTAAATTGAAGAGTAACTTGTAATCAGTACCTAGCATAAAGCTGCCTTCATTAAAGCATAGGTGTACTCTCAGGACTGTTTCCCTAATATTGATTTTAAAAGCTATTNTATTCTCTAATTGACCTGGGGAGGAGGAGTAGAGAAAACATAGGTGATGAGCAAATTTCTCACATAGTAACTTAAATTTGCTATATATTCCTGTCCTAACTTTAAAAAGTACCATGCAAACCTGTCATTTTGTTCACTTCTATTTCTTTATACTGCCAAATACACTGATTTAGTACCTATATCAGCCGTACGATTAACATAAACTCTGGTATTAAATTGTCACACTTCAAGGTCTCTGAAACCTCTCATTAACCTCTTGGTAGCACAGCTTATTAGATTTAGAGTGTAAGCTTGTCCTTTTTGACTTTCACTTATGTTCAGTACTACTGTGGCTGAGGCACACACAGAGCAGAAGCTCTACAGTTTAGAGTTCAGTATCAATAGATTCTGTTGCTGTGAAATGAATAGGATTTAGGTTGAGGCATCCTGTGATGTAAACTGCAGCTAAAATTATTTTCTCTGTTCAGAATGATTTTGTGTGAGTTTTGGATACTCGACAGCCATGGTCTAACTTGCATGATCTTTAGGAGGACTTTGGTATTAAAATGTGTACTTATTTCCTAGGATGTCATAATCTGCTAAAAGAAATGTTTGGGTATGCCTAGGCAACCAAATACACATACAGAATTAATGTGCCCAGATTTTTAACACCTGGAGCTAGTGATATCAGGTCTGTTGCCTAATTTTCTATGCAAGGTTTAAACTATATTTAAAAGAACAACAACAAAAAAAAATCCAAGTACCTGTATCACTGAAAGTGGGGTTTAGGATATAGAACACAGCAGGAAACAACACTTGCTACTTTGCTACTTGTCCCTGAAGCAGACTCTCAAATATCTAGATGTCCAGGCTCCCTATACAGCATATTTTAACTTTGGAAGGGTACATTAACTATCCAACCTGCATAACAAGAAGCTACCTGAAGTCAGCACATGTGTCTGAAGCAAGTCAAGAGAGAGTGCCACAGATGATGCTAAAGTTTATTACTTGTGCATTGTTTCAGGGGGTGGTTCATTATATCCAGTCCTCTATTCCTTTGATATATGCATATAAGAGAGAGCATAAGTTTGGGGTAGGAATCAGAAGCTGGATCTTGACAATCCTCTGTTACATCAAGTGGCTCTTGAGCTTTTTCTCTGCAACATGAGTATTGAAGCATTCCCATGACACGATTGCTTCAGCAGGTGGGAAATGAGGTGGGCACTTGAAGAGGGCAGTAGTGTTAACATCTAAATTCTCTCTTAAGTGCAACTCTCTTGGTTCTGACTTTCAAGCTTTAAACTTCTTTTCTGTCATATAAATTCTCAGAAATACGCCCGTCGATGTCGATTTGGCTCTTGAGTTATTTTTGAAATCATTTACCTTCCTTACTCTGTTCTTTTTTTCACAAGAATGAAGACTACAGACTTTTTGAATATGATGAAAGGCCATGAGAGCATTATATCAATATAACTGATATAACTCTAAATATAACTGATTAGCTCTCAACTTTCAGAAACCTGGCTTCTGAAAGCACAAAATCTTTAAGTTCACCACTTATAACTAAGGTTCTGGTCCACGCTAAGGAGAAGTGCAAAAGGGAAGTACAGACTGATCGTTTTCTGAATTCATTAGTCTCCCCATCTTTGGAAAGTATTATGGACTTCCCAGGGAACTTCATTGTGTTTGTTGTGGTTTGGTGTGTGGTGTTTTTTTTTGGACAGATATCAATATATTCAATATTTCAATGATGTAATTTGTTTTTCAACACAAATGTATTTTGGGTCTCCACAACATAGGAAAATGCTTTCCACAGTGCACTTGTATGAGTGTATGTGTGTTGGGGGGGGAGTGCTTCCTTTTGGGTACCTGCTTGTCCTTATAATATAAGAAATAGTAAACAGTCATAGGCAGTTATGTATGTGAACACCAAAACCTGAAGTACTATGCTGAAACTTAAGAACAAGTTTATATTTTGTATTTTCATTCTGGTGAAAATGGGGGAGCAAATCTTCTGTTTTGTCTAGTCAGTGTCCCTTTCAAATTTTATGCAAAATTGAGGGTAGAAATGCAATTAAAAGTAGCAAGGAAAAAAGTAAATCGCTGATTCTCAGACTCAACCCTTCCCCCCCCCCCGCCCCATCCTTTCCCTCTCATTTCTATTCTTCTACTGGAGCTTTCAAACAAGGGAAAATAGATTACCTGAAGTCAGAATGAATCTCATTGCAGTGCCAAAAGATAGGATTCTATTTACCTTCTTACAAAGTAAGTAAGTTCAGTGTGCGGTCTCTATGCCTGCTGAAGTACACCTTCTTGAGTCTGATTTTGGCTTTACTCATATGTATTATTACATACTTCACTGTAGTTGTATTATTCTGTTTTACGTTCTTGTACATTTTCCATTCTTACTCAGTAGATTTATAGTTCAGATAAGCACTAGTGGGAGTGCATACTCTATTCTAGAGCCTTACACTCCCCCTGTTAACTGCTTGTAAAGCTGTGAGGAGAAGCTGTGCATAGTTCTTTCAGGAAAAAGCCAACAGCAACATAGAAGTCTTGTCACGGGCTTCAAAGAAAAAGCATCAGTTCACCCCAGGTTACCTAGAGTAGATGTCAGCTATGGAAATGCCTGAGATGGTGAAGTCTAGAGGATTTGGATGAAAGCAGAGCAAGATGTGTTGTGGACATGGTGGGGAAGGATGCCTTCACGTGCAGCCACGGGACTGGAGCAGGACAACAGCCTGGCTCTACGGAGCTGCTGGCATCGTGCTGCTTTGCTGCTCCATGTCCCCTGGCACGGGCTGAACTGGGCACTGGGTCATGATGAAGCCCCTGCTGCCAGGCTTTGTGCATCTCCTTGTCAAGCTTGAGCCTCTGGTCCATGGGGTGGATGGTGCCTTGTCTGCATGGATTTGTTGTGCCTAGTAGATCATGTAATTTTTTTGGACTGGTAACTCCCTGCTGCTTTGTGGTGTGAAATTCCTGCAAATTGCATTCCTATGGTGTCAAAAGTATTCATTGACTTCATTCGGTCCAGCTCCAGTGTTGACGCTGAGCCGGTATTGCTTGGACCAGTTGGAACTTGGCCTGTTACTGACCATTTCACTCAGCAGTTTGTGCAGTAACATGAAATGTCTCTTCCTAAAAGCACTTTGCTTGGTACAGTTAATCTTCAGAGGAAAGCTGGTGCATCACCCTCAGCACTTTGTCTAATTTACTGAACAGGTCACAATTACCCCTAGAAATGGATGTAGCTTGTTTGAGTCAATAATACCAAAAATGGTGGTGTTCATGCCATTAATGTTTTATCACAGACCCCATTTTAGTGTTTTTCTAATAACATTGACTTTGTATGGCTCAGATCAGTTGTTCTTAAAGACAGATTTTTTTTAATGAGGAATTCAGCATTATGGCTCTAATTTCTGTTGTTATTTGAAGCAACCATTTTAGCGTCAAGCATTTGAGTCTTATATCTTCTCATTAAATATCATGAATAAAAATGTCTTATGAGACGCAGAAACATTTTATTATACCTGAAAGTTGAATAGACTCCAGATTTGGATAGGATGTGAATACATTTGGACTTGTTAATGCTGAAGACCCATGGCAAATCTGCTTACTGTCTCTGATATAATCACAGAAGGCAATTGAAATGTTTATACTAGCGCGACGTGAGTAAAGGCAGGCAGGATGGGTCCATAGGTTTGTGTGGACTGACAGTGTGATCTGTCCTTCCTTATAACCTACTGCCTCAAAACTCCCCTAAGTAAAAGTTTTTTTTTTTTTTTTTTTAAGTAATGGGCAGCTTATGTTACCCACTTTTTTCATCTACTTTGAAGGGAATAAAGGAATATTGCTGTCTGTGGACTGTGAATATGTGAATATATGAAAAATGTATGTTAAAGAGCATGTGAAGTTTGAAATGTAATTATTAAAGTCCTCATCTTAAGGGAAGATTTTAATAAGTGTGCTGTCTAATATATGTACATGATATGAGAAAAAATATGAAATTGATTATTTGAGCAGCAATAAATTCAAAAGTATATATTCTTCTATAAGTGAGGGTGCTGCTATATATAATTCATATACTTAAATGGTAATGCAGTTGCAAATCAATGTTCAGTCTTGAATTCTCTTTGAGATATTAACTTAAATAATTGATTGCTACATTGCCCTGGAGTTCAAAATATGTCTCCAGTGTTAATCTTCATGTTGCTGAGTAGTTATTGGTGGGTGCAGAGATTGAACTCACTGCAGAAATTGCTGAATGGAAATCTTTTGACTGTGTCTTTCAGATAAAAATCAAAAAGGATCATCAGGGAATTTGTATCAGCTTTTAAAAGCTCAGATCTGAAGACCAACTGGAAGAAATCTGAGGATTTCCTGTTATGATTTATTTTTCGCTTGAGTTTAGCAATCACTGTGTTGGTTCAAAACACTGTATTCTGAAAACAAATCTCATATGCTTACCCCAAATTTCCAATCAGTTAACACACAGAGGATGTGTTTATCATAATTATAACTGGAAAAAAATGTGTTTGATTCCTCCTGCATACTTTTGAAAGAGATTCATCTGAATCTATGCTTGTGGGAAGGAGAGACTCTAGCTCTAACTCTTGTGATTTGTTTTTAGATACATACCTTTGCCTTTTAGGCTGTACATGCTCTGGGAGTCTACCAATGTGCTGTCATAGATGACTTTTACTATGGGACTCATGCATTATTTCACATGTGCTACTACTTGTTCCTCTGTACAGAATTTAGTTCTTTCAGACAAAAAAAAGTGGTAATGTAAAAGCAGTAATTCTATTTTTTGAAGACTATTCTCTAAATTATACAGAGAAATTGAAGTCTGTAGGTGGCTAGTCCATCAATGACTGCAGTGGACTGAGTTTCCCTTATATTCCAGAAGGTCATTAAACTTTTAGGAAGTGTGTCAGGTTATCCAAACTTCTGCATCCTTGAGGAAAACTGTCCTGTCTCGCAGTCTTATAAATTCATCATCTTTTCCAGTGTACGATGAGATCCCTAAGCTGCTACTTTCCTTTATTAGTTACTTGTTTTTATCACTAGTTATTATTGATCCAAATGAAAACAAAATTCAAAATAATTTACCATTCTAACTTTGTCATATTTATCATGAGGTCATAGTGAGGAGTATGTACACGTAAAATTCACTGTGACCTACTAATTTGAGCTATTGATGAGATATTCCTCATGTTCACTGAGTGTTCTTCAAAGTATAATTTGGAGTTGACCATTGGGTGTCACTGTTGGCGCTCATAATACAGATTGATCTCTATCACTGGCAAAAGAATAAGCTTAAGGAGGAATTTGGGGAAAAATGGGTCTTGTTACTTTCAAAAAATGCTTTTTTCTTCTTGACCACATGGAGAAGAGTAAGACAGAAATGCAGAGACCATAATCACTGATATCAGTAAAGGAAAAGATCCACAGTAACTGAAATATAATTACCAAGGCTATTCAGCAAGGACTAATGTGTATAGTTAAATGCAATTGCTCAGGGATGCTATTGGCAAAATTATGATAAATTTTTCCATTATGGAACCAATTTTCACTTAAGTTAAATCAAACGCTATCTTGATTGTTAAGGGAATAAAAGATTTTGATGTTATGTTGCATGTCTTAAAACAAAGACAGCATTTTTATTATAAAAAAAAATACAATGAAAATCCTTAAACTGTGAAGAAGCTGTAAAAATAAACTTGTAACTCCTTGCATATTCATTCACTGCTGTGTATGGCCTGTTGATCTTGAAAGGTTGATTTAGTTTATTTTAGTTTATTTTTATTTTTTTATTTATTTAGTTATTTAGTTATTTTAGTTTATATTGTTGTCAGATTCAAATGTGTGGGTGTGGTTTTTTTATGTGTGTGTGGTTTGTTTTTTTGTTTTTTGTTTTGTTTTTTTTTTTGTTCCTCCCTCCCCCGGGTTAAAAATAAGGCTCTGATACTCTAACGTCTGTGTGATTCACATTGTTACCTCTGGCTCTTCTGTATTGACAATACCTTCTGTATTGGCATGCTCTGCACTTGCTCAGAATCATGTTGCCTTTCACAAGATGCAATTCAGGCCCACAAGTCTGTTTTTAGGTCTAAAATACATATTTTGGATTAGGAAGAAGACAGTATTTTCAAATACATTTTGAATACATTTACATACATCAATACAAAAATTATCCTTTGTATCTGGGCAATCACTTAATTGTATAAA
The DNA here is from genome assembly GCA_013389825.1 of Crypturellus undulatus. Taxonomy (NCBI): domain Eukaryota; kingdom Metazoa; phylum Chordata; class Aves; order Tinamiformes; family Tinamidae; genus Crypturellus; species Crypturellus undulatus. The sequence goes on from VWPW01020247.1 coordinate 6,350, forward strand.
GGATAAATATCTGTAAGTTATCATATGCAAAGCGTATGTAAAAATGAATGCGAGAAGATTGTGTTTTTAATGAATAAGTGACCTTGTGCTTATCTAGCTTTTTTCAGTAATAAGGATTCTATGTCAGCTTTTTCTTCCTCAGAGTAAACTATTAGCAGGGAAGATCAACACTATGATTTTGTCATATTTATTAGATCAAAGAGATGAATTTTAGGTTAGGTAGTATAACTTTAATATTAGCAATTTGCAAGGTTTTAAGATGCCTGTAGACTGATGAAATGGCTCACTCTTGATCATTTATATGTTTAGCATTTATATGTTTAGCATCCTTTCCTGAAGCTGTATAATTCTATGCATATTTCTTGCACAGGCAATGTTATACTCAATGAGCACAGCATATGCCATAATTCCTCACATATTGGCCTTGTGGGGTGTTGTGAGTTAGGATAATGCCACATCCTCATTTTGACAAGTGGGGAATTAAATAAAAAAAAATCCTTACTTGTATTTACATTTCTATTTTTAGTATGAACAAGGAATTGACCTTAATACTATAAAATCTAATTAATTTTTATTTCCACCACTTAAATTGTAAACATGGGAGGAAAAAAATTGCCAAATTTAGGAATATTTTGGGGGGCTGGAGGTTATAGGGCTAACTTTGTTGGTAGAATAAGGTGCACTGTTGCAACCCCTGGCAAGGAGCATCACAAATGTGAAAACAATATTAGGTTGTTCAGGACCTCATCCATTTTACTTCCAAGTATCTCTAGGGATGGAGATACCACAACTTCTCTGAGCCATATGTTTTGTTGATTGACCACTGTCACGTATCTCTGATCAGAATTTATCTTGGTGGGACTGAAGCACCCAAAGCACCATGAGAAATGGCCTTTGGGGGGATAATCTCACAGTTGGTGGTGGTGCAGGCAGGTGTCAGGTTTCCAGTTCCTACCAGGAGTGCAAAATGTATGTAGTTTAAAACAGGGATTCATTGGGCAATGTTATACATTGTGTTTATTCTGGATATTTGGTAGTTCCCATATATTTGCTAGCCTCCTGTATAGTTGCAACAAATTAATAATGATGCAACATTTATGCAAAACTTCACTATCATTCAAATATATTCAAAACAGTCCCTCCCTCTGGGAGGGAAGCAAGGTGATAAATGAGATCATAGTTTTCCCAACAGGCTATGGCAATCATTTTTAAATCTAAAATCCTGGCAAATTCCTAGCTCCAGAGTCAGCAAAATACCAAAACATATTTAAATTTGAAAACAGAAGTCTAATTAAAATAATTAAATGCTTAACTCACTAAAATGGGGCATAAAATGGGTGTAAAAAGGTATATCTTCATCCCCCTGTAACTATAGCATATTACTTGTATTTTTTCTGCTATGGAAATGATATATTCTTGTATATGCAGTGATGTTCATAACATTTCTGCTAGTTTAGGTCTTGATGCTCTCACAATATTTCTTGTGAGCTACATCTGTTTGAATAATATTTCCACTTGAGTCTTGGGCTTCTCTTGACCACTTTTCTTTCTAGGCCTATGAGATGTCTTTTTTCTCTTCTATTAGCACAGTCTCAGTGTACTATGTTATGTAAATGATTGTATATAGCGAAGGAATGTCCAAAGTTTACTTAATTTCTTTGTACAAAACAACCAGGAATTGTATTTAATTTGTGACATCAACCTGCAGATGTAATGCACAGAAACTAGGTGCTCTAATATCATGCTTTGGCTTGACTAAAAGATCTGTTCAGATCAGGTTTAGCGCTTGTTCACTTTTTTCCCTATTACATAATCCACAAATTTTATCAGAGGCTGAAATTACTACAAAATGGCCTTCATTTTGCTGCATTTCATACAAGAAAACCTTTTTGAGAAATTGTGGAAGGAAACTGTATAAACCAAACAGTGTATTCTGGGATACACTGACTGAGGAACACTTAGAATACTGACTAGTATAACTTGTCGGTACTATATTCAGATACAAGGAGGCAAAACAGTGTTTGAGACTCTGTTTTCCTTGCATGTAAACAGTGATTGTATGGGGTCATTTTGACCAGACTATTACATTTGCCAGCTGTGAAATAAACACTCTGATGTTATTTACCATTTAAGTGCCCAGAAAAAAGTGTGAGGAAAAGAAAGAAAAAAGAAGGAAATATTTAGAAGAACTGCTTACTCAAAAGGTTTCTAAAGAGAGTTCTGGAAATCATGGGTCAGAAATAGTAATTGGGGATTACAAAGCTGAATTTGTCAGATTTTGAATATAAGAATTCAAACTGTGAGAGAATTGCTCAAGAAGAGGGGGGACATGGAGAAAGATGGAGCCTGACAGAAGTTCTGGCATTACAAAGGCTTGCTTGAGGTGAGAGACAGTTACCACTTCCAGGATGGTTGGTATGTGTGGAATCCACTTCTCCCTAGGCAACACAATCTGCCCTCCTAGCCCATACTAATAAGAGTGAATGGAGGGTGGAGCGGAGTGAAGACACCTCAGCCAAACTGTTGTATTCCCTGCAGAGGTGGCATCCTGGTGGTGCCACACAGCTGATGGGCCAAGAATGGTGGCAGATCAGTTCCATCTGATAGGCTTTGCTCAAACTTCTCCTTCTAATCCCATTATAATACCAATACATGACCACTCCTCACTGAGCACAACTCACTGAGCATGCTCTCTAGATTTTTGATTAACTCGTGAGACTTTAATTTTTTTTTAAACCAATGAATGACAAAAGTAAGTATGACTAGAGTCACTCAAGCTCTACCTAGATGTAAAAGGAAATATATAAAAGGCAAACTAACTGGGGGGTAAGAACTAGGAAGGAAGAGGAGAGAGGGAAGACTCCATTGTAACTTCTGGATCAGTTGACAGGTTGAACCCCTTTCCTCCTCTAGGGTCAGGACGCTGCCTGAGGAGGCTCCTCAAGATTGAGAGCCCTCTCCCATCTTCTGGGTGAGCGATGACTGCACATTTGTACACTAGGCACTAGCTAAGGACCCCACACTGTAGTAGAGAATTTCCTGTACTGACATCTGAAACCTGTTTTCCAAATGTTGCATTTTAATAAATTGTGCTATTCATGAATTTGATTCGCTCCTAGGAAGGCAATCGGACCAATGGCCAGCAGACTGGGTGAATCCGATACTGCCAGAGTTGGGTGTACAGCTAACACAGGATTTGGTATCCCTATTGAGGTGAGTCCAGCCGCCTCCAGTCCCTCTAACCTTTGAGGATCAGCTGGAATGCAAGGGGATTCATCTCTTACCAAATTTGTCCCCCGCCTCCTCCCATCAAACTGCAACAAAACGCTTTCAGCTGACCTTTAGAAGGTAATTGTATGAAAGATTATACTTTATCAGGACAAGTTAACACTTTCATATCTGCTCACTCATCTGCAGGTTTGGTTATTATCTAAGTAAGGTCAGTGAAAGTGATATTGCACAAAGACTTCACAATAACAACTAATTAGATGATGAGAAGGGAGATGAACTTAATGTGGCTAAATAAAGGACTGCGTAAAAAGTGGTTACTTGTCCCTTAGGAAATTAAACAAACAAAAATAAATAACAAGTACTGAAAGAGCATATACAACAAGGGACTGTAGCAAAAATGTGTTCATTAAGATTCTTGACAAAGTTTTAACCTGGCCTATTTGCTGCATGAAACAAATTGGACCATGGAATTTGCTGTCTCAGGATGTTCTGGATACCAAAGCATTTTCATTTCAGAGATGTATAATCAGATGTTATTATGGCTATTTTTCTATTGTAATCTTCAGCAAGGCTATATTGTAATTCTGATTTCTGGGAAAATTTAAATACTCTGATATATGCTTTTTAACTAAAGAATAGATCACACGGCAACCCTATGTTGTCTTCTAGTCTCAAAAGAAGTGGGAAAGTTCAGATTTGATATTGAAGTTTGTCTTTCAGGCCCATCTCTATCCTGAATTATTATATTGGCTGCTGCTCTTTAGACTCCAACCATTAACAAAGGCCATATAATACATTCCAAAATAGGAATATTACATATGTATATCTTGGTGTTTGTAGATCTTTCAGTATTATGTTTAAATATTCTGAAATAAACAGAAAATACTATTTCCACTCTCTAGTCTTACATATATGTATATATGCAATTGTTGACTTTCATGTGCATCTGTTCTAGTTAGAGGCTGGTTTAAAACATTTTTTCCAACACCATTTCAATCATTTAAACTTTAGATGTTCCTAATATGCAAGTAAATGTTCAAACTACTCCTTGATTTTATAAACTGGACTTTGGTCATCCCTTTAACAATGAGTTCCAATCTCAGATCATCTTTGTCTTTTTCTTTCTGTTTTTGAAATTGCCTTCCTTTAATTTCTTTGAAATACACCTGCATTGTGCTGCATTGTGAGGAAGAACAGAAAAGCTCCCATCTATTTCTAAGTGGAAGTGAATGGGTGAAACAACTCAAGTTTTGGCTGGGTGCTTTGAGGTGCACAGTAGTCAGCTCTGCCTCACAGCTCCAGAGGCCCCATCCTTGCTGTTTGATTGTTGAATTCAAGTGTCAGAATAAAATGGAAAACTTTAATAGAATTAATGCTGTGGAAACATTAAAATGTGCAGCAAATCCCATAGGCTTTAAATGCTGGAAAATGTTTTTTAGAAAAAGAAATGCCTGTTTACTTCTAAGTTATGTGTGCTGCTTTATTGAAATTAACATTCCTCCCAAAGACTGGTGTCCCAAAACTTGTATCAGCAATTGTTTTCTAGCCTCAAAGGTCATGATTGCTAAATTATTGCTATTGAAAGCCATAATCAGCTCAAAATTAGTTTTTTTTTTTTTTTAATTTGATCTCTATATTCTCCAAGGGTTTCTAAGTTCTGCTTTCTTTCTCACCATATCATTTTCACCAAGGGACTGTTGAAGAAAGTAGCTGGCAAGTTCAGGGGTGGAGATTTATTATTAATTTCAAGAGGCAGCTGACAGGTAGCAGCGATTATGTTTTATGATCACACAGAGATGAGAAGGTGAACTGGTGCCTCAAGTGTTTGTATACAGTGAAGAGGTATTTAATAGACTTAATTCCTATGGACCTATAGGATTTAAAGGGCATGAAAACAGACTTGTGATGTAAATGATTCTAATGAGACAGCAAGTTGTCCTACTTTTGGTATTTTAGAAAAATCATAGTATATGTTTAAAGAGTTCTCTGACCTAATCTTGTTAGAGAAACCCAATAATAGCTCCTAGCCCTCTTATTATTAAGCCATGGACCCCCGTGTGTCACCAATATCTAGTAATAATCAAAATCCCTCTGCAGTTTCATGCTCATTATGAAGAAGGTCTGTACTCCAGGCTGATTTAAATTTATGTAAAAGTGTAATGAATCTAGAGCTTATATTAAAGTGTTCACAAGATGACAAGTTATGATCAGTGTCTTTGTATGAAATAGGTTGTAGAGGTCTCAAATTTATTAGTGCTAGCAGGGGCTACCAGTAACCTACTGCTTCATTAATCATATTGCTTCAGACATATTGCACTTTTTAATTTAACAAAGCAAAAGTCTTTCCTATCAACCATTCAGCATGGGCCCTGCTGACATACGATGCCACATCCAGAACATTCAGTGTGACATTTCCATACGCCAAGTGAGTGGAGCTGATCCCTCGAGGAAGGCAGCTCTACTGCCCAAAGGTTGAGCTCTCTGCAGATTCTGGCACCCACTTCGCTTGCAAGCTCAGCCATGTGATGTTTTCCCTTTTTCCCTTCATGTGTTACCTGCCTCTAATCTGAAAATGTGACTCAGAGTAATGAAGGTACTTTTCTGTCTAGAATAATTTTGAGACTGCTCAGATGGTCACATTTTCCAAGCCTGTGCCCAGAACATTCTGCCACAGCAGGTCTGTGAGAAATTATTTGGGCTTCATGAAACTTAGTCTGTTTATACTAAGATCATTAAACATTACCTAACACTAACCTTTAGCGTAGTAACTTTTTCTGTCTTCAAAAAGAGATTCTAGAATCTTCTCATTTGGTATTACTTAATTAAAAAAAACACTGCTGGAAAAAGTCTGAGAATATTTGAAATTTGGTGCTGATGTAAATGTGGTGATAACCACACACAAAGAAATCTGGCAATAGATTTGGTGATGGCTATGTTATTTATTTTGAATCTTAATGTTTGCATATTGCAAAGATACAAAATATGTGTAAGGAAATTCTAATTTTGGCCTCGAATGATGGTTGGATTCCATGGCAACACAAAAGTCCTTTTTCTCAAACAATATTTTACTTTTGTTATAAAGCAGGGGGAACAGGCCTTCACAAGCATTACCAGACTTAGGTTGACCATGTCAGAAGAAATTGAATCCCTGTGTGGAGGAGTTTGTCCTCCACTCAAAAGAAGAATGAAAACAGTGGGATACTTTGCTAGAAAACAGTTTGCTTGCATAGTGTGAATTGGACTGTTCAGGCTGAACCTGGTTTGGCCATTGTCTGCACTGAGGAGCATTCAGTATGAATTATATAATGTGTCATTTTGAGTATTCTGCTGCAAATTCCTTTCTAACTGTACAACACAGCCACATCCTGTAACTGCCTTTTAGGAGGTCATGCTTGCTCTTGGAGCAAGAACTATTGCTTAGAATTGTTTTGGGAGATTACTTAGCTTCTGTTGGAATTTTATTGCTGTGTTGAGAATGTATTTGATGAATTCTGATAATAAATGTGTAAAATAAATATGTAAACTGTAAAAAAACAAACAAATCTTATAGCAAGATGAGCAGGTGGCCAGATTAGGACCATCAAATTTTAATAGCAGATTAATGCTCAGTAGTTGTGCAGTTTTAGCTATAAAATTCAAATATATTTTTGCTTATTTTTCCTATATAAAACAGAAGGATTAATCTTAAATGCTCTGACAGAATTAGTCCATCTTGTGGCCTTAAGTATTAGTGAATGCTGTTTCATATGATTAACCACCATAAAATTGCACATCATCTTGCAAGATTTTGTAAATATGAGCCAAATAAGCATAGCTATGTATTAGTTTGGTCAATTAAAATATAGGTTATTACCTATATATGATCACTACTGAACACATTAGTGGGAAATTACACTTAAATTCATGAAAGTGCTTAATATAATAAACAATGAGAAACTGGTATGGGCAACCTTTAATGATAAACCAACTGTAGAAAATAGCCGTTGACCTTTGAAATTGAGGTATTTGTTCAGCTGTTTTAAAATAAATGCAGCATTTCAAACATTATGTGCAGCAACATGGAAGATAATCAAACAGCAAATGTGTCCATTCCGTAGTTCAATCACCAATGTACGTATGTGCCATTATGCCTAATTATACAGAGTGGGTAGAAAATGGAGACGTATGATGATTGCAACATCATTATAACAGACAGTTATTTAATATGTACAGCAGTTTTCAGACTCTGTTGTGAATGTCTGCTGTGAAAGAATGAAAGGCACAATTTTTACTCTTTCTTTTTTTTTCTTCCATTTGAAGCAAGTGTTACATGAAGTTGGACTCAAAATTCTTTCCTATATAACAAAATGTATTCTGTGGAGCTGCCAAAGGAAAGTTGAGAAAAGGGAAATGGCATCAACTGTGTGGTTATATGGTATTTCTACTTACAGTACTACAGTTGTGCTCTTTAGGAAGGACAGGCTGG
>VWPW01020250.1:0-11560 GCA_013389825.1 Crypturellus undulatus
CTAGCATTTGGTTAGTTATTTTCTGTAGTGAAAATAATTACATGGTTAGTCAAATTAGCTACAATTGCCTTCTAAGGTTAATTTCATTTCTAGAATGGAACTTGAGTTCTCTTAGGAGTGTAGGAGTGGAAGAGATCTCCTGCATTTCATTCCATGCTGCAGTAGGCAGCTCTGTCTCAAGAGCATACATTGGTCAGACTCCATCTTGAACACTTCTAGATTCTTTGGTCACAATCCTGGTATTGGATATCTATTCCCAGTTTTTACAGTTGGAAAGAAATCCTTCTGTTATTTCCACCAAAATTTATCCACTTGTCCATGATAAAATGATTCTTCCCAGAGTTTATGTATCTGGAACACCTGGAGTATTTAGAGAGAGGAATCATATTCCTTCTCAGCCTTAATTTGCCTTTCTAAGTATACCATGCTATTTCAGTCTCCAGAAACTCCACAGTAAAAATGGCGGTCTTTTTTTTTCAAGGCAGTAACTTTTATTAGTTATCCATGATTTTACTTTTCTTCTCAAGCTGGATGCATCCCTTGGATGCATGTCCTCCAAATGAGCTGCAATAGCTGTACCCTACCATGGCTAAAGAGAACAGGGAGGTTGGGCATATCTTTTCTTGCGCTGTGCCAGGCTGTCTCATCCTAAAGGATGCTATTGAAGGAACTGATACAGATCAGAACTGTATCCTTCATTCTTTCCCACTTTTTTGTACTAGGTGTGTACTGAGTGTAAACTTTCTCTGAGAGACAATGGGATGGAAGAAGGTTCAAGCATGTTTACGTTTTAATGTTGCTGTTAAGCTCTACTTTTAAATGTGGCAATATCATAGATTAATTTCTGTTTGAAAATAATTGAATAATGATCTGTTTTAATTTAAGGCTCAGGAGACATGGACAGTATTTCCAAAGTGAGTATCTAATAAAATATTTGGAGTTCTTAGAATGATATTTCATGCTTAAAAACATATGCTAGACTTTGTTAATATTTTTGTTATGTATCTACATTTTTTGATTGTCTATTCTTTGGAGGATGTGAAGACAGTAATTAGCATTAATTTAAAGTTTTAAAATAGTATCTATAAACAATAGAGAGTATAGGCAGACTTATTTCCTATTGCATAATGACCTGTGTTAGTTAATGTGATTAATATATATCCAGTTCACAATCTGGTTGGTCATGTTATACTCTTCTATGCTGGTAAAACAAATGAGTATCAGTCTAATAATCAATTCTAGTTAAACATAAATTTGAAAAATATCATTAGGATGTTACTTTTATGCACTGCATGATTGCATTTGTCACCTCTGTAAAGCAATGTTAATATCTTAATCACTAATTCCCTAAAACCAAGATTAAAAGTAGTTGCAGAAGAAGCACTGTTTTGATACCACAACCATTAAATAATGTATGTGAGTATATTAAATAGCAATGTGAGTTGAACCTGCAGGGGGTCACATCTCCAAAAGCATATCATGCTTGAATGTGTTGTTTCTTCTGTAAAAATAAAAGCCTACTACATCTGTGATCATTATTAATTTAGGAATTTATTCAAATAAGGAATTAATGACCTTATTCGGTGTTGATAAAATGGTAGAAATCCGTCCCTGTAAAACACAGTGTTTTGTACTCAGCATCTGCAGATGTAATTGACAGGAACTATCAAAAATACCACTAAAACAATCTCCTGCACTTCAGTACTTTTGATCTATAAATATAGACATTGAAAGAGTTGTTACAGTTAAAATTTCATAATTCATTAATTTGAAATTACTGTAACAAAATTCTAATCCAGTTCCAAAAGAAAAACATGGTGTTTTGATTGGAATGAACGAACTACCTGCTGGTGGTTCTTGGGTGAGCTGGGGCTAAGCAGCGCTGTGCTGTGGCTGAATGTCTCTCTGCAGACTTTGCCGCTTCCAGTCTGCCTAAGGTCCATCTACACATGCTCTGGTCACACTAAGGATATCACTGTAGATACATACAAGGCTCCCACTGAGATAGGGACACATACTTGTATATCCAAAGTGGAGGAGGTGGAGAACCTGGAGAACCTTACGCTCTTCCCCAGTTTGGTAGGGAAATGGGAGAGGTATAATTTATAAAAGTGTGCTTGTCTACATGTGGAGTTATGCTGTGTTGTTTGCAATGAGTTTGCAGTCCCTGCCAGTGTAGAAGACATAAGTTGGCATCAGAAGAAATTCATCATAGGGCAACACAGTTCTTTTAAAATTTGATAGGTGATTTATAGCCTCAGAACAACCTTGCATGACCTTCCCTGGAGAGTAGGACCACAGCAGTACATATGTCTGCGGGTTTCTGGGGTTTGATGCATGCAAAATTAATATGTGGTTGCCTTACAGTTCTGTACAGTTACCAGGATTGTACTTGCTCCATCTCCCTTTATACATCATCAGCTAGTTGTGCCACTGGCTTTTTCACAAGTAGATTTCCAGACCACGGATTAATGTGGCACAAATTGTTCTCTGAAAGTAACACAGTTTGGGGCATGTGGTGCTAGATGTTCAAGTGCAGGCACAGAATCTTGTTGGAATAAAATGCATGTTAGAGGAGCTGATCATCTATCCCCATGAAATATAGAAAATTAATCCAGTCTTGGTAGAATCAGTACAGTTCACAGAATTCAGAGCTACATTTTCCATCAGAGATTTTAATTTAATTGGCACAATGACAAAACGTAAAGTTCTTACAAAATAGATTGAGATGGGGGGAGTAAATGAATTGAAATTTTGCATATTAAATAAAGACTAATAACCAGTGTTTCTTGCAGTGCCCATGGAATTTGTGCACTCATCAAAGAAATATTTGCTCTTAAAAAACTCAGCTACTACTAACAATGCTAGACCCCATACTGACCATAAAAGCAGCCCAGAAGAGTTGCTATAAAAGTGTTTATTTTGGGAATTTGAATCTTTGGGGTGCCACACTGTAGCAATTGCACAATTTCAAAGCTTAGTACTATATAGACCAAGGTAAAATAGGGATAAATCACCAAGGAATGAAAAAAAAAGTTGGGACCATCATATAACATAATTGTGACAAGGCCCTAGCAGTTTTTAAAGTCTATTAGAGTTTTGTAGATTTTAAGCCAGAAGGGACCAAGCTGATTGTCTAGTATAAGTTCCTGCATAACACACAGGCAACAGGACTTCCCTGACTTTATTTCTGCTTCAAGGACAATAGCTATGGTTGAACTAAAGCAGTAGCTACCAGCATTTGTCAAGTTGAGGATTCCTAAATATTTGCTATACTAACTTTGATGTATAGCAAACTTAATTGCCTGATATTAGTTAACTAGTTAGTTAATTCTTTTAATTGCCTTTGATGGACCCCTCAGGTGTTCTCCAGTGATTCATGGAGATCTGAGGATCACGGTTTAAAAACTGGTGATCTAAACCATGAAAAAAAACAAAGCGCTAAGGCAGGCATCTTGACCCCTTATATCTTGACTATAAACTGTGTTTCAGGGGCTAATTAAAATCAGTTATGCCTGCATGGGGTTATGTAATTAATTCTATATTTCCTCTATACTTGAAAATAAATAGATCAAGCTGAACCCAGAAACATATTTGCTAAGTCCAGTGAAAATGGTGGCCTTCTTTTGGAGGATTATGGTTAAAATTTAAGAGTAGCCTTTCAGTAACCATGCAAAATTCTTCACTCCAAGTTTGCCCTCTTGAAGTCTTAGTTGCACTAAATGAAGACAACATGCATTTATTTTCTAAGGACAATATGTTAAGAAGCTTCATAACTACTGTCTTAGCATTGTAATTGAGAACTAACATAAGAAAGAGAAGACAAATTGACTTATGGTTCTTACAGCTGGCATCATTTGATCTCTGTGATCAAAAGTATTAATGAGTTGCATTTCCTTAGCTTGCCTATCGAAGATATTAAGTTTCTGTAAAGTTTATTGTGGCACATCAAACTTTAAGCCTGCTGCATTTGTATATGTAAAATCTCAACAGCAATATTGTGTTTAAACTTTCTGGATTTAAAAAAAATCAAGGGAAGAACTGTGGTAGATGTAGTAAATGTTTTAGGTAGAGTTCATGATTTCACTCCTTTTCCCTGACTATTCCTTTTGCACCACAAAGCCTATATTACAAGGAATCTAGCACTGAGGGAATTTTCCATGCTCCAGACATGGCAGCGTACCACAAATCAATTTTGTAAACACATCAAACTAATTATAGTGTCTACAATAATCATGTATTAATTGTTGTCCCTATTTCCTGGGACACTTGCTTTATTTTGCTTTTTCTGTATCTAACTGAATTGTGAAAATATTTTCTGAACATTGTAGAGGTGGTGGTTCAGGAGCAGAAAAGAATTTTCTTCATAAGGCTTCTTATTGTCATTATTTATTAGCAACTTATAACACCTCAACACTCAAAAAGTAAATTAAGATCCTACTGCCTTATGCTCTGTGCAAGCATAAAAAAAAAATGCTTGGACGCAGTCCTGTGCCACGTGCTCTAGGTGACCCTGCGTGTGCAGGAGGATTGGTCTGGGTGACCTCTAGAGGTCCCTTCCAACCTTAACAATTCTGTGATTCTATGAAATAGCAAGCCTAGTCCAGTGACTGGCTGCTATTCGGGCATCTTTTATCTATAGATTCTGTGTATAACTACTTTTGGTGATTTAGCAACTCAAAATTTGAATTAGAAGCTATTTCAACAAACCAGACACCATGAACAAAGACTCCAAATGCAGATCCTGATTTACAAAGGTCCGTGTGGCCTGGATCTGTTCACTTGTCTACCTTTAAGTACATAATCCAGAATCACATATGTCAAGACATATGCTCATGTTCTTTGCTGAATTTAACTGTGGTGATTTAATGTAGTTAGAGAGCTAACTGTTATTCCTACAAAGCCATTTGTAATTTTTCCTGAATGCAGTAGAAGATGATACTGGCTATTTGAAAGCAAGAATTAAAGGTAAATGGTTGTTATTTCAGGAGAGAAAACACAGGTTAAAATTAGTAATCGAAACATACAGAACTCTGCAGAGGTTTATCTTTCATCTTCAGAAATCCCAGTGCATATATGGACACGCTCTTAATACTTTGACACACTTGGTAAAACTGGGAAAAGAATCATAGAATCATAGAACTGAAATCTGTATTTTAAAATCTTGTTTAACAGAACTCTCCCAGTAATATGAGCATGAGTAATCAACCTGGCACTCCCAGGGATGACGGTGAGATGGGTGGAAACTTCCTAAACCCTTTTCAGAGTGAGAGCGTAAGTATTTCTTTAAGCACTTTTTTACTTTGCAAACCTTTAATCTCTGGTTATTTATTTAAAAAATAATAATAACAAAGCAAAGAGTTTGGTAGAATACCTTTAATGCAGTGCTTTACCTTACATGTTTTTTACTAGCTCCTAAAATTATAATATTGATTTACTAAAGAATTGTGCCAAATACTGTTAAAATTTGAGCTGTAATTGCAAAGTGGTGTACATTTGCTGCAGAAACTCTTCTAGATTGAGAGGTCATTTTGTCAAGGAAAGGTATCAGGCAGTAATGATCATGCCACAAATAGCAATACACAACGGGCAATATCCGAAGAACCTAGATATGCATGGATGGCACATTTTTACATTTGAGTGTCTCAGCTAGTAGTAGCCCAACTTTTGACTTCTGAACAAGACATTTTGCCAGACAAGAATGTCTTTTAGAGGAACATTCACACTGAAATGTATAATGAGAGATCAGGAGATCCCATGTTGAGAATATGCAGCATGCTTTTAGAACCAGAAAAAAAAAGCAAAGATGCCCTCTATTGTTTGCTATCGGCCAAATGACATTTTTAAAAATAGAGAATATTTGATGCTGCAAAACATGATATAAAATGTATTGCAGAAAAAGACTTACATTTTCATATTCTTGTGCCTGAAGTTGGGTTTATAAATCCACATTTAGGTTCCTAAATAGAAGTGGCCTGATTTTTCAGAAGTGCTGAGTGACTTCAACACTTCTATTATTATTGGAATTCTCTGTTCTCAGAAGTGAGTGCAACTCCATTAATTATGCCAGTGGTGAATTTTAGCTCAGAAATTATGAGGAATAAACAGTTTCTTTTAGATCATACCACAGTCAAATTGCACAGCAAATTTCATGGAAATCGGATTTATTTTTGGTTTTGATTTGCTTCTTAAACTAGTGAAAAGGAAGAGGGGATATTTTCTGCATGTCAGCTTTTTGTGTAAGGACTTGTGTTCAGATTGTTTGGGGTGTTGGAGAAAATTGGTTTGTACAAAGCAAAAAGATTGGTGTTTTGAAATCTGCAATAAAGCAGTAACCACAAAACCTCCGTTAAATGGGATCCTTGGTCAAGGAAGTGCTTGACTCTCAATCCAACATGCTTTATTTGTACCAAGGAGAGCCAGTTCACCAAACCAAACTCACTGAAAGGACATTTGTTGTACTCAAAAGACCATTAGTTTTCTCAGACACAGTGAATTTTGGATTCTGGATGACATTTGAGTTTTCTCAAAATTTTGCTATGCCTTCTGTGTACATGTAGGTATCAGTTTTCCTCCAGCACAAGTCACATTTTAGTTCTTGGCAACTGTTTTGCTTCCTGATTCATGTATTCTTACTCGGCTACTTAGAGTAGATATTATTATGAAATAAATTTTCAGGCAAATTCCTGATCCAGTTCACTAGTAGTTTTGCCTGGGGTGAAAGGGGGAAAGAAATGGATTAGTAATAATTTAAAAATCACAAATAAACACTGGTTTAACTGCACTGGGTTAACTTTACAGAACACTATTTAAAATGCCATTTATTCCTTGTCCAAAGTGATTACCCAAGAACCAATAGCTTTGGCTTTGATAAGGAAATCATTTGAATAGGTGCTTAATTTTAAGCATTTGAGTTGGTCTCCCTCAGTGGATAAGCACGTTCTTGCTAACTTGACCATTTTCCTCTACTTAGAAGATTTCAGAACAATTAAATATTTCTGCAACCTGCAAGTTTCAATTAAAATAAGAATTGAAATGGTATAAATGTACATTGTGGTGTCCCATTTATTATTGGTAATGAAGTATTGCTAACATGAGGGCAACTATAGCTTGTTTAAGAGCCACAGTTCAATTTGTGTTACAATAATAGTGTAATGTGGTAACTGGATTTTCAGTTCACATAAAGAAGAATGACCATTGATGCTTGATTCAGCTTGCCTCCTAAAGTCTATCATGCAGAATTTAAAACCTGTTTTAAGCCTGTTTTAATTCCAGAGAGATATATATTCACTCCTCTTTTCCCATCAAGAAATAAAAAGCTCTCCAAAATAGTTAAGTGGCTCAAGTAACTGCAGATGTCAACCTGAGATTAGCTATTTTCTCAACTAAATCCTCCCAGTAGTCAAAAAGTTAAAGGTGTGAAAAGCATCAGTGAAATATTCATTTACCCCAACACCCAGACTGCAGTACCCAGCACTGAAGCTGAATTCAAGTGAATTGATTTCATCACCAATAGCTGTATTTTTACCTAATGAGAGAAGTATAACAGAAGTTATGATACCACAAATTGAACCTACAGCCTTAGCATATGCTCTAGTACAAATTAAGTAGAAAATTCAAATAGCGTATTGGCATTATTTAAACTACTTGCTGTGCTCCAGAACTGGTTGAAATGAAAGCTGGGAAAGAACTGTTGTTAAAATGTGGATTCCTCTTCTTTCAGTACTCCCCTAGCATGACAATGAGTGTGTGATCCATTATCGTCTCCTCATGAAGACCACAATGAGTTGGTCCTCTTCAGAGAGCTACTACATAAGAAAATTATTCGTCCCAGTGTACAGTTTAACAAAAGGATCTCAGATACAATCAGACCCGCCTTTTTTTTCTACCATCTCCCCAGTTTTGTCAAGAAAGTGGGTCCCAAACATGACTGAGACAACTATAAAGAGTGGCCTAACAGAACTGCCCAAGATGGAACTGCAAACAATTATCTGTGTATGTACATGTATGAGTTGGTGTATATGTGTGTGTGTGTGTGTGATATGGAAATACACACATACATATATAGGCCTGCAGGACATTGTAAAATATTATCACATGGCATCTTAAGTAGATATGAGAAGTAGGGACTTCTATTCCATCTTTTTTTTTTCACGTTTACATTTTAATTATTAAAATTTGCTTTCCCTCTCCCCTCCTGAACTGTTTTATGTTGCCTATATCACTGCTTTATAAGTTATTTTTTAAGGTGAACTCAAATGATAAATTCTTCTGATTTTGTAAATGTCTGCCATTATGGATAGGAATAAAATTGCTTATAAGAGCTTTCATTAACTTGTGTTTGATACCAGTTACCCTGTGAATCACAAACTGTACTGTCTCAAGAAATAGAAGAAAGCTCATCTTATTTTTTTTGGAGAAATTTAATAATTCTCACCTAGTTTGATGAGTTTTTTATACTTTGCCTTTAAAAAAAAGCACTGAAGGTTATTTTTCTTCTTTAATTGAAGCCTAATATCTGCAATATCTATTTTAAATGGAAGCCTGAATTTGATACAAGCTTCTCAGTTTATATAGAGTACTATAAGGTTACTGTAAGTGAGCTCCAATTGCTATAGAATCTAGCAATAAAGTGTCAGGGCTTCTTCTGCCCTTGGAAAAGAGTTTTCTATTTAGCATGATCTTCCATAGGGATGATAGTGGAAATACAGTAGCATCCTTATTACTGAAACCTTTTCTAACAATTTGCCTTTATGTTTCCCCTTTTTTAATGATTCTCAGCTGAATCATAACAATCCAGTGTCCTGATTATGAAGAGCATCTCCCAAGCCCATGTGGAGACTCAGATCACCCTGGTACTTCCATATGTATTTTTACTAGGTTCCACCAGTATGAATTGCCCAAAACTTTCCAGTAAGCAGCCATTTCTATGAACCAGAATGACTGTGTGAACATTTGATAACTGCTAGTCTTGTGAAGGTCCCATCTTTTCTCACAGATTGAAGGGAAGCAAATCTCTAAGCCTTTTTTTAAAAGTAGGTATTGGACATGGAAGCTTGGGAAAAAAAACTGAGGAAAGGCATATGGCCCTAATAAAAAAGCTTCTTGAAGCAGGCCTCAGTCTCCTTAAGCATAGCTCAAAAACGCATATTACAGTAAATTTAGTTTCTAATGACATCCAGCTACCCCCAAAGAAAACAAAAGTTTGCAATTGTGTAGCAGTCAAAAGGTAGATGGTCAGCACTGTGAGTACAGAGTGACTGAACTAAAATTCCTGCTACAGACAAAGAGTAAAGATCTGGACTTTGCATACAGAAGAGCCATTTACATAGAGGAAAGAGTTCTGAGATACGGTATGTCCATGCAAGCTACAGAGATTTTTTTTCATGAAATTGTGATGAAGAAGTTCATGTAATAGGCTAATTGTGAAGGTAGGTGCACATAACAGGATGTATAGGGAGTACTACAATCTCCTCAATCATTTTTATTTTTATATATAATATATATATGAAAATAAAAAGATATAATGCTTTTTATTCTCTTGCTAGGAATATTCAAAAATGGAGCTCTTGGAGACAGACACATACTTTAAAATTATGTTACTAAGATTTTTGGTAACATTAATTTTATTAAGAATAACTACTTTGATCTGTTGTAATCATAAACTAATAATCCTTATGTGGGTTTTTTTGACTGTTCCCAGTCATTAGGAAGGTTGAATTCATTTGCGTATCACTGGAAAACAATTTGTTGATGTCTTAGGACATGACAGAAGCCCCTACTAGTGATTTAATTATAAAAAGACAAAATCAGGTCTCAATTCCTGAGATCATGGCCTTGGCTGTCATCACTAATCCCACTGGTGTCAGTGGTGATGTCCCCAGTACACTCCAGCTTCTGTCATGAATGGTGCAAAGTTCAAGTGTCCTCGCAGCCTTCATTTGGCATGTATGTTATCCCTGTTCATAGCCTTCTAAGAAGGACCTCAGGACTCTTCCACCCAGTTTCAGTCATGTGATGTCACTGCAACTGGACTAAAGTAGATAAGCCCATTCAGGTAAGTGTGCCCCTGAGTGAGCTCTTAATATGGAAGTGTGTCCAGGCACTGTTGTGTCCCTAGGGAAACACCCTGCACTGTCCAAGCCAAGCCAGGGCCCTCCTGCAGACACGTAGCATGGCAAGCGGCCACGTGGCAAGTTGCCTTGATGCTACTGCTCAGGGCCCTCTCACATGACAGCCTGCATGCAGCCTCTGGAGCTTCTCACTCTGCCAAAATTAGGCAGAAGCAGGGTTTAGTATCAATTAGAAACTAAAATTCTGTTCTTTTTGAATTTGAGTTCTGCAATATTTTAGCTTACAGACACCTGTTAAGGAAAAAGTAGGATCATTAAATTAAAAACTGTGCAAATAAGAGTAAAGAAATAAGAACCCCTTCAAATGAAACTGCCAATACATATTGGATATTACCATCAAAATATGCTCCCTTAATTTAAGTACTCCTTTCAAGTGCATGATTTTTATTCTTTTGAAGTCCCTTTATGTATTTTTTCTTACTCCCAGCATATCTTTGTTTCCTCTTTTCCATTTTCTTTTCAAAACATTTANAGGAAAAAGTAGGATCATTAAATTAAAAACTGTGCAAATAAGAGTAAAGAAATAAGAACCCCTTCAAATGAAACTGCCAATACATATTGGATATTACCATCAAAATATGCTCCCTTAATTTAAGTACTCCTTTCAAGTGCATGATTTTTATTCTTTTGAAGTCCCTTTATGTATTTTTTCTTACTCCCAGCATATCTTTGTTTCCTCTTTTCCATTTTCTTTTCAAAACATTTATATTAAATTAAGTATGGTTGCAATGATCTTGCAATATTAATCTCAGGAAAAATGTTACTGGCTTTAAGAGGAGCAGTGTTTAGCCCTGCTTCTTGTAGGCTGTCATTCTGGGCCCTGATATTGCACATTACTGCATAGGTCCAGCACGTTTCATACCTAGGTAGCCCCACAGAGTAGTGGGATAAATATGTGCAAGTTTTCAAAGTCTTATATTCAGGAGATCCGCTTGAATGGTCAGTGCATATCTTACCAGTAATTTTATCAGATATAGGTAAACCTAATCATCTTGCCTTCTGTAGGGAATGAACCTGTGCTTATATACATTGGTAAAGTGATATGCATGCATGCTGGTAAGATTGGGAGATCATAACCATATCTGAATTCTGCAGCTAAACCATAGAAAACAATCTTGCATGCTAAATATTGACCCTACTATGAGTATTCCTTTAGTTTTTAAATTTGTATAAGGCCTTTTGATTGTTCATTTGTTTTCGTTCTTTTGCCTATAAATCCTTACAGGATTTTGTCATATACAGGATTATTAGTACAGAAAAAAAATATTTGCAAACACTAAGTTTTTACTCCCAATTATATTTCTGTTATTGCACTAGGTATCAATGTAAATGCTATTTACTTCTGTGCTTATGCAACAGCATTATTGATAATATCAGAACTTGTCCAACTCTGGGAGAAATATGTAAGTGGTGCAGGATAGTTTTTT
>VWPW01020257.1:0-10488 GCA_013389825.1 Crypturellus undulatus
CACAGACTAGGTAAGAGTTTTACTGCAGTACTAGGAATATCAAGCATTTGTTGGAAAAATACTGAACCTACAATAATGGGATTTTCTCAGAACTGTGCTTGAGGCTCATCTGCACATTTGTATGTCATAGGTCAAGTAGTAAGTGGATACAGAGTGAGAAATGGTCAATGGACACTGATTGGTAGACAGAGTCCACAATTACCACAGGTTGGTTTTTTTAATTTATTTTACTTTTATTCTAACTAATATAGTTTAAATGATATTTATTTAAAACTAAGCAGTCTAACTATCACTTCTCTATCCATAGGATTTGCATTGTGAGATTTCTTTTGGTATATGATGTTCACTAGAAATGTGCTAGAAATGACTACTACCAAATATTATTATGATGTCATGATGCAAAAATAATCTGTTCTTTTCATAATTATAAATTTCTTTAACTGTTTCAGCTGTTATATTCACTCATTTTCTGTTTCTAAGAAGCCAAGAGGTTAGAACAAAAAAAAGGGATATCTTTGTAGTCTACTTCTCTGACTGCTTAGAAAAACGAAAGGATATCCCAGCTGCTCTCTCCTACTTTTCTCTACTTGCATGCTATTCTTTGGGGCTGCATTTTGGAAAACCGCTACTTCAGAATGAGAAGCCTTGGGAGGAGGATTGAGAATCTTCCATTTTATACCTTATGTACATTCTGTAGCATTTTATAAAGCTGTCTTCAACACTGAACATAAGAACAGATGATGTTTATCTCACAAAAAAGAAGACATATAGAAATATGCAGGTGGTACAAACTAATCCATGGTGGTTCAGGGTTTTTGTAGAGGGAGTTTCAATTTTCCAAGTGCAAATTTTGGCATTTACTTTTCGGACTTGTTACACAGGTGTCCTCATGTGCACATTCATGTAAATAATGTGAGACACTGTCACTAATTCTGATGGCTCGTGCTCTCTTGCAGGCCTTCTATCCTGTGGAGCATCCTGTAGATATTCGCTTTGATGACATCCTCGCAGCTAGATGTGTGTTCAGTGGTGAAGGCAGAACTACTGAGACACATATAGGGTAAGTAAGTTTTCTCTATATTTGCTTCATTCTTCTAACCACTTTTCCAAAGTATTTACTGGGTGTGGAAATGTATTTGTTTCTTGTCTTCCACCAAGATGATTGTAACAAGCTGTTAAAATTTTGTTGTCCAGTCCCAAGGGCATAACTTTTAAGCATACTCTCTACAAAAACCTTTACTTCCTTTTCTGAATTGTTGAGAACATTTTTCAGGTGAAGCTATCCTGCCCAACACTGTGCTCAGATGTATAAAAGTTGAACTATTCTGCACTTAAAGCAGTGGTTTTACTATTCAGAATTTCAGAATTTCCGTTTTCTAAAAATGTATTTTTAATAAGTTGAAGATATTGACTATTCAAAACCAAATAATGAATACTCACAACTGTTTTTCTTATTTCAGAAAGAAAGCTTATGAAAGTTTCTGAATTTCTTAAAAATTCTGGTCTGTTTTGAAATCTAACCAAAAAAAAAAAAAAGGACTAAAATGCCAGTTATTTTTTTTCCAATATAAAAATCTACAGACTTTTATGGAGAACAATTAAACCATAAGTGACTAGTAATAGAAATAGTATATGACCAGGTAAGGAAAATACCATTGGCTGCAGTAAGTACTTGTTAATCCATCAGGCTGAAAATAGTGCAATCTGTATCTTCCTCTTTAAACATAAGTTTAATAGAAATTGCACCATTTAAGAGAAGATCCCTGTATTAGGTTCACATGTCTACAACAGAACTTAAGATTAAATATTACGTCTTTTTTGGATGCTAAATCCTGTTTCATTGTACCAAACTCCGTGTTGATAATATATCAAGATCTAGATGCCCTTCTAGATTTCTGTGGCTGTGACGTGAAGGTGGTTTACAGGGATTTATTATTTTCTTTTTTTACTTGCTCCTCAGCATATCTATTCTTTAAACTCCTTCATTCACAGAACTTACAATTTCTCAGTAGTTCCATATCTAATGGAAAGCACCTGCGTTGTCTGCATATTTATTAAAACTGTTATTGACAGAGGTTTTTTTTTAGGAAAAAAATATATTTTTATAAAATAATTTTTATAATATTTTTCTAGAGTTTTATAATAATTTTCTATAATCTTATAATACTTTTAAATAAAATTTCATATAATAATTTTTATATTTTTAAAAAATATTTTTACTTTTATTTTAAACTATTTATATTTAATTTTTATATTTATTTTTAATTTATTCTTTAAATTTATTTTATTATTTATTTATTTTTATTTTTTAAATTTTATTTTTATTTTATATATTGATTTATATTTAAAATATTTATTTATATTTTTATTATATTTATTTTTTTTTAATTAAAATTTTTAAAAATTTAAAAATTTAAAATTGACAACTTGGAAATGTTTAGAGACAACCAGCGTGTCAGGTGAAACATGGATCATCTGAATTGCACATCTCCTTTCTACTGGCTTTTCAAAGAGGAGGCAATTATACTGACAGCTATTGGAGTCCAACAGCAAAGTGGATGATTTCTAAAAGCTTAAGCAAAGCCTGCCAAGCCAGAGACTGATTTTTCTGGTCTCCGAGGGACACTAAATTTTCAAAGCCTGGGAAAAAAACAATTCCCCTTTTGAAAGCGTCTCTGTTCCCATGTTGCTGCCTCCTGTCCCTGCGGCTGGTGTCATTGCCGGAGAGCAGCTGAACGCTGCATGATGCTGCGGAAGTCAGTGCTGACGTCCTTCGCAAGCAGCTAATAGTCCACCCCGTATCTGTTTGTGAGTGTGGGCTCACAAATTAATTGTGATTGATAGCTAATTAGAAATCTTCATGTGAAACCCTTTATTTGGCAACCCCTTCTTTACAAGGCCTCATTTATTCCATTGCCAGGCTGGTAGCTATGTACATATGCAGCGATGTGGCACAGGGAAGCAACAGAAGTGGATCGCTGTTATAAAGAGACCATGTGTTCTCTGCTTCATAAAATAATATTTTTCAGAAAAAAATATATTTCACACTAGCTGTTGTTTTTCCCTCAAGGACAGGATTACGTAGCAATACAAAAGAGCCTTTTCTTTTTCAAACCTGTGCATAACACGTATCAAAGAACTTAATTTTGCTAGTTTTGAATCATTCCTGCTTCACCAATATTTTTCCTCGCAGATGCTTGTGACAGTCACTGTCAGGATGGCAGTGTTGTCTTGTCATCAGAAGATACTTAGTGCCTTAATATGTGATGAAATAAAGTGTCACTGCGTTATGACCCAGGTGGAACTGGGCAATAAATGGATGCATTTGACTGTGGAAAAAGACCTTCTTAAATGATAGCTACTGAAATTAAACATTTGCATGGGTTTTTATTTTGATTTGCTGTAGATTGACAGAGAAATATATGAATGGTAGAAAAATAAATGATAAAGTTCATCTTCTTTCATCAGAACGTATACCCAGGTGATGACATACCAAGGAGACTTGCACTGGAGAAAAGAGAAGGAAGAACAGTATAAATATATGCTGATACCATTTCCTTTAGAATCAAAATATAAATCTTGTGAATTTCTGAGAAACCTGGGGAAATCCGATAAATCTTGGCAATTTCTGAGAAGCCTTGTGTTCTCTAGTGTAAATCAAATGCAATTTCAGTTGCTGATTCCCTGCGATTAATCTATGCGATGCTTTATGTGGGACTGGTAGCACTTCCCTGCACTTTTAATACTAGATTAAGTAAGTTAGAAATGTAAGTAACTTAGAAATTAAGTAACTTAGAAATACAGTAAGTTAAGTAAGTTTGAAATACTCAGAGCTATTTTTTCCTCTTCTCCTTGATCTTTTTTGTTATGTTTAGGGGAACAGCCAATGATGAAATGTGCAACTTTTACATTATGTACTATATGGAAGCCAAACATGCCGTCTCATATATGACCTGTACACAGAATGCAAACCCTGAGATGTTCAGGAACATACCACAGGAGGCAAATATTCCTATTTTGGTCAAGCCTGATATGCTAATCCTGGCATATGGACATCATGAAGGTGAATATAAAACCTTGGAATCCATTTTATTTCAGCTGTTTTTCATGGATGTGTTTGCTTTAAGGTGCTAAATTTTCATAGAAAGGAAATGGAGTTCTGAATAAATCCCTTGTTGCTAATGATGGAGCAGCATGAGCATCCACTTTAGCAGGGATCCTGCTTCTCTTTTGGAGGGAAAATGTCTGCTGTCATTTTTCATCCTTTTCATTGTCATCTTTTCTTCCAACTATCAACATTTTTTTTGCTTGCTTGTTTTTAATAGCTACATGAGTGATGTAACCAAGACAGTATCATCTTTACTGTGCCAAATCTCAGTATGTTATACTAACAGTCTCTTCATAACGCATTAGTTCCTGTCCATTTCTTGTGAGGCTGAAGTATGATGTTTTCATAATATTCCAAGTCTTGCTGCCTTGATGTAAACATTTTTATGTTTGTGTGTTTTATATTATAGGAATGTGTTTATATTAAACACTATTATACCTACATGTTGCCTCAGCAGTATTTTACAGGAATAAACTGGCTGGTATATCTATATAGTAAAAAGTACAGTTCCATGCAGGGCACTAAATATCAGACACAGTATAGTTGCATCAGCAGCTTGGAAAAATAATAAGTAGTTATGTAAAAATACTGCTTGGGACAGAATTACATTGCTGTTCATTCTGGAATTAATTCTCTTGGAGTCATTGGGCAATCCATTGCATACTCTAGATACTAAGACTCCTAAAAGTTAGGCTGTATATCACACCAGATATTAAATAATTGGAGGATTATCTGAAAACCACAGAAATACTTATCATTTTTTTCAATGACTTCATTGACCTGGGATTGCCATTTAAATTGGGTTTTAAGCCACTGATCAAATTGGTTTAGATTACCCTATCCCAAAGGTTTTATGATAATTAGAGCTTCATGCAGAATTTCTTGGCAATTTTATGTCATGCAGATTGTCTTCAGTTTGATTTAAATAAATACAATACCATACACTTCAGCTGTAGAATGGACTACCTACATAGAGATAGATTGGCAGGTAATTGTATAGGTCGAAATTTATATCGATACCCCTCTTGTTTCCTTGTTAAATGCACAAATCTATATCTTTTATTTCAGTTGTTTTAATACTGCATTTCTTGATGCCCCCAGTATAGACAAATAAAATTAGCAAATGCCAGGAAGGTGGTTTTTTTTTGTTTGTTTGTTTCTGTTCTGGATTTTTTTCCAAAAATGGTGATCAATTCCTTTCACTCAGAGGTCAATATATTCTGTTTTTTTTTTATTTTATTTTACTTAGAGAGCAAGGATACTGATAAGAGTTCATTGCTGCAGCAGCCCAAAAGAGAAGAGGAAGAGGTATTAGATCAGGGTATGTACTTGTTTATTTCTCTATCAAATAAGGGACTCATAAATTTAAATACTGGATAAGCATATCCTGATTGTTAACATTTATTGTAGTTTTATCTGTTTTCCTTTAACAAATACAAATTAACATGTTCTGTGTGGGTAATAATATTGGATGTTATATAACAATTAATCAAAAATTAGTCTACTGCTGGTTGTCTCTAGCCTTGCAGGTAAAATATATTGGTGCTTTTTCCTGCACTTTTAGTTTAATTTTCTAAAGACAATTACAGTTTATATCTGTAGGTGTCCTAAGCAACACAATGAAGCAGTGACAGTCCTATGGGATGAGAATTCAATAACTGTTCTCTCATGTGATGAATTGTGTGATCTGCCATTAGCCCTTCTCCTGCTATTTCTTAGTTTGCATTACTATGTGTGTGTCAGTTTTAATGTATGTATGAATTATATGTTCTCGTGCCTGAGTACTAATCCAACATGCAATAGCTTGAGCATGATATGTTTGTGTTTAATGCTGAATCCTTTTTCATTACCTTTGAATATGTATATGTATATGCACAAACATACCTGCACAAGTGCATACTGCATTTGGCTGCAGAAAAGTCCATGACACTTGTTTTAATGCTTCTAGGAGTATGCTGAATGTTATTTAGATATCAAAGATGTTTTAAACTATATTTTAAAGTTCTTGGGGAATATATGTCAATAGATACATATTGGTTTGCTATCAAGTTTTTTTTTCCCTCATCAGTATTCCTTGCTTGGTACTAGTTTGATACTGGTTTATCTGAACATTGTTGAGCTTGAAAGAGAATAATGAATCAGGACTGCCAAGAAAGAATGGATTTATAAAATATACATGAAAGGCAAGATTCTGAAAAGCATATTCAGAGTTAGCCTTTTTCTTGTGGAATTTAAATAGTAAAATTCATTTTGCATTTAGTGAGAGGAAAGATTATGCCAATGCTTGGTGCTTTTGATAACTTCTCCCAAAGGGGCTAGCCACTGTATAAAGTTAGCTCAAGTAATTAATTTAGTTGCACAAAATGTAGCTTCCAGAGTATTAGAGTATCTTGACTAAAAGCATCTTAAACTACCAGAGACAATATTTACAACTCTGTATTTAAACCTTACCCCAGACTACTCAAGATGAATGCTTAGAGAAATAAATGTAGTTCTAAAAATCATGATATACTCTCCTTGATTTTTAAACTCATTCCAGAGGAGAATGAGCTAGCCACTTATAGATCAAAATTTATGCTGATAAGCAGCTTTATGCTATTGGTAAGTGCATTAGTATCTGATTGAAGTTCTTGTTATTGGTGAGTTTGACTGAAGTCATTAATGTTTGAAACAAAATTAGCTTAAAACAAAATTATCTTTTAAAAAGTCCTTATCTGGCACGTTTCTAAAAGGTAAATTCTCCCATCATTTATAGTGACTTAGCTCTGATTTTATGTCTGACTTATGTGCATATAAGTAGATATAGAGGAGGAAAAATAAGATGGAGACACTTGGGGTTTTATTCTTTTCAAAGTTGTATCGCTGTTTTCAGAAGTGGGTTTTGGCCCTACAAGCACCTAAGCCGCTGGCAGGGTACACTGGGAAAATCAGGTGGCTGAAAGTGATGCACAAAAATCTACCTGTAAAAACTGCATGCAAGTTGGAGTCCTGCTTCTTGGATGCTTTAGTGGGGCAAAGTGGTTGATATGATTGCATTGCCAATTTGCCCATATCTTCCATTAACTGTAATAAGCCTGTGATAAATAGATTGTAGTTCGCAAGATAAACAAAGTGATAAGAATAGTTAGGCTGGCCCCAGGTTGTAATTTGCAAGTGACAAGGATGCTAAGCTTCTGTCAACTAGGGCAGAAGCAACGAACAAGGCCAAACTGCAAAGAGTTATTCGCAGAGCCTGGAGAAAGGTGAAAAGGCCAGCGAGGAAGAAGAGCAGCCCCCATCAAGAAGACCACCAGGAGATCTCAGAGACTCCCCCCAGCAACAAGGAGAGAGCAGGCGTAGAAACATTGTAATGCGTCAGAACTGGGAATCCAAACTGGGAGGAGACTTTTGGGCAACAGTAAATAAAAGGTGCTTTCATGGACTACAACGCACGCGCCGTTGGTAGAGCAGAGACTCCCCGGCTGCCCAGCGCTGCTTGCTTGTTATTTACAATAAAGCATACTGATGAATTGATTGGCTCCGATAATTTGTCAGTCTATAACAAGCCTGACCCAAATCTGAGAGGTCTTAATGACATGAAGGTTCTCCAGGTTGGATGCACGCGAAACCCCCAGCCCTTGTGCATGCCCATATGTGCATGTCACATGCAGAGGTAGATAAATACTTCTCCTGAGGTAAAAGCCATGGAATATATTTTCCATTTATGGTCTGGCATGAAAAACTTTATATAAAGGAGCTTATCTTCAAGACACGAATCCACGAAAACTCAGGCTTTGATTAGTTCTACTGCTGCTGAGCTGTTGCTTAGTAAATTCAGCCTCTGATTAGCTCTGAAGATAGCACTTCAACGGCTGTTTTTTTTCCATAACCCTGTGTTTTGCCTCACATATTTTAACAATTTAGTGTTTTCTTTCTCCTTGATGACTCATTGTAGCAGCTTCATTTTTCCCTTCTTAGCTTCAGATAATGGAAATAAACACTATTACTTCTGAAATTCTGAAATACTATTTAAAAAAAAATGTCCTGGAAATACTTCCAAATCTGGGGAATAGAAAAAATAAAGGGATGATCAGTGAGACAGTTTGGTACTAAATCTGTGTATTTGTCTCAAAATAGAAGTTGTTCCTAAGCTTAAAAAGAAGAAAAAAAATGCTACATGAAAATCTTTCTGCCAGCAATGTTTCTATAGAATGAAAGAATAGATTGAATATTGAATGAAATGAATATGTATATAATTAATATATAAAATGAAAATGGAATTCCTGTGTATAGGTACTTTCTCCTACATACAGTCAGTGTATTATATTGACATCTCCAGGAGTTACGATGGCTTTTACTGTAACTTCTCAATTCACACGTGAATAAATTCTGCCACCTTCGCACTAATGAAAAACGTGTTAATAAGCCATGTAAATATGTTGAAATAAATGGCAATCATCACAAAGTCAGCCATCATTCAGCGTGAGCAAAGCCCACAAAGCTAAATTACTTTAATGTTGAAATTAAACAAAACTTACTTGCCCTAATGAAGCCGACCTTGTTATAGGGCTTTTGAAGCATTAATGGCACTGTCAGGTGAGCAAAGGCTGTCCAGAGAAAGCTAATTATTATAGAAAATGCAGCCGGAGACAGTTCCCCCTTCCTGCAGAAGCACCAAGTATCCTCCGTTCAGCAAAACGGGTATTATTTACATTTCTGTTCATCAATAGAAGCATGAGTAAATTGGATTCAGTAGGTGGAGTCCTGAAAAGCTGTTATCTGTTCATAGCGTTCCCCATAATGTCCGCTAGCTATCCCTTCTTTCCTTGTGGGGAAAAAAAGACCTCTGTGTGTTTCTTCCTGTTTGTTCAACACCCTCCCTGCTGTAGCCCGGGTGGCATCGTATAATCAGTCTTTCTTCTCAAAGGTCACCGTGAGCTACTCTGTTCCCAAGATGCAGTGGATATGACAAAAGTACAATTTGTAGAAGGAAAACAGTGCATGACCTCTGGTAGTTAGAGATCTTCAAACACCTTCAGTGAAGCAGCACAATCTGACAGTGGTGTTATGCTAACTAAAGAGTTACTGGACTGTTGCACCTTGTGAAGGAACGGACTCAGTCTGGGGTGCAGAGTGAGACAAGTTTATTTTCAAACTAACTTCTTTTTATACTTTCTTAACACCAATGTTTCAAAGCTTACAACCAATCAGCAGCTTGCCACCTGAGCGGTTGTCTTGTCTTTGTTTCCACACGGGGCGGGGCGGGGGGGGGGGGTTTTGCAGTCCTCCTTTTTCCGCTCTGTCCACCATCTGCTGACATCCTTGGGCTTAACTATCTGCTAACAAGGCACTATTGTCTGTGAACGAGTCTCCACACTGGACAAAAAGGGCAACAGGGGTTACATTGCCAAGACACAGAAATAGAAGACTACTTATTTAAAATTTGTAATTGTGTGCACTGAAATACTCTTCATTTACATAATTGGATAATATATACTCACTACTGGAATTGAAAAATAAGTTGAGTTGACCAACACTTATTGTAATGCTTAGATTTTTTTTTTTAATATATATATATATATATTTTGGACAGACACATGCTTCAAAGGACTTAGGTCTGTTTTGATAGACAAGCAGTAAGGCAGCCTATGGCCTGCTGCTGTACCTGGGAGCTGTACAGATGCAGTGCAAGGAGCTGTCTTAATGACCAACACAGAAGATGATAGAGGAGACGATTAATCAAGTGCCTGTTGTTTGTTGTTATGTCCGTTTTCCGAATATGGAAGTAAGGAGACAAAGACCATCAATTTGATTCGCAAATTTAATAGTTTCAAAAATTTAAAATTCAATAGTCTCAAAAATTTAAGATAATTGACAAATTTAATAGCAGCCAGATAATAAGACAAAGTTACCAGCTAGCTGGGGTCCGGGCTCTTCCCACGCAGGGGTTCCGCCAACGGACCCCAAACAGAGTGTGAGCAGACCTTTTACACACTTTAAGCAACCACCTTACTCCCCCTTCTTACCCCCTCCCTTTCCCATTTGTTCCTGTATCCTGTTTATAAAGTTCTTATCTTATCGTTCTGTCTTCTGTGAGGTATGCTGCAGTCTCGATGTCTTTATGGCATCGTCTATCATTCATGGTATGCTGCAGTCTGGTCAACTTTATGGCATCGTAAACAAATTCTGTCATTCATGGTATGCTTCAGTATTGACATCTTTATGTCAATGTGAGCAAATTCCATCATTTAACTCTTTCGACTCTTCANTATGCTTCAGTATTGACATCTTTATGTCAATGTGAGCAAATTCCATCATTTAACTCTTTCAACTCTTCATGCCCCTCTATGTTAATTTAGAGAATTCCTTCTCTGTTCCTTCAGCAACTGCCTTAGGACCAT
>VWPW01020258.1:0-56611 GCA_013389825.1 Crypturellus undulatus
CCTGCTTTCTTTAGACTTGGAGCAGGAGAGTGCAGGAGTCTGCACGAAGGCAGCCTGTCTCTGAATCTTATTTCTTCCATTTCACTAGGAGAGATCATGTGTGGACCTGAACATCAGGAGAATCCCATGTCAGAAAGCAGACTCACTGTGCTTTTGTGCCTGGAGCATTTCCCAGTTGCCTGAGAATATAGCCTGCAAGAAACTAGTTATTATATTATCCCTAGCGAAGCCTAAAAAGTTTGGAGTGGAAGCGATCAGCCATGTGATCCTCGGTTTGGGAGACATCCTTGCTGCCTGCCAAGCGACGTGCAGACAATCACGTAAAGCAGAAACGCACTCAGGGCCACCGCTGGGGAGATGCAGCTCCTGTTGCAGCAGCAGTGACTCACAGCAGCATTTGCATATCCTTGATCAAGAGGAAAAAAAAAAGAAAAATGACGGGGAGCTGAAGGAGGGCGGGCAGATAGGGAGCAGCCAAGAAGAAGAAAGGTGGGGAAGGCTTTCCTCTCTGGGGACGTGCTGCTCTGCACCTGGGTATGTCTGCCCGGGCAGAGCCCCCTCACCTCCCTGCTCGCAGGGCTCCTGTGCAGGCTTAGACAAGCCAGCAGGGATGGTGGGACCTGGCTCTGCCCTGCCTGCGCTAGGGGAAACTCTGGGGCTCTGTGCTTCAGCAGGGCAGACTGTGCACAGAATGGCAGGGTTACCTGTATACTTTTACACCATTGAACTAAAAGAGATGGATGTTTAATTTCCCCTTAGCCTAGTTCCCAGGAGTTGAATATTATGAGGCTACTGACTTTTGAGATTTTCTATTAAAGGAATAATTGCTGAAGCCCTGTGAGGTTTGAAATAAGATACGGTGTTGTTTTCACACACCCACTTGCACACAAAGCAGTTTTGCTAACTGAAATTAAGATTATTCTCCTTAATTAACAGAGACCATAAAAAGAAAGCTACTGCTTAGGATGTAAACTGAGAAAGGGATGGAAAGAAGCCCTGACAGTGACACAAATAAATGTTGTAGCACTTCAAAAAGGCAGCTCAGTTCTTTAACAATTAGATTAGGATAAAAGGGAGCATCCGCATCAGTGGAAATGCTTTTCTCCTCTACCGTGGTGACAGACACATGTGTCCAGCTACATAAACACGGAAGGGGAGATAGGCACGTTGAAAGGATTCGTAAGGCGCAATGGAGCGTGTTAAGTTTCTGCTACCGACAAAGGGCTCGAATCCTCTTTCAGCTGGAAATCCCATCACCGGCAATGCCTCTGGAAGGAAGGGCTGGCGCTGCGTTGATGGGGAAGGAACCGGCAGTCGTCCCAAAAGGGCTTTAGCTAAAGCAGAAGGAAATGCACTTAAGTGCAGAGGGTGTTTGCAAAACTCCTTTACACCTAATTGAGATACTGAAGTGTTGGGGGTTTTTTCTTTTTCCTTTTTTTTTCAGCCTGGCTTTCTCAGGATTATTTCATACATCTATGACAGGGCAGACAAGACAGTTTTATTATTCCCATGTTCTCCCTTTTGCTATAGGCCTTGGATTCATGTTTTCTTTGCTGCCCATATGACAGGTGAGTTTTTTTTCCTAATGTTAATGCAAACTCTGCTATGAGGATGTGTTGCAACTAGATATTTATCTGATTGAAAGAAACAGGATGGACAGTTTATAATCTTCACGAGCCTCATCTTTCCTGTTGCACCAGCAGTGCTGGAGGATGCAATCACAGAATCATAGGAGCATTGAGGTTGGAAAGCACCTGAGATCATCTAGTCCAACCTTCCTGCTCAAGCAGAGTCACCTGTACACATTGCGTCACCATAGGAGGCAAGAAATATATATTCTTGCCTCAGAAATATATATTTCTCGCCTCTTGTGCTCCAGTGTACTGGCCTTTCCAATGTTTGTTTGCTCGATGGTCTCTTCACTTTCTGTGTGTGGCAAGCTTATCCCTCCCTGTTCTCTTCCTATTCCTTTCCTTCCTTCCCTTTTTTGAGGCCTTTGAAAATATTTTTGGAAACACAGGAAACTCAAAGGAACCTAAAACCACAAGAAAATAAAAAATGTCTTCAGTTTCAAATCCTCGGGTTCAGACTTATGTCAGGCAAAGAAACAGCATGGAATTTGCATCCTAGCTCCCTGAAGTTTAGTGATATTCTCAGCATTTTGAAAGCAGGGTATAGACTGAAATGCCAGGTTCCATCTCAACCCATCACGGTCCCAGTTCAGTGTGACAGAAATGCCTACTTTCTTGCATCTGATCACCCAGTGCATGAACCTTCTAATTTTATTTGGGAGAAGGAGAAAGTGAGTCAGTTCATTTCACCACCTTATCATTCTCCACCTATACTTACCATTTGCCGAGTTATTTCATGTATAACTGTCCTTTCCATAAGACTTCACTGTTTGTCATGTAGATACTTATTAACCAAAGGTAATCATCTGGACACGAGTGTCTTAGCTTCTTATCTTTTACATATATTATGATTGTTGTGCATATTGTGATATGCACAACAAAAAAGCAACCTACATTTGCACATTTTCAGAACAATTTATGGAGAAGAAAAAATATAGATTGGGGGCTGTTTTATTTTTAAATCCACAGATCTTATGAAAGACTGCCTCAGGGGCACAGACTGGGAACTCAGTCTCAAAATGCAGCTGTGATATGTTAGCAAATGCCTATGTCCATGCAAAATACACATTGTCAAAAAACCAGCTGTATGCATGGAGTTTTGCCAGCAGGTGCACTCTACTGTAACTGTTTGCATGCAGAGAGTACTCAAAACTTAGCTATTCTCCATCAAGTTATTTTGGTCTAAGATTATAGGCCTCCTCCCTTACACTATCCTGTACTACACAGCGTAGTGGAGCATCACAGCCCTGTTCTGTGCCGAGCTAGTGGATCCTGAAGTCAAATAGTCAGCAACGCACTGGGAGTTGTACCTGATCCACCAGGTTGACAGCCACATGCATCGGGTATTTGAGCAGGGGGGACACCAGGGCAGTGCACTGAAGGTCTACACCTTCCAGCCGTGCTCTACAGCAAGACTCTTGTCCACCCACTTCATGAGCCAACCGTTCGCACACATTTGTTATCACGTGCCTCTATGATTCATATGTCACAGGGGTCCTTGGGCACTCGCCATTAAACCCTTGTGTGAAGAACAGAACACCGCAGAGAAAACAGATGATTACAAGGGATAACCTGCCTTGAAAAAGAACAGGGGATACCAAGCAGAGCACCCCAGACAACACCCAGCAGCACTGGAAGGCGTCCAGAGAGCTGGTGGACATGGGTAGAAGCCAGCCCTTGGCTGCTGTGACCATAGTTCCACCTCCTGATGGCAGAGATGGCAAGGGGCTTGCAGAAGAGGTTCTGAGTTAGTAGGACAATTCAGACTCTCCAGTTCCCTGTGCAGCTCCTCTTACCACGTTGCCCTAAGTGTGGCCTATCCAGGCATTGTTGCAAACCTGCAGTCACAAGGAAATCTTTCCCCTAAGGCAAGACAAATCCGGTTTTGCTCCTACGCTCTTATTCCATTCTCCCTTCATCATGAGTTCCTGAAAAGGGATCACATGTATGTGGAGGTGTTATTATTAGTAAAGCTGCCTACATTTTTTTTCAATTAAAAAATTACATTTACTCCTCTTTCTGCACATCGATGATTAAAATTTTTTGGTGCTTTTTTCTTCTTAAATACAAAAATGCTCTATTTTCAATTCCAGAATCCCAAAGAGCAATCTTCATGACATTATTAAAACAAATATAACAAGAAATACATATAACTGTGGGGGAGCAGTTCTGCTCATAAGGATTATGTCAAATCTGTCCTGCAATGGCACATTTATGAGCTGAGGAAAGAAAAGATGTAGTCTGAGGGTATCTTTGGAAGCTGTAGTTGGTGCTCCACTTCTGCTGCTTTGCAGATGACCGTGGCGGTGCTGCTGAATGCAGAACGGCGCAGGTTTAAGCTAATGAGACTCATTTGAGTAAAGGAGAAAAGTATAAAGAGCAGCGTCACACAGAGGCTGCTGTTTATTGCCAGGGCAGTTGAGGGTAGTCAGGCATGCACATTGGATTTACATGATGGATGCCACAGAGACAATAGATCCCTTCAATCCACAGACCGGAGCAGGGCAGCCAGGGCCAGCTGCTGCCGGCAGGTTGAGGCCACGAGGACCTTGGATGAATATCCACGTCCGTTTAACCTTCAGCGAGTCACAGAGAGGGAAAAATGAGCAAAAAATACACTGTCTGTGCAGAACTGCAACTAGGAAAAAGAACACCGGTTTTGAACCTCAGGATTCAAACAACACAGGAAAATCTTGTTTTTTGCACAAGGATAGTTAAAACAAATCCTTACCTTTTACTTGTAGCACAGTTAGTCAAGTACCAATATTAACCACTTTAAACCTACAAAGGCATATCAAATGCTGTTGCAAAGGCTCACAACTGGCATGTTTGAGAGATTCGTGCTTTCAAGATACTAGTCTCGGAGGAAGACCAGCCTACGCACAAACTCTCAATTGGCCAGTGATACAGCTCACGCTGACAAAAAAAAATAGTTCAAATCCCCTCCCAGATTACATCAGCTATATAAAAATATATAAATGGGTTCCTAAACAATTGTCTATCTTGCCTCTCCACAGAAAGTTTTTCTGGTGATATTGCTATTTTGGTTCACATTATGATTCCTACTCACTGTAAATCAATGCAGCAAAGTCAGCATATCTTTGTATTGCAGATCTGCTATCACCTGGAAGTGCAGAGTAGCATGGAGATGTCTCCTGATGTGTTTGGATGAAAGTGAGGTGTGGTCCGACACCAGTTTAGATGGTACCAGCTGAGGCCTCGCTGGAGGGTGCTCTGTGTTTCAGATGTGGAATCCCTTGTGCACAGAGGCTGCTGCTGTAGAAGATGGGAAAAATAAGGGATCTCTGCACAAAGAATTTGCCTGATGTGTGCTTGTGTTTGGAGGATCAGGACTTTGTGTGTCCATTGAAAACAAACAAGAATAGGCCAAGAAATATCCACCTCTTGACAATTTCTTTTCACGTGAGAAGAAAAATCGCGATGCTCAAGCTGCTGCTAAGTGATGTGGAACACAGGACTGCAGCCTTGTGAGGCTTGAACATGTTTCATTCACCAGGACGTAACTGTAAGAGCGAACAAACTGGACTGGACAACATCCAGGTTTGACCAAAAGACCACCTCCTGGGCAACAATCTCACGACTTGGAAGCACTCACCCAAATCTATTTGTCACATGGAGAATGAGTATGTAATTCTGTTTCTTTTGGATGTTGCTCCTCATACTGTTTATAATGAAGACTAAGAAAAGAATATTGTTTTAGCCAGGCCACAAGGAATATGAGATGCTTATTTTTATTATATTCTTCCTACAGGTTTGCAATTATTTTTGCTGGCAAAAAGTGATTTGATTTTTTCATCTTTTCTAATAAAAGAAGGAAATTTTATATTTTTTTCTCTGGAAAGAGTAAAGGGCCCATTATTCTGTTCTACCTTCCTGTTACATGCTGAGCATTGGTGGTGAACCAGAGACATAGCATATCAGATTGCAGGGAGAAAGTGAAATTCCAGTGCTTAGATACATTTTTCTCTGTTTTACTATTAAATCAAAGCATAAAACTGTCCTCTGATACATCAGTCTTCAAAAAAGAATCAGAAAGTTTTAAAACAAGCCTGTGGAGCACCTTGGCTTTTACTTGATGCTTTGTCAAACACCAATTGATCAGCTGATGGACGGAAAAGCACTCTCTGTGCATGGATCTTGTCCTGCATAGGCTGTGGACTTCTCCTACAGGCATAAAAGAAACAGGATCCATTGCGTTGTCTCGGGTTAAGTGA
Source organism: Crypturellus undulatus (assembly GCA_013389825.1). Classification (NCBI taxonomy): domain Eukaryota; kingdom Metazoa; phylum Chordata; class Aves; order Tinamiformes; family Tinamidae; genus Crypturellus; species Crypturellus undulatus. Next base: position 5,867 of record VWPW01020258.1, read on the forward strand.
TATGATATGTGAGCGGCCTGCATTTGGGTGTTTTTTCTCTGACATGCTATACATTAGATGCAAATAATTTCTTCGTGGAAAGGACAAGTGTGTGGGTTATGTGGTGGTGAGAGGCTGCTGGGCCATATCCTGTGGTTTCTCTGATTTCCTCCTAAGTGAGCTGGTGACGTTCTCACTTGGGAAACCTCACCTCTCCTTCAGAATCTAGTTATTTGGCCTGACAACTGCACTGTACAGTGCCANTGCTGGGCCTCTCACCCTTCTCTGATTCTCACCTCCTTCTCTGATTCCCTCCTGAGCGAGCTGGTGACGTTCTCATTTGGGAAACCTCACCTCTCCTTCAGAATCTAGTTATTTGGCCTGACAACTGCACTGTACAGTGCCAACTTCTACCCAAGACAAGCTCATACCTGGCTTCAGCAGCGAGCAGTGACCTGGGGTGCTAGTAAATGAAGATCTTAGATGCTGAAGAGTTTCTTCTAAACCTAATCTAAGTACTGGTGATACTCAAACAAAACCTCATATTTCTGACAATGCAAACCAGCTTCCTCAAAGGATTAACTGCACAGAATATAGGACATAAAATACTGAAATAGTCTGAGAATCAAAAGCTGTGAAACTAATAAAACACAATGTCAAAGTTGGTCTGATTTAATGTTCATTATTTCATGTACAATGTTACAGATTAAACATAATTGGAGTAGTTGTACAAAAAAAAAATACCCTGTAGACTACTAACTAAAATATTCTCTGGACGGAGGAGATCTCTTCTGAAGAAAATAGGGACATTGAGCCTATGTTTTCAAGGCTGTAGATTACACCAACCACTGAGCTACTGGCTAAAGAGCAATGGTAGATACAATGGTGATAAATTTCATCAGTGATCATTTTTTTAACTTGGTGTCTAGTCTGAACAATCCAGTGGGGAGGGCAACACTTCAATGGTTCATGCTTTTTCTAAGGAAAACAAACAAAAAAGTAAGGGGGCAGAGGAGCAAAACAGTGTAGTATAAAGGGGATGGATATCAGGAAAAGGACTTAGTAAAACCAGAGCAAGTTGTAAGGTTCCAAAAAAGTCACAGGGCAATGTACCAACATCAGCACTGGAGAGAACAGGAATCCAGGGACCCGCAGGGAGGCAAGTCTCATTGCAGACTGCCTGTGTCTGCATGCCTGCTCTGTGACCAAACCCCACAGCTGAGAAAAGCAAGAGCTGCCAACCTCATGGATCATGGCTTCGGTCTGAGGTGTCACTGGGCCCTTCCGAGCAGACATTTAGTTGGAAGAGCAGTTAATGCCATGGAAAGCATAAAATGCCAGTGGTTATATTTGTCTTCAGAATTAGACAGCAATTTCTAGTGGCTCTTGGTACTTTGATTGTGTTTTCCCTCTGTGTTTATAATTGATAAATGAAAAGGAAGCCTAAGCTTTAAAAAAAAGTCAGTAGCCGCTCTCAGTTGCACTTGCACAATCACAGCGAAGGCCAACTTTGACTGTAAATGAAATAAACAGCTTTGCTAACTATAAACCCTGCCTTTACAAAACAGTACCAGGAATGAACTGTTTGTGGCAGACCTCTGGTCAGGTGAACCTATTTAATGAATAACAGCCGTGAACAGGCACTCAGCAAAATTTCATGCGAAGACAAAGGCTCGGCCCGTCCTGGGACAGAGTCAATGGGGGAGTTGTCGTGTTGACAACGGACACAGGGTCAGATGCCTTTCCCGTGCGTTGCTGAGACAGCTGCACTCTACTGCACTGTTGGGAGAAACAAGAATAGTCGGCCTTGGTCGTCTTTTTGTTTTGTTTTCCTTTTTTCTAAACTTATCTATGAAGTAAAAGTGGAATTAGTCTCTACCAGAAGGCAGGTCAGTCACTTGCAAGCAATGCAAAAGCACCTATGCAAGATAATCCATCCTGTCCTTAAAGGAGTGTCCAAAATAGTTGAATCACCCTCCAAAAGTGTTTACTTTCTCTGCTGATCACACAGGGAGACTAGAAAATCAGTTTGCAGTAGATACCTAGTGTTTACGTAGTTAAATCCCATCCTTGAAAGTCCTTCTATTAACTGCAGTGGGAGATAATCAGAGCCCCTTTCATGAGAGCAGATGTTATAGTGAAACCTAGCAGCTCGCTTAAAAGAAGCCCTTGAAAAGCCTCTTCCTGCCCCAACTTGAAGATCCCTGCCGTGCCACACGGGGAGAGGAGCGCGTAGCCCACCAGGCTGGGCTGGCGTGCGCATGGCGAGGAGCCACGCGCTGCAGGCCCGTGTTCATCCTCCATGTTCTCGCTGTGAGGAGCAAAGCCAGGGCCTGGGCAGCGGCCAGGAGCACGAGGCATGACCTCAGAACAAATTATATCAGGATCCAATTAGCCGAAGGCTCCGAGTAGCTCATACAGAAACCGAGCATCGCTTTCATGAAGTTAGAAAAATAAAGAAAAACCCCAGTGATGATACTAATGCTTGTTGGTGCTTGTGTTGCTCCTGGCAAGGAAGGCAGGATCTGCCCGGTGAAGCTGCCAGGAGCTGCACTGAGCAGGCTTTTCCCCTCTGATTTGGAGGGAGAGGAGAGCACAACCCTCTCCTGTTTCTGATTCTCTCCATAGCAGTTCCACAGGTATCGGAGATGAAATTTTTTTTCAGATGTCACCCCTGCAAGACAGACACCCAATAAATTACTTCTAAAGTCAATAAGGTTTAAAAAATAAAATAAAATTCCTTTTTTGTGGATAAAATCAGTTGAAGACATTCTCATATCTTATCTTCATTTGCAGATAAACAAGAAGCATCTTAATACTTTTAGCAAGGTGAGCAAATACAAACAAGAAAGAATAGTAGTTTGGCAACATGAAATATGCAATGTTTTAGGAGCGCTCTCTATAAAGATTTCTTATCAAAATTTTATAATTTTATTATTTTTATAATTTTAATGTTTTAATGCTTTAAGTACATTTTGCTTTAATACTTAATTTGTTTGAATTAAAATCTGTTAAACACAGGTTTCATAGTCCACTTAAAAAAAGAGTGAAATTAAAGCATGATAGGAATGTACATGGCCAAATTAAAATGTAAGATGGATATAAACTGAAATCTCAGATCTGTATGCAGCGAGCTGAGGTTATAATTTTGACTCTTTATTTCAACAGAGAAAATTCTAGATCAAAGGAAATGTCCTGAAATTTGAATTCCTTAATCTAAATATACCTGAATAACCTTGAATAATACCTAGAGTAATACTCTTGAAACTGAGAGTGAAGAAAATTGGGATTTGAATGAGACTTTGAAGCTTCAAAACTCCCACAGCAGAACTTCATAAATGAGTCCCGTGTCTCCTTGTGGTTGCTGCTTTGGACCCAGTCCAGTTTATATTAAAATAAATGAAAAGTTTCCTGTTGATTCTATGTGGTAAAGGACATAAAGGTCAGTACACAGCTAAGACTCCAAAATCAACCAAAAATCATTTCTACTTTCAAAATCTTTCAAATATGTCAAAAATCTTTTTATGATACTTAAATGTATCAGAGCTGTCAGGCATGATTTCTTGGCCACTAAAGGCCCCAGTGAGCTGACATATCTGATTTGGCTGAGGTGTTATGGGTGAAACCACATCTTCTAACCTCACCTTGGCTATGTGCACTCTTACATCTTCTCTTGTGGCCAAGAAGTGCCCAAGCTGAGTCATCAGTGCTCAGCTCCTACATTCATCAGGATCCAGGAGCTCAGCAAAGGTTTCCATGCAAGACCCAGTTCCTTAGACCCTGTTCCTACTCTCAGAGCAGCAAGTCTCACATCAAATACAACCAGGATTCCTTTCCTGAAGACAAGCTGAGCTCACCCTCAAGTTGAGCTGGTGCCCAATGTAGTACCAAGTCTGAGACTGAGTGTGAAGGATAGGCGCCTGGTTGATTGCTCATGCAGGACAGCTGAGGGCACGTGCAGAAGCTGGTGTGTGAACCGCCCACCTGGGAGGTGCTCAGAGACCACCTCAGAACACTGAACTTTTGCAATTACTGAAATCCTGTTTTTTCTTCCACAATCCTTTATCGCCAAAGGGTCATCCTCAAAGATTTTAGGTGCAGTGTTCAGAATGTATCCCTGAAGCAGTCCAAACATAAAAGGAGTAGAGGACAGAGCCTAACTGGCTGACCAAGAGATGTAAAAACATTTCCTGTGAGTAGCTGAGAGCTGCACAAAAATAAAGACAGTAAACAAATTGCACTTGAAGATTAAGATGACCCAAGGCCCTAATAAATGCCTGACAAGATTGGATTTTTTTTTTCCTGAGATCATGCTGTTCTTTCATTCTGGCTAAATTTATTTAGCCATATTAACATCCTCAGATATATTTTATGCACAGTTTCCATGTCCTAGAGCAGGCCAGCCTTTAAATATTGCATCACGAGTGGATACCTCCTTGTTTGACCAGAGAATGACATTCCTCTCCATCCCAAATAAGTATAAAATTTTCATCTCTTTGGCAAGAGATGCCAGTTGCTATGGCCCATTGCTACGGCCTCAGCCACTTTAAGTGTACATGTACATAGGAGTGTGAGCAGGCATGTGTGCAATTGCACGTGTGTGTGCCCAAGAGCTCTGTTAAAATTAATTGCCTTGGATCACACAACCTTCTGGGTCTGTTTACATTCCTGAGGCAAATTTCCCAATATATCTGCAGCTAGACTGTTGCAGAGCCTCTAAACACAGGGCTTTGGTATGCTATCCACCTTGCCCTGCGCAGGTAGCTGTAGAGAACATTCAGTGCCTGCGGTGAATAAATGTGCCACTGATATAAACATAGCAGCAACATGCTAATACACTCTACTGATGCTACTTAATCTTGAGGATAATCTACTGGATTTTCTGAATATGATCTTAATATAGCATGGGAAGGAGGAATTGTTTCTTTTGGAGCGTGGAGAGGAAGGCAGGTGGAGAAGGAGAGGAGGTAGAAAATGTTTATATAGTGACCTCAGTGCTGGCAGAGGATGTCTACTTGCAGGAAGGGTTATGCTGAAGAGTGCCAGTGTTGTGAGCTGAGCAAGATCTGGGTCAGGGTATGGGATAACTTGTAGTGTTGTGTGCTGTGCAGCACTCATTCCAGATACTGAAAAGCAGCAGCTCTTCCTCCTGCACGACAGCAGCTTGGGGTTCCTGGGCCACGATGCCTGGGCAGGGCAAAGATGGGTTTGGGTTCTCCTAGCTGTACTTTACAGGAAAAGAAAAGAAAGACCTAAAGAAAATGAGAGAGAAGCAGCTCTAAAGCCCTAGACACAGAGGCAGTAGCTTGAATAAAACTTAGGAGATGGACTTGTTCGAGGCAGAGTGTCTGGGTATGCAAACAAGACCTGCTCTCTTTCTTTTCTGTTTTCTTCTGCTCGCAGACAGGGTTATGTCTGAGGAATGCCTGATGCCATCACCAGGGTGATGGAGTGCACCCCACATTTGGCTAAAATCTAAAGTAAAAGTGGTAACAAGAAGTTACACTCTCTCAATGGAATATATAGTTATATACATATATGTATGTATGTATTTGCTTTTTCTTTTCAAGAGACAACTATACAAGAGCTGTGTTAAATGTAAGGTTGCAAAGTACTGCTCTATGTTATCTAACCCAGCTTACCAGGCTTCCTAGTGTTGGGGATAGAGCATTCAAGAAGAAGGTGAGTCACTGGTGTTTATGCAACAAGTTGCTTACATAACACCTTGTCCATTTTATTTAAGACCAGGTAAAGAAATGAAAAAATCACTTCAGCATTGCGGAAGTCTATATTTGATTTGTGAAGAAAAGGTCGCCTATATATGAAGTTCCCTTTATTTTGAACATTTGTAAGGCTGAACAATTTTTATTTGTTATTGGTTACTTTTATAAGTACCTTTATAAGAACCTAGAAACTCCAACACTCAGGAGGACTCCATGGTGCAGATTACAAGGAAGACTCTCTCCACTCCTTTCCAGCCATTCCATTAATGCCACCCCATCTCAGCCCACAGCTGCAGCCTGTGGGGCTCTCACATAAAGCCTGAGTTTTATTTAAAGCTTGAGTGCAGGCAAAACATATATTGAGAGCTGCTGCCACCAGCTCCCTATGCCTCCTGGGGCCCAGCCCAGGGCTCCTTCCATTGCATCATACTGGAAATGAAGGAGTTTGAACATTACAGCAAGTATGGCATGGAATATTGCCATGGTGTAGGATGGAAGGTATTGAGGGGGAGAGAAACAAAAAAAAAAAAAAAGAAAGAAAACAGGCAAGGGAACCAAGCAACCAAGTGAGGGAAAACAGCAAAACAACTGGCAGAGCCAAAGCTGTTTCTGTTTGTATTCATACATGTAGGGTAGCCTGCAATAGTGGAGGCCAAGAACGTAAAGTAACTAATCTCAGGGCTCTCTGTTACTGCTAGCTGGGACCAAGCGTAAGTTCCTTTGTTAGGGCACTAAGACATCCTTTTGCAAAGGGTATTTCTCTGGTGAAATAGCCCCAGCCCACTATGCAACTCCAGCCCCGAATAGAAATTTCTCCTGGACCAGACTGGCTGGATTTGGAGATTTGTCCCAGTGCTCTTGACTAGCATAGTAACCCAGGGAAGTAATGGCCTGAAGTGAGGAAGAAATGTCATGTCTATGCCTGGCTGAAACCCATCTCAAACTGTACCTGGGAGTATGTATTACATGAACTCTTAGGAGAGGTGAGCTTCTCTTCTCCAAGATGCTAGTTTCTAGTCTTTCCCAAAGCACCTCTGCACAAGAAATGGAGGTTGACTGATACCCATGACTGAATTCACGAAGAAGATAGGGCTAACTAGAGATTTGAGCCCCACTCCTTTTGAGGTAAGTGGTTGCTGATTACACCTTGCAATTTGGTGCCAACCAGGAGACAAGCTACTTTCCCTGCTACTGCTCAGGAGACTTGGTCTGCTATTGCACTTGGACTTACTTCCTTGCATGTGTTTACTCAGACCAGTCACGTGCTTGAGCAAAGATCAAATGTCTGGTGAAAGCCGCCTGGAAATCAGTTATTGATTAAATTCTCATTATCACTTGTAATAGATAACTAAGCTAGGAGAGCTCTAGGGCACGCTCCATACAGTTTGCCTGGGGATGTGGCAAAGCTTGCTGGCATGCTGAAGTTAAGTACAGTTTTATTGTGCTTCGCTTTTTGCTTGCAGGCATTTATGACGGTTAAAAATGTAAACATGTAAATTTGACTTCAGATAAGAAAATCTATCTCTAAATAAGTGGTAACTACCCAGCTGCTTTCTATGTATCTGCCATCTTGTTCCTTTGTTGCTTTGAAGCACATGCCTTTATCTGTCCTTTACGGTTTAATAATGGCCACTATAATGATCACCCAGGCTGCAGAGCAGAGCTGTGTGCAGAGCTTGTGTTCTTCAGCACTGAAACTCCTATGGGTATGCAACAGCAGCAAGGAGAGGGATGAGCACGAAATCAGGAGGAGAAACCCCACAACAACAAAAATCCTACAGGGTCAATTTCAAAATGCCTGAATTCCGCCACCGGCAGGAACTTGATTCTGCCATCCCAGGACCTGGTCTGGAAGGGACAGGGGAGGAAACAAGGGCAGATGTTCTCAGACCTGAGGCACAAGCCAGGTTCATATCTGTCAGTGCCTGGAGCTTCTGCAGCAATGCAAACACATAATCAGCCCCTAACCGAAAGGCCACACCACTTATTCAACCAAACTGCTTAACTGCGCTGTTTACTGGACATCACTGCCTCCAGGGACTGTCAACCCGTCCAAATCGTCAGGGTCTGACCAAAACTAACCTTTCCTGAAGGTCGCTTGGCTCCTGGTATTTTGAAATCCTAGGCAACTGCTTGGACTGTCCACTGATTTCACTTGACAGACCTGATGGGAGCAGACCCACATTTGTTGAGAATCTGCCCTGGCATTTCTCAGAAGCTGAAATGTCCTGTAACAGGATTCATCATTCTTTAAAAATAATAATAATAAAAAAGCTTCAGGCTGATTCAGTTAAGGGGAAGTATTACTTCCCGTGTATTATTTTTAACCAGAACAATGAGCATTATTATATCCTTTGTTGGAGCTGGTAAGTGGGAGTGGGAGAAAGCAAGTCACAAGATTTACTTACTAGGCTGATTGTTCGCTGGCCTCTTGAAAACACCCCTGAAGCTGGAAGAGAAATGCTGAGCTTTCAGCTTTTTTATTCCTCTGCAATAGGAATTATCACTGTATATGACTGATAGAGATACGGGTTACAGAGAGGAGTCATTCATGGCTCCCAGAAAATTATTCCCTTTCCTCTGTACCCCACAGAGGAACAAACAGGACTAGAAGATTTCCTTATATTTTAAGGAATCTGTTTAATCTGTTGTTTGACTTTTCTGGAATACTTGGTGAAACAAAACCAAAAACAAGACCCCAAAACACTGAACACATGGAGCAAGGAAACTTGCTGCAGACCCGGGATGTAGACATGCTGGTGTGTTCATTGCGAGGTAAGGAACTGCTCTTCGGATTTTCCAGTGCTCCTAATGTCAGAGAGCCATTTCAGAAGCACGTGATACCGGTGCAGGGCTTCAGATATGAGTGAGTCAGAGGAAATATTTCCACCTGCTAGAGCTGGAACGAGGTACGTTAGCATGGGGCATGCTGCTAAACGGGAGAAGGGCCAAACCTTGCCCTGCTGTGACTTTTCCTCCATCCTTCACTCCATCATCAGCATCCTGGCCGCAGGTTCCCACTCCATAGGGCAGGGTGGGCTGAGAGAGGACCTCGTGGTGACACCAGGCATCGTCTGGTCATCTTTCTCCTCCAGCTCCACACCCAAATGTTTCCACACTTGTTCCACAAAAATAGTCTTGACTTTCCCTTCAGAATCTGACTTGCTATGCAGAAGTCCCCCTAGTTGGAAAACCTCAGGATTTCAATGCTGAGACCTTGGGCAAATTCCAGCAGCAGAAAGGGGCACTGGAATGACTAAGCCCCTGTTTTTCTCATCTTTGAGGGCTGCTTCTAGTCCATGTTTAGCCCGAAGCAACCCCAGCTCCAGGAAGCAACTCTGCGTTATGAAACAAAAGTCCATTTGGAACGGGGAATCCAGATCTTTTCATCTAAACAAACAAACAAACAAACAAAAATGCATCTTTGGTGAATTTGGAGGTTTTCTTCTTGATACTTCTGTTGTGGATTGATGAATCCTTCAGTCACCCTTTCCTAAGATATCTTTTGAGTCTATGTATCTGTCTGTTTTCCCATGAAAGGCAAAGTTTTCTCTGAAGATTCCCAGCGTGTTATAATCACCACCATGAAGCACCTATGGTTTGTTGCAGAAGCACAAAAACTCCCCACTTCCACAACATGCCATGAAAGGACTATTTCTCCTATACACTACAAAGCAGATATCTAGTAATCATGAATTACTAAATATTATTATTTATTATTAATAATAAATAATCATTATTACTGCCATGTCCTTATGGGGATGGGATTCCTCCTCAGCTGACTACCTGTGGTGGTCTGTATGAAGAGTTTACTCTAGCAAGGGCACGCTCCAACTTAATGGTCTTTGATGGGAGCAGTCACTGGAGAAAGGCACTGCCCCAGGTACTGTGGCTCCACCAGCAGTTTTCTAGCTGCTCTTAAAGAGTGGGAGGTCCTAAGTGAAGTATGAGAGACAGGAGAGCAGAGGAGGGTAGCATATCAGGCATCGTGCCAGGCATGTCTGGAATCCTTTACATATTCAAGCAGAATGGATCCCTGAAACTGCCTGACCCACCCAAAAAGTATTTCAGGAATGAACCTGGGATTCTGAGTGAATCTTGAAAGCAATAGCCCAGTCCTCAGCAGGTGAGACTCAACTTGCTTCTAATACAGAAAGACCTGAGACAAATCCCTGGGAGAAAGCTCAAGGATTGGTGCCTGGAGAAACTAAATTTCAAAGGATTGATCTCCATGTAGAAACCTGTTAGATTGGGTTGGAAATTATACACTTACAAGTAGGTTTTGAAATAGCTGTGAGGATTTTACCTTCTCGCTATGAATTTCACAGGAGGTATGCTAAGATGTAGCACACAGAGGAGCTGGTCTTTCCTTCTTGCAGAGAACCGGCTTCTCCTGTGGAGTTCTGTGAGTGAGGGCAGAAAGCCAGGATTTCAGGCCACTGCATCATTTCTTCAGGGCATTCCTCATTCTCCATGGAAGTGACTTGTTCAGTCACAGCTTGATTCAGTAGGATGCACCATGCTAGGAGAGGTGGTGTGATCTGTCCTGCCTCAGGCAAGCTCCAGCAATGGGCAGGGGCCCTGAGCAATGGAAAGCAAGCCCACAGAGAAGGGTGGAGAAGGAGGATTTATTTCTCTCTTAACCCAGCTTTTCAGTTTCTTTGGATGAAGCTCTTTGAAGGCAGGAAGAACAGCATGGCAGCCAGAAGTTTTTTGTGAGAAAGTTTGCTGCAGGGAAGATTTACTTGCTAGATAACAGTTAATCTAAGTAACTTGCCTCTTCCTTACACTGAAGGTTAAAGATTTGTTGCCTGTCGTTGAATTCCAATTTACAGGAATGTTAATTAATGCTAGTTGGAACTTCCAATGAAAACCAAGGGACTTGAGATCATATTTTATTACTTTCATCTTCCCAGAAAATATTTGCATTGCAAATATATTGGTGATGATTCTCCCACGTAACACTGAAGAAGCTTTGCATTTCTGAAGGGCTTGAATATTCCTGAACTAGCCCATTTCTTGCAGGTTTTGTTTCCACAAAAAATGACATAATCATTCTAAGTGACATCTTTTTGTATAGTATTGTGCATGCCATGGATTCATATGGTAATTTCCTGAAGAATCTGTTCCATATTCATAAGTCCTTCATAGTATCCCAGGCTACATGTATAGATCTTTATATCCCAGTGTTTCCTGAATTCTGCAGTAGATTGAATATATTTCTCCCACACACATCATTGAAATATGGAATTAAAGACAGCTCATCTTGACTACCTCTGAAAGACGTTTCTTTCTCCATGCTCCTTAAAGGACTTCCTGTAGTGCTGCTGCCCAGAGGTAGGAGAATTCTTTCAGGATGAATTCAAAAAGTAACTATTTACTTATTTAAGAGAAATCAGATTCCCACCTTACAGTGACTTTTGTGACACTGATCTCTTAGCCCGTTGACAGTTATTCAAGAAACAATATGTAAGAAAAAAAAAGAAAAGAAAAAGGAGGAAAACTACTTTTTTATTATGATAATAACATTAGATTCATCTAAAAAATGTCTATGTATGAAAGGTGGTACACTCTGCTACTGGCAGCTGTAAAACTGATATTTAACTAAAAGGCCTGTGTCCTGGTTCTTTAGGAAGGAGATCATGCCCTCTTTTCACCTTTGTCGTGTGCCCAGGCAGAGAGTTTTGTTGACGGAAATCAGGCCTGCAGACTTCGTAGATGAAATCTTTCAGAAATGTTTTGAGTCCCAACCTGAACAGTCATAAATCCCTTAATCCCTTAGCTCAGAGTTGTTCTGTGTCATTTTTGGTATTAGTATATGAGCACTACATAGTTTATTGCTATGGTTCTGGTATGAGTATTTTACAGATGGACTCGATGATCTCGAAGGTCATTTCCAACCATACTGATTCTATCACTCTATGAGGAAGCTGCTGTATCTTGATTTTTCATGATGACGAAAGAGGTGTCTCATTTCTTCAAGAGCAGCAGGGTGAGTCACTGAACGTGGTGAGTTCATTCCATCCACGTTTGAGGTAGTGTCAAGAGATCACCTGAGTCTTTTTTTCTTGACAACAGAAAGGCAGCTTGAGGGTCAAAAAATAAGTTCAAGGGACAAAAGCAAGTATAGAGTGTTTTAAAAAGAAGGAATAAAGAACGTAGAGAGCTTCATGGGAACCACCTAGCAGAAAAGAGTGTGCATTGTTTATCAAGAAGACAAACTGCTATTAGGGAAGGTAAAAGTCACCTGCAAAATCAGAAAATTTCACTCAGGATATGACCCGAGGCCCTCACTTCTGGATCTCCTTTGGGTCTAGGTTTGTGTTTTTTATCACATTGATATGTAACTAAAAACAGTGATTTCAGAACTCTTGTAAAAAAGTGCTGTGTGCTGGTGTGTGTACATGTGTGTGTTGCATCCTCCCTCGGTGCATCTCCCAGAATGGGAATGGCGGATAAGAACACTCTGAAGGCTCCTCACCAGGTCCAAGATTGGCTTAGGGCAGCTCTCATTTGTGAGTGTACCTAGAGTCTCAGGCAAGGGAAATGCTGAGATTCTGCTGAGAATCCACTTTGGCTTAAATCAAACTGAGGACTTGGAAAGGCTGAGCCCCAATGGGGGTCTGAGCTTGAGAAGATAAAAACTGAACCTAGAAATGCTTTTCAGATATTTACCAGGAGCAATCATCTCCAGATAGCAGCTCCTAGGCTCCGAATAGAGTTCTTGGAGCTGTAAATACATAGCTGTGAAGTTCTGCTTCTGTCTGACTTTGGCATGAACTGGAAACTCTTTGTCTGACTCTCAAATTCTCCCAGGGTCTGATTTCAGCTCTCCGGAAATAAAGCACGGTTAATAGCACAGGGTAGGAAACAAGGAGGAAAGTGCAGGAAAAGTTGAACATTAACAGATTATAAATCGTATTAGGTTTGGTGGGCTCTGTGTTGAGCTGTGTGGTACTAGAAAATTAAGGTGAAATCACGGTGATGAATCAGCAGCTGACTCTGAGATCTACGAATTTCCCTGTGAGCACGTCCATCATGTCTCACTCGCCCATCATGTCTCACTCCTGCGGCTGACACCTATTCACCGCAGCACACACCTTTCATGTGATATTTCCAAGTTTAGTGCTAAAAGGAAAACAATGCTGTTTGGCTTGTTTAAACTTGCTGAACCATTCCCTTTCATCCTCCTTCTCTCCTTCTCAGTTGTTCTTAAGGATTGAGGTCTATCCCCACGGAAAGGTGCTTCTGGCCAAATCCCTTGACCAACAATCCGTTGTGTTTCATTTTCACAAAAACTCATTGTCTTACAGATACCCTGAGCCCTGGCTGTTGCAGTCCTCCAGATCAGCCTGTGTGTACTAACAGGTTCTGAGAGGAAAGCCACAGATTTAAGAGGAAGTGTCAGGGTGTCACAGGGTGTCACAGGGATGACCTGAGTCACCTGATGGACTCAACCAAAGGTATCCACTAGGTGTAATGACATACCAGAAATTGGAGAGAAAGGGTGTATCAGCAGCAGGAAAGCTAAGGGACTCTACATAGACCTGTAGAAATGCATGACTAGCTTGTTAATCACTGAGTAGGAAAACATTTTTATTTTTGTATCTGCTGGTGTCTCCAAACCACCAATAGGGCTGATGCTTCATGCTAATTTCTGGGTGCCTGGGGAGTACCTGTAACCTGTGGTTACTGCCTGTAGTTTCTCTGAACCCTCGCGCTAGGTCCTCCCTCCCACTCCGTTCATTTCCAGCCTGTCTTCACAGTTTAACTATGGAAAACCAGAACCAGCCACCAGGAGCCCTCCCTCCCAAGCGCTGCTTTTTCCCCACTCTATCTGCACCCAAGCGGGGAGGCAGCTGCATGGGCAGCTCACCAATCTATGTTGAGATGTTCTGCAGATGATCTCACAGCAAACCTCAGCCTGGACACAGTGGGTTGACCTGGGAGCCTCCCCAACTAAACACTAGTAGCCGCTTGAGTCTGCTCTGCAGAGAGGGAATAAGCAGAAAACAGTAACTTTGGAGCAGTCTCGGCTTCTGTTGTCAAATGACAGTCGTTTCTGTTGTCACCAGAGTGAGGTGGCCCAAACAGGCTACCCCACAGCTCAAATTCTCTTGTCCTGTCTTGCATTCACCCTGTCTGTCTTACTGAGGGCCATCCCAAATGGGCAGGGAGCCACTTGTGCCGTTGCACCATGGCAAGGCAACCTTACCTGTGTGCATGCTCTGGGGCAGGTGCAAGCGAAAAGGTAATTGCTGATCGGAGCTTGGTTAAGTGAAATGCCACCTGCATATTTAACTGCAAAATTAACACGCTTCAGCCTGACAAATATCTTTGCATGTGATTTGGGTACGCAGCAAAAAGCATGATAAGGATCAATCTGTGCGACTCTTATTAGCTTCTCACTGGGGTCAAAGGTTTTCTTGGCATGTTCTGCGGAGCCTAATTTCTGCTTGTATTGCAGACAATTGCGCTCCACTTACTCCTTATTTATCTATCTGTGCTCTGTGACCAGATTACTAGCGTGCATCCAGCAAATGACAAATGGAAAACTACTGACCCCGTTTTTGTGAGATGTCCCCCTCCTGTTTACTCTTTACCTTTGCCTTCCTGATCTAGTCAGGCTGCAAAGCTGACTGCATATTAACAGACAGAGTTAATAAAAAAACTGGATGTATATGAAAATTATGGTTCCCTCTTGTCTCATTAAGAAGCCGGTGCTTTTCAGGCAGCTTGATAAATAGTAGTGCTATAGACCTAGGGCTGTTTTTGTGGTAGATGGCTTTAATTAGCATGGCCAGAAAGAGATAGGAGAATTTAAGAATCAGTGCTGGGAAGTGAAAAGCTAATAACATCATTGCCAGGTCAAGAGAGTTCCTCTCTCAAAAAAACCCTCAAAATTTGCCCCAGAGTTCCAAAATATGTTGTTTCTTGATGTTTGTGGTCAGTTTTTTTTCAGTTTACAGGAAGATGTCCATCTACCCATCCTTGCATTCCCTCCCTCCCCATATCCTTCCCTTAATATCTGCTGGCTTCTAGCTCTGTGCTCCCAGACTCAGCCAACAGCCCCGAGCAGACCACAGAAGCACTGCTGCTCTCATTTACTTGTAGGTTCCTGGCTTTTACTTTAGGTATTCCCATGTCCACAGCCTAACACTGTGCTGGAGGTGATGTGGGTGAATGGAGGTTTTGGGGCAAAGGCATCCCTAACTGTGAAGGTGGAAATCAGATGAAGAAAGACAGAGATAAAGAAGAGTTAAATCTGCTTAAATGTGATGTGAGTACCCAGAAGAGCGTCTTCTGAATTTGTGCAAAGTTATGACATGGTGAACTATTTTCACAGCCACTTTAAGGGCTGCAATTTAAACACACACACTCAGCTAAGAATCCAAACATGGTGAGGGCTGGAGGAGACAAGAAATGCCAGAAGGAATCAGAGCAGGAGGATGGGAAGGGACATGGATAGGTCAGGCCATCCCTTTCACAGGAAGAGATGTATAAAAGGATAGTAATGTTTAACATCCCTGTAGTATAGATTCTTTTTAGATGTTCAAGCACATTGTACCCAGCTAATTTACTGCTGCAGTGCCCAGGGATGGACGGCATTGCTGTAGGTTGCACATGCAAAGACACAGGTGTTGACTTGCCCTTATTCACACGAGGCGTGATGACAAAACCAGGAACAGCAGTCTTGAGTCTTTCTCTATGGAAAATATCTCATTTAAAGCTCATGGCACAACCAAATGCATTTATTTCCTTGCTTTTCTCTCAGTAAGTGCAATAGTCCATGTAAGCATTAGGATAGAGCAAGGCGAAGATGTGTGCATAAACTAGGAACTTCAAAGATCCTTTCCATCTCTCTTTTTTTTTTTTTTTTCCTGTGATTCTATAAAAGGTGGGAGGGGAAGAATGATGGAAGACATTGAGAGAGCATGCAATTTGTGTGCAAAAGTAAAACCCTGTTGTTGCATACGGGGAGAGGTAAACCTATAGTACAGTGCTGCAGACAGGAACTCGCCAGACTCAGTTTTGATAAGCACAGGTCTGCACTTTCAGGGATATTTTATTTTATTTTATTTTATTTTATTTTATTTTATTTTATTTTATTTTATTTTATTATTTATTTTTAATTTATTATTAAAAAAAAACCTTATATTTCTGTGTATCAGTGGATTTGGGATATAGCTGCTGTACTCAGAATGGCTACCAAAGGAAAGTCCTATTCTGCTGCGAGAACAGGTGTATTTATTTCCCATCCCAGTAGTTACTTATTAAAAGAAGATAAAAACCAGGCAGGTATTGCAAGGGAGGACTAAACAGTTAAAACATGCAGGTACGCGGGTATGTACACATCCAGATAAACATCTGAGTTACTGATTAACTCTTGGCTTTTGTAACTCCAGCAGTTCTTAAGACAGTTTACTAGGAGACCAAAACACAGACCCGTGCCAAAAAAGGCCTTAACCTTTAATAACACCTATTGCTTTGCCTTGTGACACGTACCCCTGTGCTGTGACAACGAGGACAGCACTGCCCTCTATTGATCGGAAGAATCTGGACCTCTTTCCATGTTCGCAGTTTCANTTTATTATTAATAAAAACCCTTATATTTCTGTGTATCAGTGGATTTGGGATATAGCTGCTGTACTCAGAATGGCTACCAAAGGAAAGTCCTATTCTGCTGCGAGAACAGGTGTATTTATTTCCCATCCCAGTAGTTACTTATTAAAAGAAGATAAAAACCAGGCAGGTATTGCAAGGGAGGACTAAACAGTTAAAACATGCAGGTACGCGGGTATGTACACATCCAGATAAACATCTGAGTTACTGATTAACTCTTGGCTTTTGTAACTCCAGCAGTTCTTAAGACAGTTTACTAGGAGACCAAAACACAGACCCGTGCCAAAAAAGGCCTTAACCTTTAATAACACCTATTGCTTTGCCTTGTGACACGTACCCCTGTGCTGTGACAACGAGGACAGCACTGCCCTCTATTGATCGGAAGAATCTGGACCTCTTTCCATGTTCGCAGTTTCAGAGTATATATAAGTTCAAAAAGCAAGAGGAATCCATGTAGGACAGGATAGTTAGTGGCTGCAAAACACAACTGCTTCCACAGTGTGCAAAAAGCAGAAGCTGAAAGAGAGGAGAAGGAATAAATGGCCTGTTCAGTGAGCCTCAGCATCTGCCCAAGGCACGTGTCTTGGGCAGTGGAGCCTTTGGTGTGACCCCGTGTGTCCAGGCTTATCTGCACAGGTGAGATAAGGTCTGGAAGGGAAAGGGGGAGACTCAGGCACTTGCGAAGCAATCATGGTTAGTGGAAGCATTGCAATATAATCAGCAGGCTGCAAAATGGGNTTCCACAGTATACAAAAAGCAGAAGCTGAAAGAGAGAAGGAATAAATGGCCTGTTCAGTGAGCCTCAGTGTCTGCCCAAGGCACGTGTCCTGGGACAGTGGAGCCTTTGGTGTGACCCCGTGTGTCCAGGCTTATCTGCACAGGTGAGATAAGGTCTGGAAGGGAAAGGGGGAGACTCAGGCACTTGCGAAGCAATCATGGTTAGTGGAAGCATTGCAATATAATCAGCAGGCTGCAAAATGGGCTGACTCTCCTCTCTGAATAAGAAAGAAAAAGGGTGATTTACAATGTGCTCTTTGGCTTCTTCCAGCTGGAGTGGCTTGATGGCCCTTCTGTGCTTAGCAGCTCCATGCAGTATGGAGTGTCACCTCAAGTAATATCTCTCCCTCACTGTCATTCTTGTCATTGTGACTAGGTAGTGTGGCCTGTCACTTGGTTTAACTGTGAACATTCGTGTGTTATGTGTATAAAATAAAGCCCGGAGTGGGTAACAATCTCTGAAGCTAAGGAGTCATTTCAGCTGAATCTGAAGCTGGTTCTTCCTTATTGCAGCTGGCTGGTGTATCCCAAACTCTCGCAGGGATGTGAGGAAAGCCCTGAACGTGTGGTGTGATGCAGTGTGACAGCTCTGCCTCGCAGAACTCCTGCCAAAGCTTAAGGAAGATGTGACACAGCCTACGCAGCCTGATGTGAGTGCAGTCGATCAGAGTCGCTCTGCAAAGGGACTGATCCCACAGTGCCCAGACCTTGGCCTCACTCGGAGCAAGTAAATCTGAAGGGACAAGCAGAAGCTCCAAGCCCTGCAGGTGCAGACAGGTTGTCTGGCTGAGGAGATATCTCAGCGCTGGTGGGAGCCAGGAGCCCATGGGACACAGCAGAGCCACCACAGCGAGCAGTTCCCACGGGTGACCAGGCGTTAAGCGCTGCCCTGTGAATGCAGTTTGAAAAGATGCAGCTCTCTGGTTTTGGCTTTAGCTTGCATCTGCCCAGGCTCTGCTAATACCCCGTGCTATTAAACTGCAAACCACAACAGCCACTGAAAAATACCCAGCCTTGTTCACTTTCATTAGCTGTCACAGGAGGCAAAACGTCCACTGCTGGGACCAGTTCATTCTGCTGCTTGACCTGCCTTTGCTATGCACTGCTTTAATTTCTTTTTTTTCCTAACGACTTCACAGTAAGGCGCTATTTTTCAGGTCGCAAACAAGCAGCGGGGTGCACGCTGAACAATAGCGCGGAGTTTGGCAGCACGCAGGTTGCTCATCTGTGCCAGAAAAGCTTCTCTGATGGCCCCGAGTTCCTCTTTCCCCGCCTCTGCCAGGGGCTGACATCAGGGAAAGAAAGAATACAATTGAGAGCCATCAGGAGTAACGTCCTGTTTATTTTCCTGCTAACAGGATTCTTTTCAGGACCTCTCAAAAACGGGAGGGGGAGAAAAATCTGAACAAAAAGACACGTTGGGATTTCGTTAGGTTTTAGTACAGAAGAGACTAGAATCAGGACCAAAATACAGGACAGGGGCAGGATAAACGGGGCTGTGTGTCATGTGTCTCTGTCTCTGCTGCTGCCCTCCTGGGAGAAGACCATAAAGAGCAGGAGAGGCTGCTCTACTGGAACCAGGACAGCGTAATCTGCTAATTATGTTTATTATCATACTGCAATCCCCTACATTTAATTATCGCTGGCCCCTGTAGCCCTTTGGAACTACCAAGCAAGAGCAGTGCTAGAACCGGTGCAGATTAAGCAGGGGAAAAGGAGGAGATTTGGGCCCCTCACTAGCATTGGCAATTGCAGTCTGCTCTTGTGTCAAATGATGTGACTGCGCAGCTGCCTTTTCCTTGGTATTTAGGGTGCAGCTACACGAAATGGATGATTCAACACAGCAGCTCATTGCACTCCAAGGGCCAGGTCTTTTTCCCTCTCCTTTTGCCCTCTCCTCTTCCCCTGCCCAAACTCACACCACTGCAGTCCTTGCAGCAGATCTCAATCTCCTTGACTGGGAAGGAGTGAAAAAAATAAGTTTCAGAGTGGCTGGGGTTCTAATATCTTAGATTTTTTTTTTCCTATTCCTTAAGAAATGTGGTTTAAAACCTGCTGCTTTCGCTTTTCACAAAGAAGATCCTAGGCTGTTCCTGTTTGGGAAACCGGTTTTGGCCTATCCCTTCTGCTTGGTTCTCAAGGGTTCGCAACAACTCTTGAACATGTCAGAGATGTCTCATTTCTGTGGAGACCACAAAATGCCAAGCCATGGAGGAGACGAAAACAGGGCATCCTCTGTGCAGACAGGGTTCACAAGGGAAACAGGAGGCCAGGCCCCCTGCTCCTCACCGGGTGGTCCCTGAGTGGCCTCTGCCCCTTCC
Organism: Crypturellus undulatus; assembly: GCA_013389825.1. Lineage (NCBI taxonomy): Eukaryota > Metazoa > Chordata > Aves > Tinamiformes > Tinamidae > Crypturellus > Crypturellus undulatus. Next base: position 25,290 of record VWPW01020258.1, read on the forward strand.
CACAGTGGGGCTTTGCCTCCTCTTGCCGTGGCCGTGGCATGGTGACAGCTTATGTTGTTCCCACTGCTCTAATTGCAGCTTCTGTCCCTGCAATTACAGCTGCTGTAAATAACATCGATCGATAGCAAACTGATGAGCATCAGCCTTCCCCGAGGCTGCGGCAGGGAGCAGGGTACCGGCAAGGGAGTGGGGGGCTTTTCAGCTTTCAGTTCACTTCCTCATTATCTGGCCAAGGTCAATGACAACCCTCAGCCCGGACTGACACCAGGCTGACGTGGTGGGGACCTCCTGCTGATGGTCCAGCTGAGGTCCTCACTTTGCCTGGCAGCAGAGCATCTCTGTGGGTCCTCACCACGCTGGGCTGGCCGTGCTGGAGATGATGGGGAGGGGAAGGTGATGCGGGAGGAGGACAGTGAACCTGCAGCTCTCTCCTGAGGTCAAGCGGATATAGATTGAATTGAGAATGGAGTCACAGGCCAGATGGGAGAGTTTATGGTGCTCCCTTCCCCAGGGCTGTCTTGCCACAGCTTGTTTTATAAGTGTGCTATTAAATGAACAGATTTTTTTTGAAAGAGGAGTAATCCTTTCTGTATGAAAAAGTGAATGAAACCATGAAATGGCCTCTACACCCACATCCTCAGCTGGTCTTTTAACCTAGATAAACTACTTTGCTAACCTGTGCACCATGAACTGCTCTCCCTCACTCATGCCCATTTTGATAGCTGCTGCATTCAGAGTTGTTTTTCTGCTTTTTAAAATTATTTTCCAGCATAAATCACTTTCCATTGTTCCAGTCTAAGTATCCAGTGGAAAAAGCAAACGCACGCAGACTTTGCTTTTCATCTCTCCTGCCTATACAGAAAAGAAGGAATGCTTAACCTACTCTTTGAGCCAAAACTAACAATAACTGCTCTGTTTTGGGACTAATGATGTTGGTGATGGCTATATGCAGTGGGAGGCCCTACCTGACTGTTGCAGGCTGATCTTTTCCACAGCCCAGGAGTTCACCCACAGGCAGTCATCAGGTTTGGGCTGACTCAGCTTGTGTCTGCCCTGATAAATAAAGCAATGTTCAGGCTGAATGGCCCACAGTTGTCCTTTTAGTTAAATTATTTGCACATTTGCTGTTCTGTTTTTTGTTTGGGATGACTAGCACCTTCCCAGACATTCCCCATGGATCCATTGCTGGTACTTGTGGCTAAAAGTGTTTGGTTGTGTAGGTGGGAGCTGTGCCCTCTCACTTAGCATGAAAGTAGGGAAAGGGCCATGACTTGTTGTATTTTCTGGTACAGACATCACCTTCAATGCTAATTCAAGCCCACTGAAGAAAATGGAAAAATTTTCCAGTGACTTCAGTAGTCTGTGTCAAGTCCTAAATTGAATTCAGGTCAACCTGAGATCTGATCAGACCGATATCACATGAGCAGCTTTGGACTCATGTCAGCGAAACTGTCCAGATGAATTTTCAACATAGGAGTTAGTTTTGCAGAGTGAGGACCTTCTCAGAAACCAAGTGTGTGAGTGGCATGTGAGGTGTGAGTTTATAACCATAATCATGACATAGTCTAATCAAAATAGATTTTAGAAATAGATCTGAACCTAATAGATTGATACCTGATCTACAGAGCAAGCAAAGCTCTCATGGCTAAAATCTGTTAAACCCAGGCTTAAAGCAGTCTTTCCATACTATCTCTTAGCAGATAAGGATTGTTTCCAAAAGGAAGTGGAGCTTAATATTTTTTTCCAAGAAATATATTCACTTGTGTTCGGTGTTTTTGCACTATGTTGTAAAACTATTTTTTTTTCTTCTTTCTTTCTAACTTACAAAATTCTTCCCCCTCTGACAAAATTTTGGAAGGGGGGAAAGAAAAATTGGGAAAACAAAAAATAATCCAAACTGAAGGGCAGATGTGGAGATGTTACCTATGTACCTATCTATATTTATGCATATCAACTAGACATAAGATAATTTCAAAAGTTATTATAAATGATACTTCTTTGACTATTCCTGCTAATATAACTGACATGCTAAAAATTTATCTAGGTTGTAAGTTCTTGGATGTGGGAATCATTTTTGGTCCCAGTTTGCCCACCTCCTGGTACTGAGGACACTTCATTACTAAACCTCCTGGAAACTGCTGCCAAACAGTAAGAAGGAAAATGTTCTTTTTCTCTGTTATCTTAGTGACAATCTATGGTCCTTTTGCATGTTTTTTGGGTGATACAATTTGTTAGGATGCTGTGAGGAAGTAGTAGAAATTTTGACTGGCAGTTTTTGTTGGGTGTTTTTATTCCTGGCTACTGAACAGATCAAATACCTCTGATCAAGGGATTTGATTTGATCAAGCTCTACCATGCCATGCATCTTAGATAAAATTCAGGTGCAAAGAATTAAACTGGGAAAGGGCAGGGTATAGCATTTGCATAAATGCCGCATGGCATTTTTGTAAATCCATAAAATATGGTCCAGGAGATCAAGTCCACAAAGAGATGTCAGCTACTGCCAACAGTGTCAATTTATTTAGCGCTGGAATGTGATGGATAATTATGGCTAATAGGTGCAAAGATAGTTTTCAAAGCTGAATAATTTGTTTTGTTTAGGGATTTGGTTTTGATATGTCGTATGATTGCACCAGAGAGGTCAGTCTGAAGGGGGCTATAACCAAAGGAAACAGGAAAGACTTAAGATCTAAAGCTATTTTGTACCAGCCTTGAGGAAACCCTTGCTGTTGTAAGAGCATTAATATTTCTGCTCTTCCTGCGAAGTGCTGTCTGTCCTGAAGCCGCTGTATGCCAGAGGGTTTTTGCTGGTGGCTTTATGGAAATCCTTCTGTCTTCTGTTCAAAGCCCCACAGTTTCAGCTGCCTTAACCTAGCTGTTCCACTCGCAGAAAGACGACTTGCCCAGACATAGTCCCAGTGCTGCAAGCAGGCACAAGAATACTGTTTTACAGGAAAATGCTGCAAATGTGAAGTTCACCAGAGATTCCTAGAAACATTGCCTGAAAGGATCTTCTGGACATCTCTAGTCCAGGTAAGAATGCTCAGGGACAGACCATATTGACCATGGCTTTTTTAGCCAAGCCTCGATGTCCTCCAAAGATGGAGATCCCATTACTTCTCTAGCTGACCTGTTTACTTGCTGCAGTATATTTTTTAATAAGTTTTTTTTTCCCTCCGATGTCCCATCTGAATCTCCTAAGCTGCAATATATGGTCTGTATCCTTCTAATGACGTCTGTAACTACTAAAAGGCATTTGACTTGGTCATTTTTCCTCCCCTTCCAATAGCTGTAGGCTGCAGTTAGGCTGACATTTAGCCTTCTCGTAGCATATGAAACATACACGTAACCCTGTGCTGTGTCCACTATGTAATGACAATGACAGCCTCAAGGGGGTAGAAAGTTTGAAACAACTCGCCCTATGCTGTATCTCCTAGTGAGATACTATTCCAGATGTGATTACACATGGAATAAACTGAATGACTTCAGGGTGCAAATGCAGCATTTGTACATGGTTTAAAAGTGAAGGCTGCTGAGCTCAGTCCCGCACTGGGCATTGTCAGCCGATTTCTGCCAACAGCAAGAGAAACTGGATGTGCTGGACCCTTCCAGAAGCCTATGGGTAGTGTTGATTGTGTGATTTGGGTTATATGTATAAATCTGGCCATGCCTTGAGGCCATACACTGCTTTGTGCAGGGCCTTGATGGCAGTGGCACCTTCTCTGTCTCAAACCAGGCAGCCAAAATAGGAGCATAAAGTACAAACCAGCATTATTGCTTGAGTATAGGGAGAATGACCTCAACAGGAGGTCATCTAGGAAAATATCTCACAAACAGGAAAAAAAAAAGTAATATTATCTCATCCTACAAGTCTTGCCTCCCTAGAAGTAAGCATGTGTTAAAAAAAAAAAAATCAAAGCATTTGTTAAAATAAAGCTGCTCAAAGGATGAACTGATATTTAATCAATTCTCATTTAATTTAATCAATCCACAGGACTCCTCCTGAGGCAAGAGCCTGGTCCGTCAGCAGCAGAGCACCTGGGTTGTGGTAGACGTGGTCCTGCCTTCTTCCCATCCAGCTGTTCTTGCCCTTCCCAACACCAGCACCTAGTGGGGAATAAGTGGGGAATAAGAGACACCCTGGGGTTGGATGGTCACCCGCAGGGCTGGTCAGAGGACAGCACAGGAGGCAGCACCCCTGGGTCCCCAGTGGCATGTGGCCAAGTGGGACGTGGCTGCCCCTTGCTGGAGCCTGGGCACAGTGTGTGTGGGAGCACACGCACCGCTCCCAATTAGCAGCTAGACAGGGCTCCTGCTTTCATTGAATCCAGTTAATTAATTAGCTGCATTGATTGTTTTCTGTAACATCCTTGCCCCTCATTTAACATCTGGGTGCTACAGCTGAGAGCAGACAAATCCCAAACTACCCCAGTTAATTATATCGGGAGGATAACATGCAGCTCTTGCTATAAACAGCTGAGCAGCACTTGTAGGCTGCAATGGACCCTACCCCACGCTTGATCTGCCATAACTAAAGCCTTTTATATCTCTAGCTAAAATATATATGAGCGTTACCATATATTTGAAAGTCCAGAATATTTTTCAAGGAATTAGATTTCAAAGGAATATATATGTATTTGTAATTAAGACCACTACTACAAGATTAATACAAAAGACAGCACACACATAACTGGGAGTGCCACCGGCCATCAAAGGAGAGAAAAACTGTGGGAATAACCAAGTAGTGATCCAAAAAGTCCTCCTGGTGGGAAGCCTTAAGGGACGTCAGCTCCATTCTCAGGCTCCCCCATCCCTTCCATGGTCACTGCACTCCCACCTGCACCTCTCAGCTGAGTTTCACTCCGGTACCAAAGCAGAGAGATTTGACAAATAAATGCTGAGTATTAAGTCAGTGAAGACGCAACAGAGCAGTCAGTTCCCTGTGATGGGACACGTGCTGCTGCAGGAGGCTTGCACGCTCCAAAAGTGACTAACTCACGGGCGCAGGAAAATAGCACGCTCTAGTGGGGAAATTATTAATAGTTACTAGAAAATAAATCACTCTGCTGCATTGCCCAAGTACTCCCTGCTAAGGCAGCTGCACCTTCGTGTCTCGCTCCAGTTTTTCTCCTTTCTCTATCCATCTCCAGGCACTTATTGCATCCTCTGCCTCTTATGCAGGGGAATAATATACAGGTCAAAAGGAGCTTATCAAGCCATACCTATGCCCAAGATTTCCAGCTCCCTGGTTATCCTGAGATTTTCCTAGTAGAGACTCCATCCCGACTTCCACTTATTCAGGAAAAAATCATTTTTTCCGGTATTTTTTTCACATGCTTTCAACATGGGCTTAAAGCAGGCTGGCTGTGTGTGCTCAGCACAGCACAGGTAGGTGCCGGGTGCCTCACACACGTGTCCCCAACAGAGCGCAGGGGCTGGTTGTGTGGGTGCAGGAGGATGAATGCATTGGTAAGGGCAAGGAGCCCATAAACTTGGAGATTGGAGGGGTCCTTCTCCCTTCCCACTGTCACTGATTGGAAGATGCCATTAACATGGAGAACTCGCTGGCGAAATTGAGACCCTAATCACCTATTAGTCATAACCATTAATGAAACAGATGATGAAACACTTAGATCCCCAGCTCTGATTGAAATGAGTTAATCACATCTCACTGCTTGGAGACCTGTTAATTCTGTGTACATGCAGATGTTTCCCATTCCTTTGCTGATCGCTGGAAATAAGAAACGTTGCTCCAGATTCATTTACTTTCACTACTAAATCAGAAGCAGCTTCTGCAAGGGCATGTAAACTGCCTCACCTGCACTCCTGGAGAAATTCCTTTTTTTTACTGTTTTCTTTGTATCATGTGGTTCCTGCCAATGGTAACTGATAATCTTACCTGATCCCAATGGGAGCTATGGGATATGATGTTGGGCAGAACAAGTAACTGAGCTAGCTTGGTGCAGCTGCACTTAAAGAGTGGATTTTCTTACAAGTGGCATCAGTATTAACTGCTCTTAGCCTTAGGAAAAGGTCTTGGCACCCTCTGAATTTATACACTTTTAGAAGCATTTAGCTTATTTTAATCCTGTGTTTTAGGGCATGTTCCGACCTAAGGCCTGATCCCCTGCCATGCTGATATGAAAAGCATCCAGGACTTGTGTTTTGAGGAGCTGAATGATGCTTTGTTCACATGAGTTGCCCCAAAGCCACCACTGGCCTAATTCAGCACTGGCCCATGTACTTGGATAGGCAAAATAAATGGCTAAAATACTTCCATTTCAAAAGGTCTTCTAGAATTTATACCATTTTTATTTGGCCAATTTTGACCATTACCTATGTCTATTTCCTTGTCTATCTATTCAAATCAAAGCTTCAAGTCTGTCAGCTTGCAAAGTTCTTCTCCACAGACAGCTCTCTGCAGTCTTGACCATGAATCACTGGCCATCAGATGCCTTCTGGTGTCTGGTGGTGTAGCTCTTGAGCATCTGTTTATCACTGGAGTCTCTGATTATATGGAAATTCTGGGGAACATCCTGTCTTAGCAGTATTAGTGTCACCAGTCTGGTCAAGTTGCTATAGGGATATCTTGATGTCCTGCTGACCAAAGGCTACTTTGGAAACTCAGGAGCAAAGCAACCGTTACACCATCTACAGAAGAAAAGTAAATGGAAAACACAGAAATTTACCTCTGCAATGCAGGACCTATCCTTGCAGAACTTTCCACTGAGTGAAACACATTTTATTTGCCATTGCCTGAAGACAGTAACCTGTAACGAGTTCTGCTCCCTGCAAGACTGTATGAAAGGAAAGTGAAAACCGAGATTTTAGAGGTGGCAAGGGACTCTCTTGCCTTTTCATTTGCTGGGTTTAATTGCTGTCCTTAATGTGAGTCATCAAAGGAGCCCACGCCATGAACTGAAGTCATACTGTTCCCCCGTGGGTACTTTGTGTCTTCGGCTGATGCTATAAGCAAAGCCCTTTGCCCAGCTCCCGCGGTTGGTCCATCTGCCTGGATGCTGCAGTTGCTGCTGCAGAATGTTCTGCTGGTCCCTGTAGTCTTTTATCTATAGTTTTATGCAAGCTACTTTGCTGACAAAATCATTTCAGACCCGCAAGTTGCATTTCAGTGCATTTCTTGTGACTGGACATGAAGCCAAGTACAAAGTAACTTTCTAGAGCAAGCTGCCAGTGCTCTTGCTTTTCTGGGGCTGAAACTTTAGCTTTACTCTGAGAGGGGAAGGATTTGGGAACATAATTGTGGTGGCTTTCTTGATGGGGGAGAAGTGTGTCGGAAGAGGGGAGGAGGGATAAAGCTTCATTACACTGTTATGTGAAAAGGGAAGTGCTAGAGCTGGAAATATGAGAAGAAGATGAAGCATGGACATACATAAACAGTTTTGATTTGATTACAATAAAAAATTTATTTTGATTCATATCATACCGAAAAATTAAATAAATAAAATGTCCAAGAATGATTGAGTGAGACTCCTCACAATCAGAGCAAAGAAATGATTATCATAATTGACCATGTATTCAAAGAAAAATACAAAGAAAATCTAGTCATGGGGAAAAAAAGTGCTCAAAAGAATTGGCTTTGGTTAAAAACACAACGCACTCAAAGAGTGCCTTAGAGATTCTGCGGTGGTGGCAAACACAGTTCAAGAGTTTGAAGCCTTGGCAGCTTGTTTTTTTTTCCTTTGTTTTTCTTAAACAAAATAAATCCAGAGTTCCTAGCAGGAAAGCAGAAAGTCTTTAATTCTGGCAGTAGGAATGAATTGTTCCTCCAGCATCATCTGTTGGTATCTTTTCATTCTGAACGTTTTAGAGTGAGCAGAGAAATTGTGGAGATCTAACATGACAACAGTTAGTTGCCCAAAAAACTTTATTAAAAGTTCTTCTGGAATAGAAATGTGATGGGATAAACTATTCCTCATCCTACATATAGTCAGGTCCACTTTCTGCTCTCTTTATATTCTGAAAAATGGCATCAGCGGTGCACAGTTTATCCTTGCTGTCAGCAGAAAAATTAAATGCTAGACCTGACCAGTACAACATGAGCCAAGATACTGTGTACATACTGCCAGGCACAGAATATTAAGAGAAAAATTGGAAATTTAATTTGGACTGCAGAAGGATACTTTCAAAACAACACAACCGAAATTTAGCAGATCTTTAACCATTTTTCTCAACCCCCAAATGGCCATCTGTGATCAAAAAACAATAGGAACTCAGTACCAAGCCACCATGCAGCTCTTCCAAGTTTTTCTGAAAATTAAGAAAACAGCAATGAAATGTTTCTGAATTACTGACATCCCTCCATTAGAAAAGAAATTAAAGTATTTGAAGTGCTCATCCAAAATCTGGCCACAGGGTGAAGATACTGCTGCCATCTTCCACGGAGTCTTTTTTTATCTTTTATCTTGATAGAGCTGCTTTGCTTGAATCTTATCTGTTGTTTTCTCACCAGAAATATCTTGATTTACAATGATTTCAACACCGGGAATGTGTAAAACAAAGAAACAAGTATGATTCAGGTAGAAAAATGTCAGCAGATAAGAAGTTTGTTGAATTTTCTCCTCTTGCAACATGCAAGTGAGTAGTACTGTTACCCACCATCCTTGCATAAGGATCATGAACCGGTCTCTGGAAGAAGGCTGGAGAATCCTGCCCTTTCTATATTGCTGAACTGAAGGGTTACGTGTGTGCAGCATGGGAGCTCAGTTGCTTGTACAGAAATCTGGCATCCTTGGCGCTTCATACAGTGTAAGTCCAATAAAAACACTCATGTTGACAAAGAAACTGTAGGTGAGCGGTGCTGAGGCTGGGAATAGGCAGACCCCCACTGGAAATGGGTCAACAATCACTGAATCCTATTATCATAATATTAAAAAAACAGCTCCCTGTGGTCCATCATCTGCACTTTGTTCTTAGCCATACTTAAAATATCCTCGAGAATCAAATGTATTGATTTTTCCAAAATCTCTGGATATAAAATCTCCACTGTTACTTCCCTTCTCTCACTGCCTGCAGGAACTCATATACTCATACCTCCAGAGATGCACATAATTTGGAAAACTGGCTTACACTGTAGAACCAGCATGCGTAGAGCGTGTCCTTGTAGATGCTACAGTGAGAAGTATTCCTGTTATATAACTATTTTATATTGCCACCCATGTAATTTCTTCTTCCATTTCAAATAGAGACCTTGTAAAGAGATAGCACTTTCTAAATTTGTAGAAAAATAAGAGGAAAAAAATCCTTGAAACTTTTGGGCATTTTCCCATAAAAAAGGTAAAAGTTACCTTCAAAAATTAGCCTTGTTTGCATTTGTTCAAGTACAATATAGGAATGGTTATCATTAGTTTTGACTACAAAATATACCACATGGAAGATAAACTTTGGTTATCTTCTCCCCCTTTTATAAAAAAGTTTAATTTAGGGTTTGTCATCTTAAAAAAAAATACATCTGTTGCACAATTATAAAAGGCACATGTAAACGACTGAAAGAAAAAAAGTCCACTTCCCAACCTTAAACTGGATTGATTAAATAAAAATCAGCATTCCAGAGTATTTTCCATCAAAAAAAAATTAAAAATACATATATAACCAAAGAAGACAAACAAACAAGTAGCTAAAAAGGCCTTTTTTTTTCTTTTTTGCTGGAGTTTTCAGTATTCTTTTCTTCTCTCATTATGGCTGTATAGGAAGCAATATTAAATAATGCATGATCAGAGATGATTCAATTCATATTTCCAGATTCTATCAATGCAGACTGAGGCATCGGAAGGAAGAGTTACTACTCCAGACGTCATCACATTCTTGCTTCATACAGCATGAACCCAGAAGTAACAAAGTAAACTGAAGAGATGGTTCAAAAAGAAGATCAACAGCAGAAGTGAAATCATTTTTTTGAGGTAATCCTTACTATGATGTTCACAGCTACCCTAGTGGGCGTTAGATCGCAGAAGTTGTTTTTGATTTTTCTTCAAAAATTTCCTGTTTTACTCAAGGAAAGAATGGACACACAAATAGCAGTTCCTGTGTCCAAGTTTCCCTTAATTGTAACGGGCGGATTTTTCGTCAGTAATTCAGGAAATTCCTAGAGCCTAAGCAGTGATTCTGCACACCATTTATCCCCAGAATGGACTGGGAGGCCCCAGCCATCTGTAGAAGGAAATCAGGTGTGGCCAGGAACCGTCCTGGGACGCGCTCCGTGCAGTGATCGCCGCAGCAGTGAGACACACCAAATTCACCGCAGATTCAGACACCTAAACCTGCTTGGCTTCCAGATCTTCTTCACTAAATTCTGTCCTGCTGCATGCTGGAAATTGCAGCCCCCATTTCTCCCCACGGTAAACGTCATCTGCCCTTAAAAAAATTTATTTTTTCAATGGAGGCAAGAGTCAAAGTTATATTGAACTCAAAATCCCCATCATGGACACCCGTTTGCCGGAAAGCCCCTGCTGAGGGGTTGTTTTCCCAGTAGTGATGCCAGTGTCCTCTGCTATCTGCTCCAAAACCATACACATTCACCTAGGAAGGGAGAGAGAATTATTGTTATGGCTTGAAGAAATGTTGAAGACACTCTCAGTTTATCTACGGCCAGATGGACCCAGTGATGGGTCAAACTGTTCCTCTCCACTTGGTGACGCAACCACACAGGAATGAGGCCAGGCCTGCCCAAGGGGCACCCAAGCCTGAGACTATTACCAAGTCCGATACCTGAACCCAGACAGAAGAGGAAATTTCTATCCGTGACCTCTCTTTACCATTATGGGGAACACATGGTCCTGTCCCCTATGGACAGTGTCTGACCTCAGGAGGTCAGGACAATCTCCTTCCATGATTATGGCCATAAAGAGTGAAAATATATTTGCTCTTGCTCCTAGTTTTCAAAATAATAGCCTATGTGGAGCCATTTTTGGGTGCTTAATTACATGACATCTACAGTCACTTCTGTGAGATCCAGAGGCAGAGGAGTACTATGCTCTTTCTGTGGATATACACCCACGGCCTATCCTCTCCCAACTGTTTATTTGTCCATGACTACGCCTGTCTCTTCAGGTGGCAAAAGCCAAAACATCCCAGATGACTTTGTTTAAAGGGGAGTGGCAATATGGCTGCACCTGAATGGGTAATGGAGCACCTCAACCCACCACACCTGGGCCCACCCAAACACAAGCTGCCTTTAAATTATTTTTGGTATGTCAAAGCCTTGCTCACTGCCCACTCACCAGAAACTACGCTCCACCCAGGCTGCCCTTTCTGTCTGCCTCAACGTGCAATTTGTGCCCGCATAATTTGGAGTTTTACAACTGGCATGGTGCCATCACCTCTCCACTCAATCCAGGCCATGATGGCAAAACCTCTCTGCTGTCAGCAGAGCCGTCTCCAGGCCAGGGATTTTGCCAGCATAATGATTTTATCCCCTTTGTTGATAGGCTTTTATAGAGCTGACTTGGCCTTATGCTAACGAGCTAAGACTGATCCTCTAGGAGCACCTCACATCCCTGAACCTGGGAACTAATTCAGGTAACTCCTGGAGTGTAAGGTTTACCATAACCTGTTGTAACTAAAAGGAACTTGAAAATGGGCCATAGACATTTCCAAATAGAGTTGTTAACCAATGTTCTTCAGGTGGGATTAAGTTTGAGGGGTTGTTACCCTGATGGGAGTTATCCAGATGGATCGGACACTCTCCAGAGAAGGATGTTGCTCCCACAATATGTTACGGATGGGTTGGTGTGGTTTGTTAGAATCAGTCCCTCAGCTCCACTGACTTTATTGATATGAGCTCAACACAACTGCCCAGATATAAATGTCACTTGAGATGCCCTGGGGTATTCAAGACATCTACCCAAGGCGGGCACACAGGACCAGGAGAGCCATAGCCTCCTGGTAAAGCATCTGGAGAGAGATTGCAAGCTCAGGGAAACAGTTAGATGTTTTAATACCAAATATAATTCTACCCTTTATATTTCATTTTATTTCTCTGAAATATATCTGAAGTGCTACCGACAAAGAATAAATCACTGATTGCTAAGCATATTTGCATTACTGAGATCTCTGCAAGCTGGCTTAAGAAGCAAATGGCAGAGAACATGGAGATGTGCCAGCAAAGAACAAACGAGTGACCTGAGCACAATCCTGGTATCCCAGCAATGAACATATCCTATGGCGCTATCTAGACACCCAAGGCCAGCCAGCCTTTACCTCATCGCATACGTGGAGTGCAAATATCAGCGACAGAAGGCCTGTGGAAGGATATCTCCCGTGATGCTGCAGCCAGTTTTCATAGACATACTTGATAAAAGCTGGGTTATAAATCAGGATCTAGGAAAAAAGTAAAGAAAAATGAGCTCATTAATAAAATGCCTTGCAGAAACAAAACAAAAAAGAACAGTAACAGTTTATTCCTAAAGGACACCAGGATAATAGTGAGAGACAGGAATGATAGCTATTCCCTGAGAACAGGTGCAAGGGAAATATAGAATCACATAGTTAACTGTATTCAGAAACATTTCCCATGTGAAAATACACATAATTACTCCTACTTAAGACCATGATACTCTTTGATACTCCTCCTGCTTACCAATGTGTGAATTCTGTGTGATCCCTATTGAAATCAATGAGTATGGGGTGGCAAAAGTGAGAAGAATAATTCAGTTATTGCTGCTGCTGTGAAAAGCAGCAGCCAGAGCTGTTGCTCTGCATCCTGCTCCAACAAGGGTGGGCTATAGGGAGCCTGAGGCCTGGGGAGGGAAGTGCAAAACGACAAAGTTTGACTCAGGTGAGAATGCAAGAGCAATATCCCAGCCATTTCTTGGTTTCTCTGTAGGGACAGGTCTAGAGGAACTCGGGTTTCAGGTATGAGCTACATCAGGTCGTGTGAGCTGCACTTCGCTTTCCCAAGCACGTGCTTTTTCCAGATCTTATTTTCTGCAAGACATACATCACACCTGATCATCTTGTGGGGAAACTGCAGGACCATGACCAATGAATCCAGTAACTGGTGGGAAGCCCAGGTTTCAGCCCCCTTCCCTGAACCAGGCAAGGAGAGGCCTTGCTGTTCCACGCTGCGTCTGTAATTAGAGTGGCAGCGCATCAGCACTGCCTGGCTCGCTGCAGGGCTTTCCTTTCCATGAAGTCAGAGGTTAATTGCTGATATTGTATCTGTGTGTAATCGCTTCTCACGGGGCCATTTGCGCTGCACAGCGTGGGAGGAAGCATGAGCGGGCTGTCCTGGTTGGGATGCTGCTCCATACTGCCGGCCATGCCCTAGGCTGGTGCTAGCGGCTGAACGGTGACACGAGTCTAACAATGCACTGGAGGGCATCTCACAGGGCTTGGTTAATGGGGGTTAATGTGTCCCTCACAACAGGCAGGAACCAGACGAGTGATTATTTTACATCCCATAGAAGTCCATAAAAGAAGTGAGAGGATATTAAGTGATACCAGTTGAAAGGTTTCATGTGAAGTCTTTGGCAAAGCCTGGCCACCAGGGTGATGGACACATGCCTTGAGATCAGCAAATGCGGCTTTCAGGCATATATTTACAAACAGGTTGCATTTTTACCAACCAGGGAGCTAGCTACTTGCTATTTGTTGAAGGTACCATGTTTCTAGCATGGAGACCATCAATGCTTTTAGTACAAAATGGTAGCAGGAACCAGACTGTCAAACACAGCAAAGACACATCTTAATCCAATCCCCAGGATTGTTGGGTTTGGTGCAGACAGTTGTACATTTGTGGGCAACGGACCTTCTCTGAGAGCCACTGAAACCACTACAAGCTTCCACTGACTTGAAAACACACATCTTTCTAATAGTTCAGTGCTCATTTAGCTCCTGACTGTAAGGAAGCAACCCAAGAGCAAGAAGCATCCTTGGAGTTCAGACAGTCAAGTTATTTTTAAAATATCTTCAGAAACTTTGCACAGCTCAGATTATCAGTACATCCCAGGGGCTGCAACCCTGAGCAGTGAGCAGTGCTAGGCAGCAGCGGTACCAGAGGGAGCAATTCAACTTCCAGCAATAACATAGTCACAGGAGCCCCTTCTTCCCAACCTCAGCTATTTAGTGGCAGACTTATGGCTGGAGTGGTACACCAGGAAATAAACTTCTAGTATAGCTAAACCTTGTCAAGAATGTGTGTGTTTTTGTTTGTCTTTCTCATGAATGTGAAAGACTCCCCTGGATGCTTGCAGTCTCCCAGAGGCAAAAGATTTACAGCTGGATCAGCAGAGCGAAGTACCAGACGCGCATGCCTCACCTTTTCTTTTTTAACTTTGATTTTCCTTGGAACCGGAACATACGTGCTGTTAAAAGAACACAGTGAAACAAAACAAAACCACTGGGATTAGTGAAAGCGTAATATATTATTACGTTCAAATTTTTCAAACAGTATTTTTCATGTTGAATAATATTCTCAAATAACTGGAATGCCCTGCATCAGAAAATATATTGTAAAACGAGGTTGCAATTAAATAATGAGATGAGAAAATGAACTGGGCTTTCACTGAGGCAAAGTTTATAAAGAGATGTTATTTTTTTTTAATTTTAAGGGTAATTATTGACTGTAGGACATCATGACTTCAATTGGTAATATATAGTCAGTATCACACAGAGCCCAAGACTCTAATCCTGAGACCACCACAGTTGCAATAAGTCCACTATTTGCAGTTAAAAACAGGAACAGCTGTTAAATTCCATGTCAGAAAAACCTTATCCCGCTAGAGGGAGACTTTTCCCCTTTCAACACTTGTGGCTGATCCATGGTTTTCAGAGCAGGCTCATGATTTCTACGCTTGTGTGAAACCGCTGCATCCCGGTCTACGGCCCCTCACTAGCAAGCTGGGCCCTCCCGTCGCGCGTAGTGGGAAGCAGGAGGTTGCCAGCAGCTCCTACCAACACAAACCTTATGACTGGGTTGAAATCACGAGCCACGTCTTGCAAACAACAAGGCTGTTCTCTGTCACGTCCCGTGCACAACGCACGCTGGCATTGCATGGCTGGTCACATGCAGTGTCTGGAAACCACCCTGAGTTAGTTACAAGTACAAAAATACCGGTGACCTGGCCTCACTGCTGGAATATGTCCCTAGACGTATTCTGTGAGCTCTCTAGACAGGTCTTTAATCCATATGGGCAACCTGCAGAGCCTTACATGAGTTCAAACTAAATATTTACACTCAATTTTTCATAATAAGAAGGAGCCTATCATTAAGATTTAATACACTCCAAAACAATGGTGATCCAGCACTGTCCTTGTTTCCTCTAAGCATCCCTGAAAATACGATCCCTGTCTGGGCTGGGCGATGTGGGGAAGGTGACGGGGGTATCCCAGTCCCCAGTGTATGACATGGGACACATTCTAGTGGGCAGCGCTAATGGGAAAGGGAGACAAACACAGACCACCTGCAGACCTCTCCATTTGCCCTCAGCAAATCTGCCCTTGCATCTGCTTCCCATGTGTGACCTTGGGTAGCAAAGTTGGCAGAAGCAGGCTTGGTGATCCCACAGCCTTCTCGTGCTTATGAAGACAAAAGCATTTTTTTTTCTTGATTTTTCTTCTTTTTTTTTTTTTTTCCTGGCAGAATCCTATCACTACCTCAAAAATAAACAGCTGGCCTTTTCGAAAAAGGAGGAAATATTTACTGGAAGAGGAAAAATAAAGGAATATTTTATTGTCGACTAAGCAGGTGCAGTAGAAAACCAGTGAGATTTATATGCAACGTTAACGATAGTATTTACAGATAGCTCTAATCCAACATAAAAAGTTTTGTGGCTTTGGTCAGATGATATGTTAGTCATTTTAATCTTTTTTCTTTTCCCCAAAGCAATACCCAAATCCTGCTGTTGCTTAGTTGTTGGATTTTGTACAACTGCACTAGAAGTAGTCGTGTACTGCTTAAGGCCAGCTGGAGAGCTGCAATGTTATGGTCACACAAAACCTGGGATGCTTCGGAGCCAGGGAGCCAGTACACTCCGGAGTGGCACAAGGAGGGAAGCCTGCTGTGAAGGTGGCTGCAGGTGAAATTCATATAATGTGGGAAAAGTCTCCAGTGTGTCACTTGGCAGGGCTCTAGTGAAGGCTGCCAACCTCACTGGCCGCTTTGCCGAGGACATCTACTGTACCCTCAACCAAGGACAACCATGGGAAGCACTTTTAAGAAAGACAGAAACTGCTCTTTGGCAAAACAAGTGGAATATTTTTTATTATTTTTTCCACTGCAGTGCTTCCTAGCAGACTTGCAAAATCTCCCTGTTGTGGCAACTAGATTGAATATATGAGTGATGACGGCCTGGATTTTTTTTCTCCCAGGCTTTCCTCAGGAATTTCCTGGGACAATGCTCAAGAGATTCACACTCAAATGGGAGATTCCCTCAACCAAATGAGAGATGCCTCTGATGGGTTTTAATTTTATTTGATCTCTTCTCTCCTTTACAAACTTATACAGCAATTTCCTTATATATTGTACATGTCATTGTGTTTGCTTAATGCATGCTCATTGGTTTAGTCCATTAATCTAAAATTATGTTAAATGTATTGTTATGATTAGTGGCCCTATGATTTTTTGTTTTTATTACTCCAACATGAGCCAGCTTATTAATTATGCAATTTCCCTGCTTTGAGTTTAGCAGAAATCTTAAAATACTAATATTTATTCCAGTCAAATACTTATACAATAATTTAGAACAGATATTCATCAAACTCATGTGATAGCACCTCATTTCAAATACAAACCCTGGATCTTATTAAACAAAATATTTTCCCTGTGTGTGCTGATCTCTGTTCCCGTGATGGCCTTGTAGGCAACTGGTTGTGTCTTCCAGCTGGGCTAAGGGCTCACTCAGCTTTCCTGCTGCGACCTGCTTGCTCCAACTTCTGAAGCCCAGTGGTCACAAAACGTAGCAAACGGCTCTGCACAGAGGGGTGACAGTGACCAAAACATGAATGGTGGGATCCCTCTGTGGCTCCTCTTCCCACCATGTGTAGGAGGCCACGCTGTGGGCGCTGGGGCTGCAAGACGGCTCTAACAGGCTGTTATGGTTGGAAAAGGCTTGGGGCACTGCTGTGACATGCAAGGAGGATCATTTGAGGATCAAGTTGTGCAGGAGCTTGCATGCAAGAGCTCTGCACCCCTCAAAGTGTGACCCTTCCAGCCATGTGGCATCTCTTTAACATGCAGCCAGAAACTACCTGACGGGAGGTTGTAATGAGGTGGGGGTTGATCTCCCTCCAAAATAATTACCAATAGGACAAGAGGAAATGGCTTCATTGCACCAGGGGAGATTCAGGTTAGATATTAATAAAAATTTCTGCACAGCAAGAGTGGTGAAGCACTGGAACAGGCTGCCCAAGGAAGTGGTAGAGTCACCATCCCTAGCAGTGTTCAAGAAACGTGCAGATGAGGCACTGAGGGACATGATTTAACAGACATGGTGTTGAAGACCTTATGGTTGGACTCAATGATCTTGATGGTTTTTTCCTGCCGTAATGATTCTATGATTTTAAGTAATTCCTGCTGCTCTTTCACCTGGTTCTAAATGTTAGCTGGGCTGATGGTGTTTTCAAAGCATTGTGATCACATGGGAACTATCAACTAATGCACAACAGCAAATCATTGACTCCTTGCTCAACGCTCCTTGTTAACGAAGCAGATTAAGGAATCTCATTATGTTCTCTGGCAATCGGAATAAAGATGCTGACGAAGGGACAACCTCTTCACACGGGGCAGAAGTAACTCCAGAGACCCAACTCACTGATTTGCGAAAGACATAGCAAGGAGCTTGATTCAAAGCCCGTTTAAGGCAGTCAGGAGCTTCCCGTGAATTTGGTTAGGTTTTGGAGTCAGGCTTAAGGGCAGAGCTTCTCAGCCACTTTTACCAATAGCGCTTGCCAAAGAAAAATCATAAGCCTTGCAAAAAAGGTCAGTGATATTCTTAGATTATTTTCTAAGTAAGTGGACTGATTTTTCTCCATTTTAAAGTTGCCTGAAGATGGATTTTTTAAGACAAGCGGATGATGATTTTTGGCTGGTGCCAAAAAAAAGGGCACTAAAAAGAAACTAAAACATATTTATTGCAATTTAAGAGAATCTTAATATGCTAAGACTTGAAAAGTATCTAAAGTGTTTTTGCAAACAGAAGAAGGAATAAAAAACCATTGTTTGTCCCATCAGAATTTTTTTTCTTAAAAATGTGAAGCAAGTCTAATAACCAGATCTTAGGGACATATTTTTGCAAGCTTTTAACCTTCTGGGACTTTGAAATTAGGAGGGAAAAAAGTTGAAATGTTTTGAAATACTCTTCTCTGAAGTCTGATATGCTGTTGCTCTATATGAACAGCAGCAAGCAGTCCCACGAGGTCACGGCTTTACAAACAGCAGATAACCTCGTATAGAGTACAAATGTCAAAAAAATTTCATTCTCTGGATTAGGGAAAGCCAGCTTAGAGGAAGGGAGAGAATCTGTTAGTGGGTGTCCAGAAGAAACATGTGTTTTGCTCCTATTTCTAATTCAACTGCTGCCATAAATGTATTAGCAGAACAGTGTTTTGTCCCAAAGCACTCATAAAGAAGAAATAGGGAATTAAGTATCAGTGTGGCACATTACTGCCAGGTAAAATGTGACGGATTGAGGCTAAGGTACACAGGAGGCACATGAAGCAAGGATATCGCCCGCACATGCTCCCCCTTGCAGCAGCTCACTGATCACCGCAGGCAGCAGCTCCCTCCACAGGCCCTTGGCTTTCACCTGGCTCAGCTCAGAGACTGCCCTCACCTTCCCTCACTTTCTCCCACCTCGACTTCCTTTATTTCGTGAAAAATAAATCTCCTTTTCCCAGCAATCTGAGGCAAAGCTTTGAGCAAAGATATGGAATGCTGTTTATGATGTTTCCTCCACACAGGCGTGGTCCCTCTGCCCTCCTTCTTCAGGGGCAAACCAGGCTGGCCCGGCTCCCTCCCTGCCATGTTTCCCCATTGCAAGGTCCCGGGAGAAGACCCTGCTTTGCCCAGGAAGGGTGGAAGCAGAGCTGCTCCTCCTGCATGTGGCCCTCTGGAAAGGACCCAGATAACACAGACAACGCTTACATGTGCTTCATCTTCCCTCTCTCCTCCTCTCTGCTGTGACTTATCCCGAACACTCCCTTGGTCACTCATTCCTCAAGCTGGCCGTTAGCCACAGACCGAACCCAGCTCCATCTCCAAAGCACGTTTCCCCCTCTACATTTAAGCTCTGATATGGGTTGGTGACAGAACACCTGAATGAGAGACAATTTCCAACCAGGAAATTAAAATCACACAAGATGGATAACTCCAACGGTGGCTTTGCTCTCTGAAGCAGGCAGAAGGGAAGGGAGGAGAGGCTAAGCCTGACAGGGAGAAGAGAAGGCTCTGAAGGGGCTCTCCAGCCTGAGAGCAATTCTCAGGTTAATGCCTCCCTTTTATTAGCACTGCATTCAGCAAGAAAAGTAACACCTCAGCACAGAGTGAGCTCTCTAGCAGATGGACATAGCTCTAGCCAGAGAGACACAGCAAGTGTGAAGCCCTCAAGAGACCTTCCGAAGCGATAAATGTTTCATCAGCATCCTTGTTTTGCCATCGGGAAAGACGGGCCACACTCCTGTCCTACAGGGTCAATGTGCTGAGATCCTTTTTCTGCCTCAGCTTTCACTGCCTCGGGAGAGCAACCCTAGTACCCCTCTCTGCCTCCATGTCATCTTCTGCAAAGAGGATAACATATGTTGGAAGACAACTTGTACTCCCGCTCAGAGAGTCTTGAGTGGGAATCTGGGTGTCTAAAATTGCCCTTGAACTCACCAAACTACTGATTTTGCAAACAGTTTTCTGCTGGCTACAGGCACACTGACTTCACCTGCTTTTATTCCCAAGTACCTGAGAAAAGGAAGGATGAGGAGAAGCCTCACGTGAGGTGCTCTACCTCAAAGCCTGGGAAGCAGGCTGTTAAGCTGCCAATCTCCAGCCGCCAAGGCATGCCCTTTCACTTTCTTGACATTTTGTGGGGCCAAATAAGAGCTGGATCTGTATCCCCACCTCAAACACTCGTACCTTACCATCAAACTGTTCCTAGAAATCAAATTTTCAGCTAAAATTCTGCTTTGAGAGGGTCTATAAAACTCCTTTAGCCTTTCTCGGAAGCAGGGGTTAGCCTGGGGTGGATTTTTCTTCTGCAGCCATGTGAGATGCATGGACTGTCACCCCTTCTGCCCCCCACTGCAGGCTGCCGTTACTCACAAGTTGATGGTGCCGGTGGTGAGAGCAGTGACAACCCAGCGCAGGTCCAGGGTTTTGAAGGGGATCACAATCATGCTCACATTTTCTGCCAACTCTTTGTAGCTCTCGGGGTAAACAAAATGGTGAGTGGTCTTGCTGCCAACATCTGATTCAAAGCCAGCAGTTGGGGCACGGTTCATTCTACGGCCAAAAAAAAAAAGAAAGGAGAGAGTGAGAAAGCAGAAGAGAAATTAGGTAGGAAGAAATGTGTTGCTTGAGGTGGTAGGAAAATACTGTCTTGGTTAAGGAGAGTGCTACAGGCAGACTTGTCAGGGAATTACAGTCCTCAAGCAGGCCAAAATGACCAGCACTACATAGTATGAGTGAAAACTAGGCTTTAGAGTGGGATTCTTCCAACTGAGTGGGAAAGTCTGCAAAGAAGGTGTTTCTCTGAGCAAGTCCTTGGGTCACTTTGGTAGCTGGTCAGTAAAGACTGGCTCCACAGGAGTATGATTCTTTTATCCTGAAACTGCTTCATCTAGTAGGTAGAAAAAAAGTATGCTGCAGTTCATCAACTAGACCTCCTGCAATTTCATTCTCACGCTGTCTGTGCAGATGTATTTCAATGACTAGGGAAGAGGTAATAAACAACCTCATGTGTGATGAGAAACAGTAAACATTCCTTACAGGCCTTCCATGAAAGGGCACCAAAGCCACGGTGACAAGCACATGGTCTGGCACTGACACTTTATTTACTCATGGCCTGCTTTATAATATGCCCCCCTAAATTGATAAATCTACTGAGGAAACGAGGAGTTACTCCTAAATCAGCTCCGCAGTCTGCTTTTATGTCAACTAGACCCAGCAGAATGGTCTTTCAGTAATGCTGGGGTCAATGCAGGAAGATCTGCTCAGGGCTCATGAAGACTCCTTCAAAATGTGTTGGCCACTGGAGAAACCGTCAATCTGGCTCTGAGCAAAACAGGGTTTCTCCGCAATCGAGTGGTCTCCTGCAGAGACATTAGCTCAGGTCCCAGCAGATGCGTGGGGAGTGCGAGGAAGGATGAGACGAGGAGAAACATCACACATTGCCAGACAACATGCAAGCTACTGATGACAAAGGAGGTAGTATCTCCCGGCTGCAGTATTGCACTGCTCCCCCAGGTGAATTTAATTTTCCTTCCTAAAGGGCAGCTATTAGCCTGCCACCCCGCAAGGACTTGTTATTTAGTTAGCCTCCTCTCTGGCATCTTCCAGGATCTGCATTGTTCAGTGTAGAAATACTCTAAAGGGCATGGTATTCACTATGCTGTTGTCTTGAGATTAGTCAGCCCATGGTAAAAAACAAAGGGCATCATTTAATTTGTGAAGACAGAAAGACAAAGGCAGCATCTTAGTTACAGCCTCACTCCCTGCCCTCGGGTCTGTACCTTCCCCACCCTCAGCACACGGGAGCACAGCTTGGTGGAAGGCACTGTGCACCCATAATGTGAGCAGAAAGACTCTGAGTTACTTCAGTCATGCAAATGGGTGGTTAAATAAATAAAACTAGTCTGAAATGTTGTGTTTGCAACAGAAGATATCACCTCTGACTCCCAGGTTCTTACCACGCTCGGCTGCATTGCCAAGGCACAAGGAAGTAAACTTAAGGTCATGAAAGACTTTGTTGTTAGAGTAACACGGAGAAGGGTCACCTTCTTCTGCACAAGCTTCCACAGTAAAACTTAAAAATCTTGTGCCGTCTCTTCAGACCTTGCTTGAGTGGAGAAAGCTCAAAAGACTGCTCAACTAGTGATCAGAGAGAGAAAGATCCGACTGCAAATCGAATTTGGAACAGGGATTTCTCCCTGTTCAAGGATGCACAGCTGTGGCAAGGTAAGGCCATTGAACTGAAACAAACATCTGAGTGTGTTGCTCTTAATTTACCATTCAAAAAAAAATATCCTTTCAGTCTAGTGAGACTTTTCTGTATGAATCCTGAAATTCTGGTGAGGCAGGTAAAGCACAGATAGTCTTCAGCTCCTTACAACTTGCAGCACTAA
Source organism: Crypturellus undulatus (assembly GCA_013389825.1). Lineage (NCBI taxonomy): Eukaryota > Metazoa > Chordata > Aves > Tinamiformes > Tinamidae > Crypturellus > Crypturellus undulatus. Next base: position 47,574 of record VWPW01020258.1, read on the forward strand.
CGTACGAGGCTGCCCACTTCACGTGAGAGAACGAACCTTCATGCCGAGAGCTGCAGCAGCTCGGGTGGATCTAAGAGCATGGCAGATGTCTGCTTCTGGGGATGGACCTTTAGCCATGGGTAGGGAAGCAACTGATGGGGACAACTCCTTAAATTAGTTCAGTGTGAACATTCAGGTGTCACCTAAAGCCTCCCCGGAAGCCCAGTGGCACAATGGGGCTTAACCATTCAGTTAGGGATGATCTTTTGTTGACTCACTGTCTATTTCCATGGACAGGTTGCTGCTGAAGTTTATCAAGTTGCTCCTGACAGGACAATCGCAATACTGTGTTTTCGGTATCAGTCCTTCCCTTTCAGATTATCTGGCCTGTTCTGCATTGTTCCTTGAATTTTGCTGTACAACTATGGTGTGAAACCTGGCAAATGATGATCACAGTGGTAAACAAAGTTCCTCTGACAGCTTTGCAAAGACAGATTTATTTGACCCATATATTTTGGGTGTCCTCTGTGTGCTTAGCTCTGCCTAAATGAACCCCGCCTTGGGATTTCAGTGGGACACAATATCCCCCCTTCACTGCCCTACAAAAAGGAAGCAGTTACAGCCTTTATAAAGTTGCTGCAGCCATCCAGCTGTCTCCTAATTTCCTCCTTATTTCAAAACCCGCCTGGATGCCATCCTGTGCAATGTGCTCTAGATGCCCCTGCTTGAACAGGGGGGTTGGACTAGATGATCTTTAGAGGTCCCTTCCAATCTCAACCATCCTGTGATTCTGTGATCTAGGAGTCTCTTTTAGCTCATGTTTACCTCCCCGGTGCTTAGACTGGACCTAAGTAGCAAACTTCACTAATAGATAGCCCCTAAAATCTTGTATGCTCACTTGTCCCTCCAAAACATTGACATTTCTTAAACAACGTGGGCAGGTGGAGCTGAGGCGGTACATGCTTACCTGAGCACAAAGTCATGGGAGTCAATGTCGTGGCCGTACTGAGACTGCCGAAGGTTGCCAGAGTTTCCCACCACGGCACATCGTCTGCACGTGAAGACGTCTCGTTCCTGCAGGGGATCCCCATCCCCAGGAATGATCCCGAACAATTCCTTGAGAGTGTCATTGATGTTCTTAGGAGCTTTCTCTCCTTGCAATTTCTGTTGGGAAGAAAATTCACTCCAGGTTACCAAAACAGATTTTACATGAGCAAAAAGTAACTTCCCTGGTCTCCTCAAAGACCATCCTTGCTCACTTAACTGCAGACACTGCACCTCCAGTGATATGTGTTATAAGGCTTCACAATGGTAATAGCAGTGTGAAGAAAGGAAGACTTTTAATACTATTTCTTTTTTCTTCTGTTTTCTCAAACTCTCTCACCTCCTCATTCTCGATGGCAGAAAAGATCACACATTCTCCCCAAGCAATAGAACCCAGCCAAACAGATGTTCCTTCTCATTTCTAAAAGCCTAATTCACCCCAGATATATCCTGCTAGGACATGTGTAAGATTTCTTTTTATCCTCATAGAAAGGGTAGAAAAGTATCAGGGAAATGGATGGAGCACCAAAGAGGGGCAGAGCAGGCTAAAGTAGCCATTTACCCTCCTCCTACAGCTCTTGGTGAATGTCAGAAGTCGGAGATCTCATTGCTGCTGTTCTGGGCCATGCAGAAACCAGCTGCTAGTGGAGCAGGAACCTGCAGTAGAGGAGTTAGCTGAGAGCTGGAGAACTTCAACTATCTAAAATATTATCCAGGATGAAGAAAACCAGCCCGGACCTAGGTCATTGTGCCTGTTGCCATGGAGGGAAACTCTTTTGTAGAAGCTCTGTGGTGCATGGTGGGAACAATGGCTGGATTTGGAAGGTGCTGAGCGAGAGGCAGGTGATGACGAGGCACTCCCTTCCCGCGGCTCTGTCCTCTGAGGGCTCCTGGTTTCGGAGCGCTGGCGGCCTCACAACAACATTGCCCATTCTTCTTGGTGCTGTTTGCTTGAAGGAGACAATCCCAAAGGGAGATTGGCTTTTGATGCAACAACTGCCAAAAGTCTCTGCAGTAAGCGTAGGGCAAAGAAGGACAGGGAAGGATGGAACAAGGAAGGATCTCTTTTCCCGAGACTCCCAACAACACCCCTAGGGAATCTGGCTTTGGTTTCTGATGCACTTGTCTCACCTGCACCAGTCTGTTAGTTTGCCCTGCTGTCTCTCTTCCTCACTCATGCAAACACACACACAAGCACTAACAGATGTATCCCTGTATTTTTTTGTTTGCTTGCTTGATTAGCAAAATACTGTGCTGCCTCTTTGCAGGCCTATGCAAAGCAACCATGCTTGCACTGAACAGGTCTGTGGAGTACAAGACAACTCTGGAGCCAAGGGCTGAGAACAAAGAAGCCAAAGAAAGGCTGCATACAAAGTCCTAATCTTCCTCCTAATCCTTGCTAACCTATACGCTTACGCACAGCCTCCATAAGATGGTCTCGTATTTAACGAAATCACAAAACCCTCTTTGGGATCAAGTTATTAAGCAGCTTTTATTATTTGGGTTCTTCCTTCCTCCACAGTAGCTAATACTGAACACCACTAGAAACAAGATCTGGAGCACGGGTGCCCCCACAGCTCTGAGTCGATCAGGCAGCACTGAGAACTGCCCCCAATCGATCGTGGTCACACCAAAGTAATCACTGCATTCTTCCATGGCAGTTACGTTAAAAAGGAGCCAGTCACTCCTTTCCTTAATTTCCTTCCTCTCACCCACTCTGAGGGCAGCACAGCAGAAAAGCCAGGTCAAGGAACCGAACGGTTGTGTTTGTATCAAGAACCAGCTGAGATACCCCGATAAGCATGGCCAACATTAGCACAAAGGCTGGCCACCCACTTCAGCTGGGGAAGTAGGAGGTTGGGAGATTAGAGTGTGGGTTGGGGAGCTTGACGTGGTACTCCTGGCATCAGCAAAAAGAGCAGCGACTTGAAATACAAAGTTCAGCAGGGCAAAATTCTCATCACAGGTGTCTTATCTGCCATGTGTGGTCTTTGTGCCTCGGTTTCCACCATAAAGGTATGTCAGTATTCAGTGAGGGGCTCAATTACTGCGGTTGAAAAGAGATTATCCTCTTCTGAGTTTGCATGTGGAATGCAAATATGTTCGCATATCTAATCTCTTGAGAATTCTTTATAAATCCAACTTATCCCTCTTATTTTCAGAACTAATTGGAATATATGAAGAACACTTAAGGTTAGAAAACCTAATCCTGCAGCCTGCAAAATAAACGGAGACGTTCATAGATGTCACAGGCTGCAGGATCAGGCTTATAATGCAGAAAATCCCAAGCTTTTTCAAAAATAAACTCGAGTTATCTGGACAAATACAGGCATATATACACGCACATGCTCTCTCCATAAAGTTTAACAGATTTCAACTGTCCTTATATATACATATATTTGCAAATATATGTATTAAAAAAGTACCAAACATAGTCCAAGACATTTTAAAGAACAGAATTGTTCTAGAAAAGACAAACCGATTCTTGAGCTGATCTTCCCTGAGAAAAAATCAGATGAAGAAATTAATTTTCAGAACTTCTAAGCTACTGAGCACCTCTTTTGAAATAAAATTGCTTCTCAACCGTAATAATAATAATAATAGTAGTAATAATAATAATATCATTATGTGAAAGAAACTGGAGTATTTACCCATTTATTTTTGATGAATTAAAATGGTAAGAAACACTGCCCTGGACTGTCACCTCCATTTACACAGAACCGGGATCTGAATTTTCTCTCTGTTGTACTGTTACCAATATAGAGTAAACCAAGTTTATCAAACCACCAGCAGCGAGAAAACAGGATGCCACTTCCCTGGGATCGCAGAACAGTGGACATCACCACATATGCTAGAAACCCCCTCAAAGACCTTGAATAGGATGGGAATGTTATTGTGCTGAGTGCTAAGTGTGCACACAATAAGAAACCAGTCCCTAGCTCAGTTATTAAAAGTGCTTTGTTTCCACTTCCTCCATGGTTATCTGATTGGACAACACTTCCCAAGCTTAATCTTCAATGAAACCCAATTAGTATTTAAAATTTCTGCAGAGCTGGCAAGGAGGATGACTAAGTCCAAAGCAGATACATTTTACAACTCTGGACTTAATGTGCTGCCAGTTCCTTATTGCACAATGTTTATCAACACCTTTAAAAAGTTGATTTTGATAAGTGTCACAATTACACACCAATTTCCTTTCCCACACCATTTTTCTATTTTTTTTCAAATAAAGTGACAATTTGATTATTATTATTATTATTATTGAAGGCACAAATCAGTGAGATGCAGGTGCGGCACTAAGTCGACAGTGTGCCATGTGGCGAGGATACGCACACATATGCTGGGGATACGTGTGCTCAGCGCCAACTCTTTCCATTGCATTGTTAAAAGGGAAAAAAAGACATGAGTCCAGACCAGGGGGAACTTCCTGATCAGCCCAGGGAAGACAAACTGCCCTCTCCTCCCAATCCTACAAATAACTCAAACATCTCATCTAGAGCTCTACCAGAGCCACAACTGATTTTCTGCTCTGCTCTTTAGCTGCATTGTTATTGACAGCTATTTTGGCATCTTCTTAATTAAAAAGAGAGAGAAAAAAGGAGAGTTTATTCATTTCTTTTCTTTATGTCTGAGTAGATTCATGAGCAAAAGCTTCCTGCTCATTCTCATACCACAGTGCATGCACATATACCAAGGGTGACCAGGGACCTCGTGATTTTTTTGCTTTTATGAACTCTTTGGAATGCTTTTCATGATTGTCACATCACCAGTGATTGCCACATGTCTAATGAGTATCACAAGGGGAGGCTGCAGAATTTATAAATTCAGCCAACACTGCCCCAAATGAATTGCTTAGAGTGGCAAGGAAACAGCTAATGATTAGAAGGAAAGCTCTCCAGTTGGCATCTTATTAATAAAATATGAACCCCCAAATTCCCAACTGCTCGCATGTGGACATCATCCTGCTTGGTGGCTGGCAAACATCAGCATGGGCACCAAGATGGGCTTTGAATGGGGTGCCCTTCTGCAACACGGCCCAGGCAGCCTTGAGGAGCTTGCAGACTGAATACGAAAAACTGGTGGAAGCGGATATATTGGCACAGCTTATTCATCACTTTTGTACTCTTTTTTTTGGGGGGTGGTTTTAAAAGATAAAGAGGGAATAAAGCCCCATGAGACTCTCTCTGGCACAGCGACTAATTGCATCAGGGGAGCAGCTCTGAGGAATTAGCGTTCGCGCAGCCCTTCCCTGCTAGAAAACATTGTACAAAGATTAATCCTAGCTGTAGTCTGGCAGGGCAAGCCCAGGTAATCTGCATTTTGCAGGCTGAAGGAGAGGTTAGAGGGAAAACATCAATTTTAAAAATGCCTTCTCGGCCTGGAAAGGATGACACTATTATTGTGATATTTAATGGCCTGCAATTACTCCAAAGCGGAGAGATTAAGGTGAGAAATATAGTGACTTCCAGGTGTTTAGGTTGGCTTTGTTTTACGATTCGTGCCTGTTAAATAACACATCTTCTCAAACGTGAGCATAATGCCCACATATTATGCAAATAACACGCAATAATATGCATAGGGCAAATGGTGCGATTTGTAAATCACACCGCTGGCTGCTGCTGGTTCCCACTCTCGATCTATGGGTGACGCAGGGCAGCCCCAGGCTGTGCTGCCCGCTCTGCCTGCCTGCAGCTTGGCAGAGGACAGAGGGGCTACCTGGGCTTGGGTCCCCTCCAAACCCACCCGCTCATACTGAAGGCAGCAGCCTGTGCTACAGGGTAGTGCAGGATGAGGTGCTCCTTCTCAGACTGTCCATGGTTTGTCCATGTGATGGACGAGCGAGGGGCTTGTCCAAGTGAAGGGTAGTGCAGGTTCAGGTGGTCTTCCTCAGGATGTCCAAAGCTTGTCCAAGTGTTACCGACCCCCAGGGATAAGTTGTACCGACACTCAAGCTAGGGGCAGCGACCTCATTTGGGTTCTCTCGGTACTACCTTCATGAAGGGAACATGCTCCCTCCAAAATGTTGGGAAAAAAACCATTGTTTTTCCTTCAAGAATAAAGAGAATCCTTCCAGAGAGCATCCAAGAGCTAGAGAAATTCTTTTGTGATCAAAGTGTTTGGGCAACGTATTTACAACGAGCATTCAAAAGGAATGACTCACGTCCCAAATGGCCATGACAATGTCTTAAAAATAACTGTACTTTNCGACACTCAGGCTAGGGGCAGCGACCTCATTTGGGCTCTCTTGGTACTGCCTTCATGAAGGGAATGCTCCCTCCAAAGTGTTGGGAAGAAAACCATTGTTTTTCCTTCAGGAATAAAGAGAATCCTTCCAGAGAGTATCCAAGAGCTAGAGAATTTTTTTTGCGATCAAAGTGTTTGGGCAATGTATTTACAACAAGCATTCAAAAGGAATGACTCACGTCCCAAATGGCCATGACAATGTCTTAAAAATAACTGTACTTTTCATGACTTCCCTAATGCCTGCATTGGGCATGACATTTTATATGCTGTCTGGTTATTAAATCTCTAAGTTATGTATTATATTTTCTTCCCACAACTATGAAGACTAAATAAGGACTAAAAAGTCTCCAGGACCACAAGGACTAAAAACATAAAATTAACAAGATGAAAGATTATTAAATAATCATATGACACCAAGAGCTGGACTTTTGCTCTAAAAATACCAATAAATAAAAAGCCAAACCCTCAAGTATGATAAGACTGAAGATAAAAATTGTTATGATGTTGTAGCTTATGAACAATGTGCTGCAGATAAGATTACTAGGAAACCCTGAGTTTGATTTTACTTATCAAAGTTTTAATCCATCAACTTCAATGGAGTTATTTTGGAATCAGAAGAGCAAACTTTAATCTTTTTTTTTTAATGTTTACTGACCATCAAAATCAAAACAACTCAGAACAAACCAAAAAAACTATAAATAAATGCTACGCAGTTTTATAACACACAGTTTTACTGTTTCCTTATATAGAGGTTCCTGGATTTGGTGGACGTGTCCATAGCATTTGTGTTGTTGGACAACACTGAACGAAACTGCAGGTGAGTCAGCCCAGGGAGGGGGGAGAGAAAATACAAACAGAAAAGAATTGCATCACATACCATAATGTGCCAACCTCTAGAACACAGACCTTGAATGTGAGATGTGGGAAGAGAGACAGGCAGAAACAGAGATAGTGAAGACAGAGAGACAAGGAGGAGGATAATGAGAAGGAGAATGAGGAGAAGAAGGAGAAGGAAAAGAAGGAGGAGAGAAAGGGGTGAGGATGAGTGAGAGGAAAGGAAAGAGGAGAGGAAAAAGGAAAGAAGAGGAGAAAGAGGGAAGGAAAGAGAAAGAGAAGAGAGAAAGAAAAAGGGAGGAACGGAGGAAGGGAGGAAGGGAGGAAGGGAGGAAGGGAGGAAGGGAGGAAGGGAGGAAGGGAGGAAAAAGAGAAAGAAGTGAAGGGAGGAAGGAAGGAAGGCAATAGGAAAGCAAGCTAGCTCAGTATGGTCTACCGCATTGTAACTGAGAAGAGGAAGCCACAAAAACACAGAGCAACCACAGGGGTGTAACTAGGAGGAGAATATCGACCATTAGGTGTTACCTCAGTTAAGTAACACAGGGGCTAGTTTATTTGCTGGGCAGATTTAAGCAGAGAAGTAAAGCCGTAACAACAGCCCCCTTTGCTTCTGTGAACAAGGACAACAAGCAGGCCAAGCCAAGCTCATCTGCAGTCCACTTTGAGAAGGAAGCCCTGCAACGTGCTTCTGAAAAAGCCAGTTTATGGCCAATAGGGTCTGGGCCTTCTCATCTCTTTTATCTACTTTTCCACACAAAAGGCCATGTCCTACCACGCAGTAAGGGCTTAAAGCAGATCAATTTTCTTCAAACATCCTATGAAGTGCTTGGTCAGCAACGTGAAGGGTCAGTTGTAAGTGGGTGAGTCTATGGCCTCCCTTTAGCCCCAAGTAATGCTTCTTCTCAAAGACCTGCCCTTGGCCTCTGGAGTTACTCTTGACTTTCCTAGGAGGGGAGGGAAGAGTACTTGGGATTATTGCGCATAATCCTTGCATGAGCCTTATTCCCGCATACTGGAAAAGGGTTAATGAGCACTGAGGACAGGACCAGGTTGGTGCAGGGCCTCTGCCTGCATTCAGTCCAACCACGTCACGTGGGTCCCCTCGATACAAAGTCGGAGGGCTGCAAGAAATAGCTCCAATGCCGTCGTGGGAGTCTCATAACGAAACTCCCATGCTGCTTTAAGCCAGCTCCTGCAAACTAGCGTGCAGCCTCTCCTTCCCCAAAATGAAATGGAAGCAACAGCCAGCAACCTCAGATCCCCTCAGGGCTTCATCTCTTAAGCACAAATATAGACAAAAATAAGTCAGAAAATATTGAACTGATAGAACAAATGACAGTAAGTGACATGAGGAAACTTTCAGTTACTACTAATAAAAATTTCAGGGTCACTTAGGACAAGAATAAAAATGAACAAGCTCCAGTAGAGCAAAAAGGGGGTGCAGTGAGGATGCTCCTAAGAATTATTTACTGTAGAAACTGTAATGACTGATTTTAAGGCCATGCAGAGCCACATGCATTTCACTGGAATTAAGTTACAATGAGGAGTTGAGGCTACCTAATGCCTTGAGTTACCCTGAATCATCTTTCAGAGGAGAAGGGGTAACTTTTCCATTTACAGCAGATCAGGGCAAATATTTTTGGAGAGCAGCTGACTTCCCATACACATCGCAGTTCTGGGGGGCACTGAAATACTACACACATGCTGCATAAAGCATATATATAAAGATATCTCGCAGCTGTGCTGGAAATTTTGCTTTTCACTCAGCTGAAAAAGAAACTACCCTGACCCTCAAAGAAAAAAAAAAAATAGCTGTTTTGGGTTGATCTGAACTTAATTATTTTAGGATTTTTTTTCAGTCGCACCACAGGCAGGATAATCTGAAGTTCAGGCTTCCCTATTGAAAGTCGCCTTTTTTTTTTTTTTTTTTTTTTTTT